>JANCRC010000022.1:0-367500 GCA_024362995.1 Heteromeles arbutifolia
AAATCGAACAGAATATCATCAATGAATAAATAAGTACTTTCAACCACTTTAGTAACACGCTTGTAACTAATTACGAGTGTGAACATTCTTCTTGAAACAACTACTAAGCATATTTCTAGGGGTGTGCTATCCATATACCCCTTTTACTTCTCTTATACCTCTTATTAATTTATGTTCTTCAATTTTCTTTAACTCAGTCGATCCGACGTCTGCAAATTAAGAGGGTGTGCAACACACCCCTATTTCTATTGGCTTAAATTTTTTATTGAGATAGGAAGATGAGATCTGAACTCAGGCGTATGTTTACTTAGCTTAAATAGAAAAACTCCAAATCTTTATTGATTACAAATCACATTTATACAATTGAAAAGAGTAAATACTTCTACCATCTTTTATTTGTTTTGGAGAAAACTTAAAATGTGTTTACTAACACGTATGAAATTTAAAGGGTAAATTACATTTTTATACCTCAGGTTTGGAGCATATTTCAATTCCTTACAACATCTTTAAAAAATTTCACTTTCATACCTTAAGTATTATTTTATTTCAAAATAATACATCCGTTACATTTTCCATCCATCGATCTGTTAAATGCTGATGTGGCTGCCACATATATGCCACGTGGCTGCCAAATGTCTGCCACATGGCAAACAAAATAATTTTTTATTTTTTTAAAAAAAAATAAAAAAATAAAAAATTGAACCCACTATCCCTTCCCCCCATCCCCAGCGACACAATGAAGAAGAAGAAGCAGCAGCAGCAGCAGAGGGAGGAAGGAAGGGGAAAAAAAAAAACCCCAAACACAGAGGAAGAAACAAGAAGAAAAAAAAAAAAAACCCCAATCCCACCCCAAACCCAGTCCGAAGATGAAGAAGAAGAAGAAGAGGAAGAGGAGGAGGAGGAGGAAGAGGAGGGAGGAAGTAAGGGGAAAAAAAACAAAAAACCCCAAACACAAGAAGAAAGAAAAAAATAATCCAAACCCAGTTCGAAGAAGAAGAAGAAGAGGGACGGGATCGATTGCGGGGACGGGATGTGGGTCGCCGGGAGGGGGGTGAAGGAGGTGGGTCGTCGGCGGGGGGAGGGGAGGTGGGTCGCGGCGGCCGGGGGGGGGGGGGGGAGACGGGATGCGGGTCGCCCGGGGGGGGGGGGTGGGAGGTGGGTCGTCGGCGGGGGGAGGGGAGGTGGGTCGCGGCGGCCGGGGGGGGGGGGGGGCTGGACGGGATGTGGGTCGCCCGGGGGGGGGGGGGGGTGGGGAAGGGAGGTGGGTCGCGGCGGGGGAAGGGAGGTGGGTCGGGGGGGGGGGGGGGAGTGGGTCGCGACGGGGAGACGGCCGGACATGTTCAGGGAGGAAGGAAGGAAAAAATAAAAAACAAAAAATCCCCAAACCCAGTTCGAAGGAGGAGGAGGAGGAGGAAGGGTCACAGCCGGACTGGGTTTCAAATTTTTTTTTTTTTTTTTTTTTTGAAAATTCAGGTGTTTTTTTTTAAAAAATAAAAATTTATTTTTATTTGCCACGTGGCAGACATTTGGCAGCCATGTGGCATATATGTGGCAGCCACGTCAACATTTAACGGATCAATGGATGGAAAATGTAACGGATGTATTATTTTGAAATAAAATAATACTTAAGGTATGAAAGTGAAATTTTTTAAAGATGTTGTAAGGAATTGAAATATGCCCCAAACCTGAGGTATAAAAATGTAATTTACCCAAATTTAAAAATGAAAAATATGTGGCTTTGCAATCCACGATCCAATATCTGAAAAATCTGAAGTTTGATTGATTAGAAGGAGGTAATCGATCTTTTTCTCATTCCTATTACTTACAAGGATGCCAAATGGGTACATAAGCTCCAGTGATCAATTTCTTGATCTGGAGGTAATAAGCACAAATTACAAATAATTTTAAAACCCCTATACGGCAATCACTCAAAACACACCATAACAACGAGGAGTCCCGGGACTGATACGACCCATAAGTGGCATACCCAGCACCAAAACCTACGCTAAACAGCGAGGCTACAAAATCGCAGCAGCGACACAAACCAATTGCCGAAGCAACACAGAACAGTCATAATAACTAGACCAAAAAAACAAAAGAGCATGTGACCAACGCATGCATAAGGCGAATAAAATAAATCTGACATGTCCACAGTGGAGACACAGGTGTAGCATTGGAAGAAGACAAAGGAGCAGGATCACATGCAGAGATGACAGAGGCGTGGGACGCCCACTAAGGGCTGGGGCGAAAACCAAGGCACCAAAGATCGTCGGAACCACCGTCCGATGTGGGTCGTAGTAGAGGGAAGGGTAGCGACGACCGACGAGGAAGGCAGATGGCACTATCCCATCCAAGTCGCCACGCCACCAGCCACACCCCCCAAAATGAAACCAAATTAGACTAAAACGCTACTTTTGACTTCTCCGATTCACGATGACTTTTCTTGTTTCTTATGAGAAAATAAGTCATTGGCTTTTTCCAATGGGATAATGGAAAATTGGCTAAAATAATGACAAACAAGTCGCCAATATTGGAACGACACTTTTCCGTCTTTTTTTATATGTCGTCAATGTTTGATAAACATGTCACCAATATCTAATTTTGAGCAGTTGAATAATTAAGATTCATAAACCCATCATCTCAACCAATTTCCCCCGACACATTCGAGTAACATTGTATGCAAAAAAACGTTTGGCCCGTGAGGGGGAGTTGTAAAATGCCACAAAACTAGGGCATCTAACTAGGAAAATGCCACAAAAGCAGAGAACTGAGCCATTGGACGTGGTCACAGCGGCAGTAGTGACAGATCTGCCCGGATTGAGACACAGCCAAGACAAAAGAAAACAAAGGCGAAAACGACCAAAAATAGCAGAAGAAAGTAGGGAAAAAATATAGGGAACTTTAACGAAAAACTCTCGATACTGTTCACTTTAATGAAAAACCACATTTTTACACTAAAAAGTCAATTTTGGTACTATTTACTTTACCATTTATTTTGTCCTTATCATTAAAACTCAAAATTTTTAAGCCATTTTCATTAGTTTTCCTAAAAATATAAAGGCCTGTTTGGTATTTGATTTGGATCCAATGTTTTTAACTCAAAAACAAGTTTTGAGTCACAAATTTAAGTCTTTGTTTGGTATTTGATTTGAATATAATTTTCAAAACCACAACTCAAAAATATTTGAAAACAAAGCTTATTTGTTGAAAACAAAAAGTGTGTTTTTAGACTTTTTTTTTTTTTTTTTCCGGGATTCACCACTCCCCTCTGTCTCTCTCTACCACTCACTCCCCCCTCTCTCCATCTGTCTCTTTCTCCCTCTATCTCTTTCTCTCTACCACTCAATCACATCTCTCTCTCTCTCTTCTCTCTCTCCCTTACCCCTCTCTGTCGATACTCTCTTCTCTATTGCCTCTTCAACCTCTTCCCACCTGCATCCACCATAGCCACCACCTCTATCCTTTTTCCTCCGGCCGAGATAAATCGACGGCAACGAATAGCTATTGGTTTTGAAGGTCATTGGATCTCAGATTTGAGATCGTCAATGTGACAGCCTCGATCTATCAGCTCGAGTTTGGAGGAAGGAGCCGGTAAAAAGCAAAAGGGGTCGCCGAGGAGGGGAGGGATGCGGTGGTCGGGGAAATTGGTCTAGCGCATTTGATTTTTCCTGCTTTGAATTAGTTTTGAGAAGTTGCATACCAAACAAAGTTTTGAATTTAAAATTTTTAAATCAAAACATGTGTTTTAAAAACAAATCAAAATTTTGAATTTTGTTCTCAAGTTAGATACCAAACAGGCTCTAAGGGTTTAGGGCCATAAATAGAAAGCACATAAATATCGAGGATAATGATGCATGGAGAACCATAACTAGAAACCACCTAAATATTCTCGGCCGATCAAAACTTCAAACAAGAATGGCGTTGAGATTGGAGACGTGGTTGCTTATGAGCGCGATGCTTGCTGCTTGCTGTGTCAAATTTGGATGTTGATGCAGATTTATATGTAATTCCAAGGCTAAATCGAATAATCGGTCTTCGTGGTGATTGGATATTCAGAAGATAACTTTTGTGGTGAAAATATTAAGAACTAAACCTATGAGCCTCACGTGCAGCCTTTTGACAGTGACTTGACATAAATTTTATTTTGGGGCTTATTTCCTAACAGCCTTCCCCACAATAATTTAATTCCTAATTTTTTTTCACCACAAGGGTTATCTTCTGAATGCCCTATCAGAAAACATGCCCTATCACCGGTTATAAACTTATATACAATCATTGGACTATCTCTTATCACGTGAGTCGTGTCATGTGATGAAAGCGATCGACGCCCAATAATGCTCAAATACAACTGGTAAGCACAGGTTCATCAAATTTATATGTTTCATACACAAATTTTTTCTGCATATTCACACGAAAACAAAAGAACAAAAAAAAAAAAAAAAACTCCAGAATCATGCTATCATCTCAATGCAAGGGGATCATACTTCATATTTCTGATGCGTCGATGACAACTTTAAACAATGGATCGTTCACAGGAAACCAACGATACATAAAATCTGTCAGAAGTTAACGTTTGTATCTACTTTCGGTACACCTTATAACATTTACAAGACCTCAGAAAACAATGTTTTATTTGACTGTACTTGTGTCCAGCAATCTGATTTGAGCACAACAATTGCTGTTTTTACATATGGTCAACAGCAATATCCTCACTTACCCTCTGTAACTTCAAATTCTCGTCTTAACTGCTCGACGTTTCCTCTTCTACTACCTTAAAATTTATTCATGTAAAACCCAAATTCTGAATAGCAATACCACCGTAACTAGGATTGTAAAATTGCAAACATATTCGGTGTTCCTTAACAGATAAGATGCAGCAGTAATGAAGAAACAACTACTTTGGACAACATAATTTACTGGTTAACCTTACATACTGCAACAGCAGGTGCATGGAGAAAACCCTTAAATGACAATGCGGGATGCAAAGGCCGAACCACAGTGGAAGATATGGATCTTGCACTCAGTGCTAGCCTATGGGTTTGGAGATTTGTCTTTGTGAGAAACTTAGCAGTGAGCACATGGTCTGACCTAATAATTTTGCCACCTGAAATAATCTTTTCTGGATCTAAACTTACAAATTCCTCCTACAATCCAGACCCAAAAATAAAAAACTTCCTCCCACACTATCCTATCCAAGCAAATCTCTTCAGGCAAATGACCCACAAAGTCATTCTCTAGGGTATGAGTATTTTCAAATTGCTCTAAATCGGCTAACAAAGACCAGTCTGAATTAAAAAGAAATGACTGAATATAGAAAATCGACTTTCTGGAAGGAAAGATCACAGTACCTTGAAGCTGACAGAGCACTGCTAAAAGATTAACTATTGCCTCCAATCTGTATGCTTGTCATCTTAATACAGGATAAAATCTTGAAGCTGATTAATGGGATGTTTATGCTGCACTGCACTATCTACAACCTGCTATTCCAAACAGATCATTTGTTTGTACTTCATATAGGAATATGCTAATTGTCATAATTTCTTAGTATTTGTTCAAATGAACATGACAAATCCGAACAAATAAATTAATGAATAGAACCATCGAAAAAAATGGTTACACGAGCTTTATCTTGATCAACAAGACAAAAATCAGCTATTCCATAAACATTCTGACCAAAAAAATTTGAAAGTACATAATGGAGACAATTATAAACTGAACCTACTTACAAAGATAAAAGTAAACAATACAACCTCCAAATAACCAAACTTCTTATCACTCTAGTTTATCAAGTTTGATCTCATGTTGTTCGCCGGAAGAAAGGACTTTCACACTCACCATACCCCTCTGCCACTCTGAATCTCCCACCAATATCAACCTATTAGCATTTATCCGTGCTGCACGCTTGAATACCCTGACAGAGAACAAATTCAAATAACATATTGGAAACACAGTGATTGATATAGAAATCTACAAGCACCTCTAAGGGGGCAGGAAATACCATTTAAGCGGTTTGTTCTCCAAGACTAAATCAACACTTTGACCTTTCCCCGAGTATGGTGGCAACTGTTGCAGCTGCTTCTTTAAGTCCAGGATCAAGAGCACACACAACGTTCTCTACTTGCAGGCTGAGTTCCGGCAGAAGGCCCTTCTCCTTAAGCAACTATAATCCCCACAAGAAAATATCAAATAGATGGCAAACCAAAAAAAATTGGGATAAAGAAAAAAAAAATTAGCGGCTAAGAATGAAGAATATTTAAATACTAGGAGCATTATCCAAAACATAAATTCAATTTTAGTAGGTAAAAAACTTCATATAGCAAGGAATAGAATATATATATATTACATAAGTTTCAACTTACTTCCACTATGACAGCATCACCAAATCCAAATCCACAAGCAGGAATGTCATCACCACCAAAAGTAGAAAGCAAGCGGTCATATCGCCCACCAGCACAAATGGCTCGTAACTTTCCTCGTCTATCAAAACCCTGAAAATAAAATTTATTTGTCAGGAACTATTTTCTGCAGTGACAAAATTGGAAGCAATTTTATATACATACAAGGGAGATCTAATCACCATAATTAAGTAATCATGCATACATAAAAACAGTTTGTCATATGGCTGTTTATTTTGTCTGTCACCAGCACAAAAGTTTGTTGTTACACATAGGCACAACAATGCAGAAGTTCCAGTATGTTCTACATCTGAAATTTTAGGGGGGCAAATTTTCACGTCACTTGTCAGTTGTTTTGTAAGTAATGACAGTATTACAACCAACTTTTCACTTCACACCGAACAGAACTCTAAAATGTTCCAGTGTAGTATTTGACAAATGCTACTAAATTTTGCTCACAGATCAGTTAAATGCATTTCAGTGAGATAATGTCCAGAAACTACATCCAAAGCAGACTAATGCCCAAAATAGACACGCAGTAACATATATGATCCCCAGGACATTATTCGCACACGAAAAGGTAATACCAGATTATAAAGAAATATCATCAACTACCAGAAGCAATAAACAACTACAGAAAATGGAAATGATGGTAGAACTCAAATCATTCTACGAGCATGACTAATATCTGCAATGTCAAAATTTTACGAGGGAAAACACATGGAAATCCTAACCTCGAAAACAATACCAGTGTAGTAGGCAAGGCCACAAACAATAGAAACATCAAACTGGATCCATTCAGAATAACCAAATTTGTCAGCAAGAGAGAATAGCTGTTTCAAATCAGCAACTGCTTCCCCAGCATCTCCAAGAACCTCTACATAAGAAAACATTGAAAGCATATTAATAATCGCCCCATCACCTTGGAAACTCTACTCACAAACGATTGCCAAAATAATCCGACAACTCTTTGAAAAAATTATACAGTTCAATTTATTGTGGCCGCAATTCATGTTAACTCAAGTCTGAACCCACCTCCTCACTATCCTTTCCCACTTTCAAGTCTCAACATTCTTTCACTTCTCTCTGATCTACAAGTAACTACTAACTCCTGAATTCATCATCACCATTACCCAAGATAATTGTCTATTTCTCTCTCTGTTCATTTCTTATAGAGGCACACCTTAAATAATTCCTTTTTTGTCATCTATAAGTGTTTATCGACCTTCACCTAATATACGAAAGCTTAGTTAAGCATTATCATTTTCAATATCTATGTTACATTACATTATCTTGTTACCTTCACTAATGTTCCTCGACCATCAAGAGTACTTGTAATTTCTAGCAGTTAAAGCTTTTGCGTTTAGCTTTTTAACAAACAAATATCGCAATGGCTAGTAAAATAAATCATTTGTACAAAAGTTCACTGATCGTAAGAGAAGAACCGGTAAAAATTTTGATTATTTCAGAACAAGTGCTTGGGAGAGACACGAGTCTCAGACAATCTCTGACAATCAAATCGGGTTCATGCCAGGGCGCTCGACTATGGAGGCAATCTCTCTCTTACAAAGATCAATGAAACGATATAGAGATATGCAAAAGGATTTGCACAAGGTGAAAAAGCGTATGATAGGATCCCAGAGAACTTCTTTGGAGGATTCTAGAGAAGAAAGGAGTACGAGTAGAATATATCCAAGCAATAAAGGATATATATGATGGAGCAAGGACTGTATAAGAACTCATGAAGGACAAATTGAAAGTTCCCATAACCATAGGGTTATACCAAGGCTCAGCATTAGGTCCTTACCGTTTTGCATTGGTAGTGGATGAGGTAAAGGGGCATATTCAAGATATATCCTTGGTGTAGCTTTTCGCAGATGATATAGTGCTGATAGATGAAACATAGAAGGGTGTAAATGTGAAGCTTAACCTTTGGTAGGAGGTGTTGGAATCTAAAGGTCTTCGCCTCAGTACGTCGAAGACAAGAGTATATGGGGTGCAAGTTCAGTGGGAATGGGGTCCAAATGAGATAGGGGTAAGGATTGGAGATCAGAAAGTACCAAAGAGTGAACGCCTTCGCCATCTTGGATCTATCTTGCAAAAGACGAAGAACTAGATGGAGATCTTAACCATAGAATATAAGCTGATGGATGAAAAGGAAGAGTGCATCTGGTGTGTTGTGCGATCTTCAAAAGCCATTAAAGCTCAAGAATTTTTTTTATAGTATGGCAATAACACTAGCAATGCTTTATGGCACAAAACGTTGGGTGGTCAAGCATCACCACGTGCAAAAAAAAATGTAGCGGAGATGCGAATGCTGCACTGGATGTGTGGCACACGAGAAATGACATAATTAAGAACGAGGATATCTGTGCTAAAGTATGAGCAGTTGTAATTGAAAATAAGATAAGAGAAAATTGGTCAAGGTGGTTTGGACATGTGAACCGAGGACCTACAGATGCTCCATTTAGAAATGCAATTATGAGATAGAGGTTCAGGTCAAAAGGGATAGAGGAAGACCCAGAAAGACTTGGAACGAGACTTTAAGAAAAGACATGGAGTACTTGGAGCAAACGGAAGACTTGGCGCAAAACCGAGTTCAGTGGCATTTTAGGATTCATACAGCTGACCCCGCTTAGGGATAAAACTTTGTTGTTATTGTTGTATTTCGGAATAAGTACTACTTACCAAAGGTTCCCATCGGCATACTAAAACTTTTTGTAAATTTTATCCAATCTATAGAGTCTAATAATCTACTATCAAACTTACAAGTGATGTCATTGCTAAGCCAATGTTTTAAAAACGTGCCCCAAGGCACGCCTAGGCGGCGTTGGAGGAAAGGCAAGGGTGAAAACATCTATGCCCTGTGGGAGTACGCAAAAACTTACCTAGACGTGGTCAAGGTGCGCGTTAAGCAGTATTGGGCGTTTTCTTTTTTATAAAACTTCTCAGCCTTCTTCGTTCGACCCTCGAGTCCTCGACAGCCTTGCGTTCTTCTTCTTCTTGTGAAACACTAAAACCCTCCCTCCTCTTCTTCGCGCGATACCACCAACCGAGTAGCACCGCCACCACCCAGAAAAGAGGGAAAGTGAGACCGTTGTATGTGGACTATATTAATGTTGTAAAATGAGTGGATATTGGCAAGAGAGAGAGACAAGAGAATGCATGAGCGAGGGAGAGTGTACAGAGGGAAAGAGAGTGGGTGGGGGATGTATGTTGGACCATAATAATGTTGTAAAATGAGTGGATATTAACGAGGGAAAGACTCTTTTTTACCATTTTTATTTCAATGTATGTGGACCATATTTGGATGAATGATTTCTTGTTTTGCATGTTTTTGAGTTAAACTTGTTTATGACTTGTGCACTTTTGAACGACAAACAATATTTTTATACAAAATATTATAATTTATATATGTAACTATCTATAATATATATTTCTATATAGATTATAAATTTTAGGTCCCGTGAAGCTTCGCCTCACGCCTCAAGGCTTTCGCCTGGGCAGGGCTATCCATGAAACACCTCGCCTACACCTTCGCATTTTAAAACATGGGACATACTACACAAAAGCAACCTTTTTTAATGAATTGAAAATTTGCCTCTATGCAGCACAAAAAGTTTTGATCTACAAGGGCGTGAGCCGTGTAGGATACCGAAATATTTAACATACCCCCTTACAAGTTTATATGCAAACAGCTGGATATTTGTGCTGGTCTGAGTATACATACGATATATTTTCACATCTTGGAGAGGGGGAAACACGGTTATTTTACCTTTTATTGCCAAAAACTTATATATAAATACTTTCTGAATCAATATTGTTAAGACCAACCTTCCAGCTTTGTGAATGACTTTATGGAAAGAATTTGCAATAACTGTTCAACAGCCTCTTCTGATACACCAGCAGATTTCAACTCATTTTTTATATCATCCACTGGAATCTTCTCTATCTGTTTACAATTCAAATCAAGAAAAGAATTAGAAACTTGTAACAAAAGTCTATATTTTTTGTTAGGGTATATGATCATGCATAAGAAAATGGAGAAAATATTGTAAAGAAAATATCATATTCATTGTACTATCAGGCTAAGAGCAAGACTCTAACCATAAAAGGCACATGTAGACACTATACTCATACATATGTGCATATACAAAAGAAAATACAAAAGCAGAACATCATACTACAATTATTGAATGTCTATGATGATGCAAACTTTGCCAAATAAAGATTTGGGTATGGAATAGCGCCTCAGTACTTCTTGTAAAACCTATAATGTAGAAATGTTAGGCCAATAGTCAGTAATCATAAAATCAAAAATTTAAGTATTTAAAAATGACATGAAAACTCATTCAGAACAAACAGTGGGAGAGCTTTTCCAAAATAATTGGATGTATCAGTTTCTTTTTCGATAAGCAACTTGAGAATCATTTGGTAATACGATGTCAAAGACCTCTGAATCAAGTAGTCTAAGTTCACGCCATGAAATACCATCCGCACCTTACGACTTGAAACCTTAAATCCAACATCTGATGCCGCAATTCCTAATCGCTTGAAGAAAGTGACAATTGAAGAATTAAGTTCTGCTTCAGCCTAGCACATGAAGATAAAAAATAAAACTAAAGCTTGTTAGGGAAATGCAAATAACACAACATACACAAATGCAACATCATCCGAAACAGATTGAAATTTCAATCAATGCAAGAGTAAGAAGTATCACAAAAAATCGCATAATCATATAAGCGATGCAGTGGAATCAGCTCCATACCGTAACCTCAGGTACACCAATAATATCCATATTCCACTGGTAATGCTGCCGATGCTACCGCCAACACTGCCCAACGGCAAACCATTTCAATGGCAGGGACAGAGATTTTCTGGACAGGAAAAAACACGGGGATCAAAATTTTTGGCTTCCGCACCTGGATATAAACAAATGACAGAGTAAATAATAAATATATAGATACACATTATACACTTATACAACCAAGTCTTTAACTAGCAAAGTAACATGATCAGCAGAATCAGAATCGCAGTACCCTTTCTGTATCACCTGCCTGGCCAAAGAAGGAGTGAGCTCCGGCCTCAACGTGACACGACGATTGCCTCGATCTTCGAAGCAATACAGCTACACAATACAGTGCAAAGTAGGTATATGAATATATACATTTATATATGTATGTATGCAATTCAAATTCAAGCAATGCAGGTAAAAGAAACGCCGAGAAAACCCGACGCGACCGCCTCCGGTGGCATTGGGGGTGAGAGAAGAAGCGGCCGGGGAGAGTGAAGAGAGGGGTCTAGGGTTTGGGGTGAGAGGGAGTTTGGGGAGGGGCAGTCGAAGAGCGCGAGTGAAGGGCTTGTGGAAGATAAGGAGGGAAGACGAGACTGCAGAGAGCATGGCGACGGTGGTGAGGGCTCGACTGTTTTTTTGGTTACTGGGATTTGTGGTTGTTTTGATAAAAACGCAGAGGAATAGGTTGAAAACAACATATGGATTTGGCGGGGGCCCAAATTGAATAGTGAAGGCCCAAATATTTTTAGTAGGATGCAGAACAAGCCATTGTTTTTTCGAAAAAAATGGACTTGGGTCCTTCAGGATTGAGGAGGAACACCTTCTCAAGGCACCTCACGGCCAACTTACAGAGTTTCATGTTTTGATTAGAACCATTTATATGATAAATCAATATGTAAAGATTATTTTTACAAAATATATATTTGAAATGTCTTAAAAGTCTCCTAACAATCTATCTAAAATGATTTATGATATGAACGATTCTGATTATAAGTACGAACTTCCGTAAATCAGTCACAAAGTATCTTGAGGAGGAACTCCTCCTCAATATTAAGAAATCAAGCTTTTCTCTTATTTTTCTTGTTAAAAATCATCCTAGCGTGTATTCCAAATTTTCATTCTATGGTTGAGATATCATAGCCCACAAAATAAACATTCCTTGAAATTTTTAATTTGTCACACATAACATGACGTAGCATTATTCTAACATTATATGTTATAGTTCCTTATGCGTTAAATTCCTAGCTCTCTATTCTTCAGTCAATCATGCTTAGAGATGGCAATTTAACCCGTCAAATCCGATCCCCGCAAGTAACCGATCTGAATGGTTCGGTTTCAGGTATAAAATTTCAGGTATTTTACAGGTATGGGTAACCGTCGGGTAAATTTTTCGGTTTCGGGTTCGGTTATGGTTATTGGGGTATCCGCCCCAAACTCATACCTGAAACCGAACCATTTCATCTATAAATAAAAAAATATAAATATTTATTATATGAAAATGGGTTGTTAATAATCATGCATTATTAAATATGAAATTAATTATTTACTTTTATATCATTAATAAATAATAGGAATTATATGCTTATAATTTTTAAGAGTGTAAATGTTTTCTTAGTAATATAAATTTTTAATATTACTTATTAGATGCATTGTATCAATTGTATTAATAATAGCAATTTATTTAATATCTTTTTTTTTAATATTCTTCATTTAGTTAATAATATAAATAAATATATAAATATCATAATGGGGAAAACCGTTCCCCGATCAAAAATCCTTCACCCGATGGGTTCGATTATGGGGAAAACCCGTTTGGGGATTCTACGGGTTCGGGTTTGGGGAAAATAAAGGGGTTTGGGTTTGAAGATGACACATCCGAACCCAATCCGCCCCGTTGTCATCTCTAATCATGCTCATTCAAAAAAGAAAAAGAAAATAAAGTCCTCTAATACTATTGATCGTAATTTTTTCAAAAAAAAAAAATGAAAACATTAAAGAGTGAGAAAATAATTACAAAATAGAGTGAGAAAATAATTGCAAAGTTGTTATTTATAAGAGTGGAATTTACGGCATTTCACTTATAAATAGAGAAAATATTACCTAAGCATATATAATACTAAGTGGCCTATCGACTTTATGTTAATATATGTATATATTTATATACTATTTTTTAATACTTATCTACATACATATATATATATATATATATATATAATTCTCATCAGTATCACCATTCATGTTTATCACGCGTCATATTATTTATTATTCTCTCGATTGTTCGTGAAACACGCATGTGCATCCAAATTTCACCAACCGCATACATATGCACCGACCCATTTCAATAATATTTCAATTTCATTTTTTGACGTTTCTAGATGAATGATCAAAACAAAATACAATGTAGTACATTGTAGTACTCTTCTCAACAGATACTACTTATTGTAAAATATTAGTATTTAAGTTTACTTTAATATTTGATTTTCTAGGTTTAGCCCATTAGCATTATGGTTTCGATTTCTTACCTTTTAGGGTTAGTGTTAGTTTATTATTAATAGCATGCTTGTTATTCAGTCGAGAACAAGTTGGTCACAATGTAACCTTTCAGGGTTTTGTAGTCGTTTCGACATTTTCAGTTTGTTTAATAATATTCTTATTATTTTGTAGTCTTGTTTGTTTCGCACTCTAATATTCAACTTGATATCAGAGGAGATTTGATCCTTTGGGATTTAATCTGTTATTCGTATCAGTATGTTTGTTTGTGTTGTCCGTTGTTTATTTTTGGTTTACATTGTCGTTGGTGTAGTTTGAAAAACAAAAAATCTGGAAAAGAAAAACTGCCATCGCGTTGAGCCGCCGGAGCCACGCCGCACTGGAGCCAATCTGAAATGTAAGGTCTATAATCGAAGCCACCACGCCCAGTATCCATGACCACCCCACCATCGCTTGTATGACTCACTGTCGTCGCACCCAGATCCGTCTCGCATCAAATTAGCACTGCGCTGCGCACCACCTGTTGCCAGACCCGCCTGATCGACCCACCACCGTACCAGTCTGAGTGGCTTGCTTTTGTTTCAGTATTGATTGAATTGTTTTTTGTGTTATCAGTCCAGAAAGAAAAAAGGAAGAAAAATGGGAAGGAAGGAAATAGAAAAAAATGGCAAAAGAGAAAGGAAAGAGAGAGAAAGAAAAAAATCGTTTGCTGTTAGTTTAAGGCCCACACGGGCAATGAGAAATAATTGGCTGGAAAAGATGGGCATTTTTGGTTTGAAGTTTTTTGAGGCCCACACGGATAAGTGTTGCAAGTTTGTTTGTCCGTCACTCTAAGTGCTTAGACTTGTGACCATTTGAGTGATAGTAGTTTCTTGGTTCTCGCCGTTTGTTGCTACAATTGAGATATGAAAATCTCGTCTATTTAGTGATGGGTTCTTTTCATACTCTCAACACTAGCCAGTCTGAACTTGAATCAGTTTGCCTGCCTGAATCGGAACCAGTTTGCCATTTCGTCAGTTCGCCAGTCAAGTCAAGTCAAGTTTGCATGCCTGTCTGTCTGTCAGCGTTGCGGAGCCTGCCTGTCCGTCTGCATTGCGGAGCCTGCCTGTCTGTCTGACTAACAGAACCTGCATCCACATCTGCTTGTTTGCAAACCCATGTCGTATACAGCCATGAGTTTGACGGGGGGTGTTGGAAAATATTAGTATTTAGGTTTACTTTAATGTTTGGTTTTCTGGGTTTAGCCCATTAGCATTAGGGTTTCGGTTTCTTACCTTTTAGGGTTAGGGTTAGTTTATTATTAATAGCCTGCTTGTTATTTAATCGAGAACAAGTTAGTCACAATGTAGCCTATTAGGGTTTTGTAGCCGTTTCGGCACTTTCAGTTTGTTTAATAATATTCTTATTATTTTGTAGTCTTGTTTGTTCCGCACTCTGATATTCAACTCTCTTCTGGCATGCTTCAAAGCAAAAATATCATTTTCTAGATAAATTAGCTTCACCTACTTAATGAAAATTAGGCAATCATATTTGGTTTAGGCATTCACTTCCATAGGTCACGTTCAAAATGATGATTACCATTGGTTATTGTGAAACAAAAAAGCCGCCCCGAGTCTAAAAAACAAAGAAGAAACCTCCGGTACACCACCCGGCATAGTCTCTGGAGCCTTTCTTCTATTTCTCGAATTCTTTAGTTGGTAGCTTGCTTCCAAGCCCTACCTTATGTAAAAGTTGTTTATAATTTGACGTGTATTAATTTATGCATGCTATTTTCTTTATGTTATCAGTTTAGGTCGGATGTCCCAAAGAAAACAACAACAAATTTATTCATTTAAATGTAAGTGGCATAAGGGATCCATCATTAAAATGAATAAAAAATAAATTTGACATTGATGTCAAATTTGACTCCTAATCACAAAGTCTTCAAATCCAGTAAGCAAATAACACTTCTGATGGATAGACTTTTGATGTCAAATATGCACAGTGGCTTTCTACCTAGGATTTTAACATTTTCCTTGGAGATGCTCACCCATCTCCAAAGGAGATTTCAAATTTTACACACAATTTAAATTTGAAGGCTTCCGAAGGAGATCTCATATTTTACACACAAAATTTAATTTTGAAGGCTTATGTGGCATATTGATCTTTTTGTAAAATTTGTTTTTCGACCGATATGTCAAATTTAAACTATTATTAATTGCATTATTTTTTTTTCATAATTGTAATTAGTATTTTTAAAACAAAAGATAATAACAAAAATTATAAAAAGACATTTATTATCCATTAAAAATAGATTTGAAGCTGCTGTCAAATTTGACAACAACTCCTTCTCCTGCCATTCGGTTGGAAAACACTAATGATGTCTTTTTTTTACCGTTATTGCTGATGTGGACTTTTTTACATCTCATTTGGAGATGCTCTTAGGCAATCATTTTGGTGTAGGCATTCACTTCCTTAGTTCATCACTACTACAATATTAGCTTTAGGTGTCGGATGATGGTGGAGATTTAATAAGCCATTATGTCAGATAAAAGATATCTGACACATCATTAAGTTAGTATCGGATAACAATGAAATCCTGTCGGTTATATCCGACATAAATTCTTGGCGGATATTTAGTGTCTGATACAACCGCCATAAAATTATTATAACCGCCAGTATTTTTGAATTCTTTTTTTTTTAAAAATATTTTTAACATATTTCGGCGGTTTTTAGGTTAATGGTGGTGGTTATAACTGACAGAAATTGACTATTTTATTATTTTAGTTTCTGGCGGTTATTATTTTAGTATTCTAGCGGTTATAACCGACATAAATTGACTATTTTATTATTTTAAAATGTTATATTGATTAAAAATAAATAAATAAATAAACACATGGTTTTAATATCAAAAGAGAGATGATTCTCACAGTACCCTCTTAATTTATGATCATGAGTTAGATATGCGGCATGGTTCATGCTTTCTGTACATTTCTCAACGTACTGTTTGTTTCTCAATGTTCTAGCCATGCATGACCATTGTACTCTCTTACTGGCCACGTACAATATTTTTTTCTCTCTTTTCTTTTTTCGTTGGCAGCACTTTTTGTTCAAGCGTACTGTAATTAATTGCAGTGTTTGGGGAAGAAAAGAAAGTAAGAAAATGAAAATTACACTTTGGGTGAATTATTGCGATAAAAGATCCATACTTTCTATTCGACCACATAATGTTTGAATTTTGAAATTTATAAACTGGGAAAAGTGGAACTACTTTCAAGCACTCCCTCCTCTGGAATTGTTATGATTAAGATGGGAGGAGGGTGACTTCGCATGAAAGTTGGTAATCTTTTTTATTTGGTTGATTTATAGAACTTCAATTATGCAGCTTTTCACCTTTGGTTTAAATTTGGAATGATGAGGGGTATGCACCACTAATAAACACATGGTTTAAATATTTTTTTTTTCACTCATGGCCCTGTCGGATATAACTGACACAAACAAAGCAAAATTTTGGGCGGCCGCCAGAATAATCTCTAAATATTTTTTTTTCACTCATGGTCCAGTTACCTAATCTCTAAATGTTTTTTTTTTTTTTTGCGATTTTTTACACATGCTATCTCGGAGTATATACAAACATACTTGACGGTTGGATAATTGAAACTAGTTTCGTAGAATGCATATCCTATCAAATTGATAGATTTAACAAACACTTAAGAGTTAATGTTATTGTAACATCCCACATCGCCCAGGGAAGTGATCCTTAAATGCATATTCTCATCCCTACCTAGCACGAGGCCTTTTAGGAGCTCACTGGCTTCGGGTTCCATTGGAACTCCGAAGTTAAACGAGTTCGCGCGAGAGCAATCCCAGGATGGGTGACCCACTGGGAAGTTCTCGTGTGAGTTCCCAGAAACAAAACCGTGAGTGCGTGGGCGGGGCCCAAAGCAGACAATATTGTGCTACGGTGGTGGAGCGGGCCCGGGAAGTGATCCACCCCGGGCCGAGATGTGACATTTGGTATCAGAGCCAATCCCTAGCCGGAAGTGTGCCGACAAGGACGTTGGGCCCCTAAGGGGGGTGGATTGTAACATCCCACATCGCCTAAGGGAATGATCCTTAAATGTATATTCTCATCCCTACCTAGCACGAGGCCTTTTGGGAGCTCATTGGCTTCGGGTTCCATTGGAACTCCGAAGTTAAGCGAGTTCGCGCAAGAGCAATCCCAAGATGGGTGACCCACTGGGAAGTTCTCGTGTGAGTTCCCAGAAACAAAACAGTGAGGGTGTGGTCAGGGCCCAAAGCGGACAATATCGTGCTACGATGGTGGAGCGGGCCCGGGAAGTGATCCACCTCGGGCCGGGATGTGACAGTTATACTTCCACTAAGTATAAAATAAGATTTATCCACTAGTGTAAATATTTTAAATTGAAGATCGAATTCATTCATTGCATTCTTATAGGGTCGAGGAGTGTATATGTAAAAAATCATCAAAATCGGAGCTAAAATAACCGTTAAATTATGATTTTTCGTTTATAACCATCGAAAACTTTTGTTCTGTTACCTAATCTTTGAATGTTTGCTTTTTCCCTTTTTTTACGTATGTGATCTCATAGTGTGTACGTTTGATGGTTGGATCGTTGAAAAATGTTTCGTAGAATGCATATCGCATCAAAACGGTAGATTAAACAAACACTTAAGAGTTAATGTTATACTTCCCTATCAAGTATAAAATAAGATTTTGTGGTATCCACTAGTGTAAATATTTTAAATTGAAGATCGAATTCGTTCAATGCATTCTTATAGGGTCGAGGAGTGTCATTGTAAAAAATCATCAAAATCAGATCTAAAATAACCATTAAATTGTGATTTTTCGTTTATAACCGTCGAAAACTTTTGTTCTGTTCCCTGATCTCTGAATGTTTGTTTTTTGTGATTTTTTATGTATGCGATCTTGGAGTGTGTACAAACAAGTTTGATGGTTAGATCATTGAAAAAAGTTTCATAGAATGCGTATCGCGTCAAAACGGTAGATTAAATAAACACTTAAGAGTTAATGTTATACTTCCATTAAGTATAAAATAAGATTTTGTGGTATCCACTAGTGTAAATATTTTAAATTGAAGATCAAATTTATTCATTACATTCTTATAGGGGCGAGGAGTGTAGCTGTAAAAAAATCATCAAAACCAGAGCTAAAATAACCGTTAAATTGTGATTTTTCGTTTATAACCGTCGAAAACTTTTGTTCCATTGCCTAATCTATAAATGTTTTTTTTTTTGTGATTTTTTACGTATGCGATCTTGTAGTATCTACAAACAAGTTTGACGGTTAGATCATGGAAACTAGTTTCGTAGATTACATATCTCCGTTAAATTTGCCTAAATTTTGAAGTGGGAAAAGTAATTTATGCTAAATTTTTATTTATGTTTTTCAAGTATTGATTTAGTTAGTGTGATGACATTTTCATTGTACAATTATCTTTTTGTTTCTTTATTGCATATTTTACATGGGTTATTATCTATTAAACCAAATAATTATTTATTTAATTTTTATAAATGTATTCTATTTAAATACATATTATTTATTTATTTATTAAACCAAACAATTATTATTTTATTTTTTAAAATCGTAACAAAATTTTGGGAGGGAATTTTGTTGCCCTTTTTTTCTATCGGTTATAATCAACAGTAATTAAAATTTTCTGTCTATTTTTATTTTAAAAAAAGTTTCTATCGGTTTTAACCGACAGTAATAAAAATTTTCCAAAATAAAACCCTTCCATCTCTTCATTGCGCCGGTGCCTTCTCCCTTCCCCCTTCCTTCCCTCATTTCCTTCTCCTACTATTCTCTCCTCATTTATTGTCTGCATCTCTAGTCTCTTCTTTCATCACAACAGAGTCAAGAAAATGTTCGGAGTCGTCTTCCCGAATCATAGCTTCCCAATGGACATCTCTTCCTTCTCCCAGATCGGCACCTTCGTCGGTAGATTTCCTTATTTTCCCCTTTTTCCAATTTTTTCTTCAGCGGCGCAGTTTATTATTCTAATGTATAGTTCTAATGTGCGCAGGGGATGCGTACGATCAAGTCCACGAGCTCCGCATATTTCTCTTAAACAACTTCACACTCCAGCCGGACAAAGCCCTAGCCGTTTACATCCAGTCCCCGCGCTCTGCCTTTTTCTGGGGCGTCGTCACCGTGGCTAGGCCGTCGGCGGTGCTTGCTCTTCCGTGGCCCACTACTACAAAAGGGCCTTATTGTGTCGGTGGTTGGTGTCGTTTTTATAAAACATAGTGGCGCTTAAGACATTCCGACACCTAGTTTACATGGTGGCGTAATTATTGTCGCTTATAACCGACATAAAATGTTAATGTCGCTTATAACCGACATAGATTTTAATATTTTTTAACAGTGGTGTCGCTTTTAACCGACATAATGTTAGCGTCGGTTAAAAGAAAACTGATGTCGTTTTTTTCCGACACTAATGATAGTTTTTAAATATTTTCAAAGCCAGTGTCGGTTGTGGCCGACATAAGTTTTAATTTTTATTAAATATTTTGAAACCCGATATCGGTTTAAAGCGACGTAAAGTGACTTGGGAAGAGAAATTCAATCAGTCACTTGGGAATGGGGCTGTCAGTCCCCAGTCAGTGTGTCAGATGTGCTGTAGTTTTTAAATGACGCTTAATCCATTTAAACCGACACTGCGTGTATTTAATAAAGTGTGTCATGCTTCATCTAATTCGACTTGTATATTAGTAAAGTCTGTCAGAAGTTGGTGTCGATTTTAATCGATACTAAGCTTTTATTTCGACGTTAGTGACTTTTATTTCGATGTCATGCAGTCAATGTCGGTTTTAACCGATGCCAACTCAGTATCCATATTTAAACCCCTCCTCCAAAATTTTCACCCGAAATCACAAAATTTCAAACTTCCCGCGATTCCTCTGCTCTCCAAATCATAAATAAATTCCCCTCAAACCCTTCGCCATTTTCCATCCAATCCAAATCAAAATCTCTCCAATTTTCCCGAGAAACAAACACTTCCCAAACCCTTCAGTCTTCCATTTTCATCTTCCCAAATGGCTCGTACCATGCAGACTGCTCGTAAGTCCACCAGAGGTAAGGCACCAAGGAAGCAGCTGGCAATTACGGCTGCTCGGAAATCTGCTCCGGCGACAGAAGGAGTGAAGAAGCTTCATCGATTTAGGCAGGGAACTGTTGCCCTGAGGGAGATCAGGAAGTACCAGAAGAGCATTGAGCTCCTGATTCGCAAGCTGCCGTTCCAGAGGCTGGCACGGGAGATCGCACAGGACTTTAAGACCGATCTGAGGTTCCAGAGCAGCGCGGTGTCTGCGCTCCAGAAGGCGGCAGAGGTGTACTTGGTGGGGCTATTTGAGGACACCAATCTGTGTGCCATTCATGCCAAGAGGGTCACAATTATGCCCAAGGACATCCAGCTTGCTCATCAGATTAGGGACAAGAGGGCTTAAGAAATCCCCAAATCTTATGGTTTCGAATTTCAGCAGAATGTAATGGCGTTTTTATGATTTGTAATGGGTTTTGGAAATTGATATGTAAAGTTGAGATCTTGGCAGATGAGTTTTTGTATGTTATTTGTGATATAAAATGTTTGTTATGGTAGATAATTGTTATTAATTTTTATTAATGTTTGCTTTGGCCTAAAATATGTTGGGAATTATTTTTTATATAATTTTTTATTATTATTAATTAATTTAGATTTTTTTTTATTATTTTAACTGTTGATATCGGTTATGACCGACAATAGGTTTGATATTTTAATTCTTTAATTGTTGCTTGACGTCGCTTAGAACCGCCATCATGTCAGAACTTAACGTCGCTTTTAACCGACGTAATGTTGGATGTCGCTTTTAAGCGACGCTGTTGTTTTTATTTTATTTTATATTACTTTGCTTCTTGGTGGCGGATTAAAGGGACTAACCGACGTCAATACCCTTTTGGTGACGGTAGCAATGGTGTCGCTTCACATATGCGACATTGCACGACTTTATGTTGGATTTTTACAAAAAATCCGACGGTAATTGGGTTTTATTGTCAGTTTTTACACCCAATCCCCGAGCTCTGCATAACTAACATACTGAGGTTACACTGATACAAAGCCACTCTGGCTTCAACGATTCTTGTTCTAAGACTAATGCATTCATAAAATCAAAGTCTAGGAATCACAGCTGAAAGTAAAGTCAGGTACGGGACGAAGAAGCATTCATTTCGTATCCGTCCTGAAAATGCATCAAATAAAAGAATGCGTTCTAAAAGTGGTTCGCCAACTCCACTTGCAATCTTAATATATTTATGGGGCTTTTGAACATTAGTCCTTGTAAAAGATTAAAATTTAAAAAAAACACCTGGTGCTAGATTACATATTCAATTTAATCCCTTGAAGTGTACTTTTATGAAAATTTACATTCAATTTTTGTTATTTAATGTGTATTTTTATTTAATCACTCCACATTAAATTTTAATTTTATTAATATGCACATATTTAGTTTTTTAATTATAAATGAATGTAAATGAGAAAATATTAAAAGAAATTTGCGATACAAAAATATATAAATACATAAGTGTACATAAATGATTGTGCCGAAATATATAAAATTGACTTTTTTATACCGAAATATTTGTACCTACATGATTGTACCGAAATATATTATAACGAACCTAAATGTATTATATTGAATTAATGTACCTAAATGTTAATACCAAAATGTACGTACCAAAATGGACGTACCGAAATGTCATTACCGAAATGTATGTACCAAAATGTACGTACCTAAATGTATGTACCAAAATATAATATATTGAATTAATGTACCTAAAAGTCAATACTCAAATGTGTGTACCAAAATGTACCTAACGAAATGCATTATATTGACTGAAAGTACATTCATCAAAATGTACGTAACTATATGTTTGTACCGATAGATATACCGAAATATTCAAATGTATTAATGTACCTAAATGAAGAACATACAAAATTGTTATCAGAATATATATTATAAAAAAATTAGTTCCCTAAATGTAGACATTAAAATATATTATGATGAATGAAATAAAAATTAAATTTAAATGTAATTAATACATTAAAATAAAAATAAAAAGATAAATAAAACATCAAAATATAACTAATAAATTATATGATTAAATGTACTAGGGACTAAAATTGGATTTTAATCTTACATAAGGTTATAGTCTAAAACTCATCTTTTTTAAGGATTCAAATGAAGTTTTCTATATATTTATTAATAAAAGCATGTATCAGTATATTTTCTTTCATTATTAATATATTTTCTGTCGGTTTTATCCGACAAGAATGCTTTTATTTATTCATTATTAATATATTTTCTGTCGGTTATATCTGACACAAGTTCTGTGGGTTTTAGTATTTTCTGTCAGTTTTAGCCGACAGAGAATGCTCTTATTTATTCATTATTAATATATTCTCTGTCGGTTATATCCGACACTATTTCTGTCGGTTTTAGAGTATTTTCTGTCGGAAAATTCATTTCTTGACGCTGGCAATTCTGTCACTTATTATATCCGCCACTGCATCCATTTTCTATCAGATTTTGCTTAAAATCTGACAGTAATATACGTTTCTTGTCGGTTATCATAGCGACACTAATAAATGGTTTCATAGTAGTGCATGTTCTAAATGATGGTTATCAAACATTTTAGTGTTTCGTTAATTGTCGCTTATGAAATTCGAACTCAAAATCTTTCTTGATAATTTGATGTGTATTAACTTATGCATGCTATTTTCTTTATGTTATCATTTCGATTAGGTCGGATGTCCCAAAGAAGTTGACATCATTTTCTTTGGCATTGGTGTTAAGTGTTCCCCATTGCTTTTCTACTCAGCTAGCACAAGATGCCAACATATATCCCACCGGGCGTCTTAAATCCCTAACACAAGAGCCAAACTTTTTAACATCTCCCTAGCTTATCACGAGCCAACCTTCCTCATCAAGTTTCCTCCCATACCAAATGTCCTGCCAAAGCTATTTGAACTTTTAGTGGCCTTTTGGATCTTTTCAAGCTTAACATAACATCATTGCCAACTATTGTCAAGCACTTCTTCCTTTATCAATTTGACTTTGATGACTATTATCAGATGGTATTAAAAACAAGTTCAACGGGATTTATTGACGCCTATATATGATTTTTGCGTTTTCATTCATCATAACATGTACAATATATAATCAGAAACATTACATGTGTTATAAAAATCCGACTTTAATTTACTCTTAGTAAAGTTCAAATGTTATTCGTTATTGTATTTATACGTTTTTTTTTGTTCGCGATTTGGAACCCATAATTGGGTATTGCGGTTTGGACTGAACTTGATAATTAACGAAATATAGTTGATGTTGATGTTGATGTCGTAGCCGAAACCAAATGCAACCATAATACGCAATTGCAGCATCGATTATTTAGGGTTTGGTCAATGCATGCATAATTGCAGACGATGCTAAAATATATAGATTAATTTTCCAACATTGTTTTGGATTTTATTGGGAAGAGATAATGAGGTTGAATATCTAGTTAAAGTTGCACTTAAATCGAATTCTAATGGGTGATTCAGTTGTCATATGACATTGATATTTCAGCGCAGTCTTTTCGGATGTAAACTCGAATGCTCAGTCCATATTACACCATTGGCATTGGGGTAATTCGCAAAGTTGTCTTAGGTTTAATGATTTGAATTAAGCCGCAAAATAATCAATCATAAATCGATATCATACTCACTTTTAAGAAAAAATTGAGATTTCTTGCTTACAAGTGATGAGTAATACAATAGACCGCAATGTTGGTGTAGACAAAGTTATTTTTTCGGCTCCTCCTCGCGCATCTAAAATGTTAAAATTGAGCTATCGATCATTTTCTGATTCCTCCTCAAGCATATCTACAGACTAAAATGTCGAAACTGAGCTACTAATCTTATTCCATTTTACATGATTACTTGCTTTGCTTCTGCATCCATTTTTCTTACTTGCTTTGCTTCTGCATCCATTTTTCTTCACCATTCATTCATGATGTCTTAGCACGAGTTCAATTTTGTTGTAATTGTATACGTTAATAAAGTCGAGACTCCTGAAATATTTCGAATTTGCATGGCGTATACCCGAGTAATCCACCAATATAAATGACACTGAAAAAGAAGAAAATTAAACGCATTAAACTTGAATTCCTTACTTTTATTTTTTATTTTTTCAATAGAAAACGAAAAGAAACAGATAACCTACTATGAATGTTATGAATTAATGTTGGAATTTACAACATCCCTCCTCTCAAATAATAACGGTCCAGAAACTGTTTACCCTCGTTTTTCATAGTGGAACTATTTAATTCACCTTAATTATGTTTAGTTTACCTTTAATTCCACTTAATTGAACAATAAAAAGGAAGGAGGTTGATTGGACACGTCAGGGTCTAGTCATAATTGGCTGACTTGTCACGATGCCGTCGTTTCTCGACAAACATTAGTCCAACACGGCGGCATTCTATGAAGCTTGTAGTGCAACAACATAAATTTTTTTAATACGTTAAAAATACAATTTGGTACAGTAAGTATTATAATATAATTAATTAAAATTATTATTTTAAATTTTCAATCAATTATACCAATTTTATTATTTTACTTAATGTAACAAATCAAAATCGTGTTCTCATGTTCTCAACGTACTAAAAAACTATGGTGCCACAGCCAGTCTCCGCTGACTGCAACCCCCATCATCATTAAACCGAATTAAATATCATACCTCCGCCCCCCAACACCAAAAAAAAACCCGTACTCACATGCATGACACCAAAAAAAAACCCACATGCATGACACCAAAAAAAAACTCATGCTCACATGCATACATGCACATACCCCCACCACACATCTCACATGCATACATGCACATACCCCCATACATAAACATACATAAAAAACTTTGAAAATTCCCACATTTCTCAACAAACCCACCTCCCTCCCCTCTCCCTATATATTATCATCCTCCCCACCTCTTTCCTACTTCTCCAATTCGCCAATTTACCCCCCAAAAAAAAACACAAACACTCCTTGTTTAATCTCTCTTTTCATATCGCACGCCCACACCACCAACAAACAACTACCATTCATGGGTGAGGTTAGTAAAAATTAATCAAAACTTTGCCATTCTTCATCACTAGTAATAGTTTGCTTCCACCAAAGTTGTTTGTTTTAACGATGGTTCTGTATGTCCTCGCAGAAAAAGGAAGCGCCGAAGAATGACGGCGACAAAAAACCGGCTGACGCCGCCCCCAAGAAGGACGACGGGGTGGTCACCGTCGTTTTGAAGACCGACATCCATTGCGAGGGATGCGCCAAGAAAATCAAACGAGCTGTCAAGAAATTCGAAGGTATGTCATCACGAATTATCCACCGATTTCGATATCAAATTTTGATCACATGACAGATTTGAGCTTTTGTGTTCTTAACATTTCTGCTTTCTTAATTGGGTTTTCGGATGACGTTGGTTAGAGCAGTGTGCCCGTCGTCCCTTTCTATCAACATAATATAGAACATTGTAAAGAAAAGGTTCGGAGTTTACCAAGTTCGCCGGAATTCAGACCACTTTGAGTCTCTGAGATTTTTTTTTTTTTTTTTTTTTTTTTTTTTTTTTTTTTATCGTTGAAAATTGAGTACCAAAAAAAGGTCCAAAATCGTTTCATGGAAATTGGAAGGGCACCATACATAAATAAATATCTATTAATTTTGGATAAGATTTGAGCCTTTTTTAGGCGTTGAAGCAAAGGAAACAGTTCACACAAATTTGACTTTAATGTCGTACATGCATTTTCCATTATATTTAAGCTTTAATTTGATGGTCTAACAACTATTTACGTAACAAACACGTTTTTATTTTATTAATTGATTTTGGCTAATTTGGTACTAATTTTTGAATTAATATAGGCGTTGAACAAGTGAAGACGGATAGTGCAGCCAACAAACTGACTGTGACTGGGAAAGTTAACCCTGCCGGGCTTAAGGAGAAACTGGAGCAGAAGATTAAGAAGAAGATCGACCTGGTCTCTCCTCAGCCCAAAAAAGATGGCGGTGGCGGTGGTGGAGACAAGAAGCCTGCCGCAGAGGGAAAGGCCGAGAAAAAGGATGATGAGAAAAAGCCAGCTGATGAGAAAAAGCCGGCTGAAGACAAAAAGCCCAAAGAGGTAATTCATTGACATTCATGTATATAGTGAATTAGCTTTGTAAATCGGCTCGAAACAGCTCGAAATTATACATTCTTTATATATTAATATATTAATTTTGTTGCTAAATTTGTTTCTTTTTTGTTGGGTGGTTTCAGAGTTCTGTGGTGTTGAAGATCAGATTGCATTGTGAGGGTTGCATGCACAAGATGAAGAGTAAAATCTCCAAGTTTAAAGGTTAGCCAGATTCCAATCGATTCTCGTACTTTCCATGACTTGAAGAATAGAATATAGAATTTGGATTATATTAATTTAATCAGAATGATGCACGCACACCACTGGCACCACGCTATTAACCTAATAATATTTTAGTAGATTTTGTAAAAAGACTAATCTAGATTAATAGAAAATTAAGTCGTAACGATACGATTAAGTATGAGACAAGCTGTAAATTTGAATGCTGAATATTCAAACCGGCTAAAAGCATTCAAGCGTTTTTACAATATTTGTTTTTGATGATGCATGTGCTTGAAGTTATAAAGATTTTAAGGATCCTTTGTGATAAATTTTAAAAGGTTTACGTAAAGTTTATATTTTCTTTACCGAAAGTTGTAAATATTCATGGGCAAATTTGTCATTCTATTATCTAACAAAGAAGTGGATTATGGTGTTCGCAGGTGTTAACAGTGTGAGCTTTGACGCACCCAAAGACCTGGTAATTGTGAAGGGATTCATGGATGTAAAAGAACTTGTACCCTACCTCAAAGAGAAGTTCCGGAGGGCCGTGGAAGTGGTCCCACCCAAGAAAGATGACGGCGGAGCTGCCGACAAGAAGGCAAAAGACGGCGGTGGTGACAAGAAGGAAAAGAAAGCCGCAGGAGGTGATGAGAAAGAGAAAGACGGTGCTGGTGAGAAGAAAGATAAAGCAGTCGCAGCAGGTGACGGCTCCGCCGCAGGCGGAGGAGGAGGACGAGGCGCCCCCAAGATGGAGGTGAGCAAGATGGAGTATAATGGGTATCCTTACCCACCTCCTTCTTACTATTGGTACGACGAAGGGCACGTTTACAACCACAACAAGTTTGTCATGGAGGCTCAAGCGCACCAGGCGCACGTTAGCCAAGGGTCCTCTAGCCATGGCTACGCTGTGCCGATGGAACACTACCCTGCGCCGCAGATGTTCAGCGACGAGAATCCGAACGGTTGTTCGGTGATGTAGAGTGCTGAACTGATCGACCGGTGGTTGGTTTTATGAAGCTTTGAAATTAAGAAATATATTATATAGAGGGTCAAAATCGGAATTTCACAAAAAAATGTATAAATTACGAGATGCTTAAGAGAAGCTAATACAAGGTTTAATTATGAGTAGGAACTGATGGGAATTTTGGACTTAAATACACGGTCTAGTAGGGTTAGACCGACCGGGCGGCCGCCCAGATGAGGCAGCCGGTTCAGATGTTGGGTTTGGTTATTGGTTTGTTTAATATAATTAAATTTTCTGCTAATTTTTTAGTTGTATTTTTGATACTTTTTAATAAAGATATTAAATCTTATCTTAATAGTCTCCTCAATTTTGAAATTTTGATTAGCAAAGTACGATATTCATGAATTAATAAAATGTACTAAGTAAAGACAGGGTGCATAAATGAGATTTGATAAAAACTTTACCGGAGATTTCAACCCGATCGAAAGAAAAAAAAAATGCCTCCCACAAACAACATAGGTAATCCTCAACCATACAAACAATGGAAACTACAATGGCCTTTCTTCCACTAATAAGTCATGGAGTAGGTCAGGGGGATCATCCAACTGTTGAACTTAATTATGTACTTCATTCAGAGATCAAGATCAACCCTGCATGATGAACTACAAACTAATATACACGCATGCATTTATACTAGTCATAATATTCATTAAATCATCATTTTGCAGAAACTAGGGATGCACGTACTTGCTGTCGTAGACAAGATGATTGAGATGAGATTTGGACCTTCCTTTCTCTTGGAAACGGAATGGAACTCTTACTCTTGATAGGGCGAGCATTCACATTATGAGAACCTTGTAACTTACCCAAGAAAGGGGATCAAAACTTGACTTATAGGATGCAACTGCTCCACCTATCATGGTAGCAGTTGCTGTCAGTTTCTTCAAGTTTTGTAACTGTCTTCCATTCATAATTTGTACAAGTAATATGGTTTTCTCACTTTATATTAAATGTGTACTTAATGTATATAACGTATACTATAACCATATTTCCTTTATTAAATGGTTTGGACCATTTCTCACACAAAAGCTCTTACATTCTCCCACATGAGAATGGCCATAACCATTTACAACATTGTGTCCAACTGCTAGTACGTGATCACTGAAATATGATTATCAAAAGAAACCTTCCATACGTACTCAAAGATTCATTAGTTGAATTCTAGACAATATAATACAGCAATAGTATCATTTGTCCTAAAACCACAAACTAATCAAATCCAAATGAGACTATATTTAGAGAAAACTCAAATGAGAAGACCTTCAACTGCAAACATGACTCCCACATTGCTTGACATAACAATAATGACACTGCAGATGTCATCCTTTATACTTTATTTATGCAAAATGAAAACATGAACATGTATCCGATTAGTCTTGAGCTTTTTCAAAGAAATTACATCGTCATGTAATGCAAGTGAACTTTATAAGCACAATTTCTAATCAAAACACATACTTAAGACAGTGGAAAATTACTTTACTCCCACATTCAAACATGATCTATAATTGTTTGTATTCCTATATTTGGCAAAATGCCTTTGAAATGCTGTTACATGTAATGCTTTTGTCAATGGATCTGCAACCATGTGATAAGTACCAATATGCTCCAGATCGACAGTTCATTTTTTGATTTCATCTCAGAGCTTCAAATACTTAATATCTATGAGTCTTGAAGCTTCTGACCTTCTGTTATTAAGGTATTGTCACAAAAATCTTAATTGGTCTTTCAACACTTCTCACTATCTTCATGTCATAGATCAGGTTTCTTAACCACTCACCTTGCCTCATTGCTTAAAAAATAGCCTATATACTCTAGTGGCTTGTTTTCTACTTCTCCATGAGACTACACTACCAGCTAATATGAAAACATACCCAATTCTGCATCATTATAACAAATCACTTCCAAATTCTTAGCATGATGAAAACCTAGGACAAAAGCTTGTGACTTCTTTAAGTATCTCAATACCGTTTTACTTGCGTTCCAGTGTGCAATGCCAGGATTTAATTGAAATCTACCTAACACACTCAGTGCAAAAACCAAAAGGCCAAAACCGGTATAGTGCAAACCATACATACATCACACTCACCTTTGGCAATGGGAACATCACCCCCACTGCAATATAATTCTTTTCATTCTATCACTTACAATTTCAATGTCTAATACATAATAAGCTTCACCCAAACCCTTCATGTCAAAGCTATTGGACAACATTTGCTTGGTCTCATTTAACGATTGGACATTAGAGCTTGCCAACAAGATATCATCGACATATAGAACCATAAATGGACTTGCTGAGTTTGCATACTTGATTTTCTTTCCCCTTTTCAACAAATCATGGTGGTTGCTTCACATAAATGTCCTCGTCAAGACTTCTCTTTGTGTAAATTCTTTAGCCTCAAGCCTTGCCTTTAATCTTTCAACTTTCCCTTGTGCTTTAAACCATAAAGGCTTCTTCCTTCCCTTTGAGATAAAACATTTCACATCGTGTATTCAAAAGTTGTCATCACAATCTATGAACTCAGCGTGCAGAACCTTTGGGTTCATCATATTCCGGTTCTTAACAAGTCGAGTAATTCTTAATGGAGGGAAACAGATAGGATCATCTTCACTAAACTTATGTGGGAGAAGAAAGATCTTGCGCATCAAGTGTGGCTTCGTTTCAGAGTAGTAGGCTTCTAATCTGTTAATTTTGAAGCAGAAAATCCACCCAAAAATGAGCTGGATCCCTTCCCTTCTCGCTTACCGTCCAACTCTTAATTTCTAAGCACATTACTTCCACAAGCATCCATGCAAGAATATATGTCATTCGTCATAGATGGAATAATAGAATTATGTGAACCAAATATGTTAGAATATACCCTTTGTTGACCTATATCACAACCACCAACCTCTCAAGCACCCAACATGCCTAGCCTTAGCTGCTGCATATGTGAAAGTAACTTCTCATTTTCATAATACATGTCTGGTAGCATATACACCAGCTGAAATCATATATATTACACCACAATCATCAACAACATTTATTAGGGAGGTATGTAAAGCAGCAATTAACCTTGTAAACATTCTCATACCAGAATAATCACCATGTTGCAAAACTCGTTTGTAATCAACTCCATCAAATTTAGTACTGTGTTTCTTAAAACCTAGAGACAATGCTCCTTGCTTATGAAAATCCAACTGAGGGTTGAGTGCTAAAGTTTGTGAAATACCTAAATGTGCAATATACTCACCGGACATTACTCCATAGAAAACAATTTCAGGTGCAACATACTCACCGGACATTACTTCATAGAAAACAACTAAGCCAGATGCATTTAGAAAAATAAGAAGGTCATAAAAAAACTGGAAATCTGTTCATTGTACCACTGAGCCAATATTTGGACATTCGTCAAGCTTCACTGAGGAAACACATTGAATTACCCACCTATCTGATCTAGCAACCAGAAGTAAATTATTTTTCTTAGTATTTTCAATTTCATCACTAGTATTCAAAGTTACAGGATCAACCTGTGTGAAAACAAATCCAATAAAGCAATGTGAATTGCTTGAAAACACTTTGGAGCAGCACTTGTATAAACAGTTCATTCCAAAACCAAAAATGTTAAACAAAATTTTAGATTTGAAATGCGGACCAGATGAAGTCAAATATGTATTTATATACTTATCACTCTCTGACTCATGAACTCTTTCCTGCTTGCACTCATTTGACACTGAATCACTATTGGAAAGGAAGTCCATAAATGGTAAATTACTATAAAACAAACCAAATGAAACAACTTTCGTAGAGCAAGGAAACAATGACTTTTCTGGGGATTTGGTTGATACATTACCATTGTATTCAACAATTTCAACTTTTGTCAGAAAAGATTGCCAACCATTTCTTAGAAGCAACTCTTTTTGGCAACTCGTCGTTCCTGGGCACATTTCACTTGTTATGGTGAGTGTCACTGTCTTCATTGGATATGTTTAAATCAATATTTCTAGTGGCTTTAACACTCAAACTGGTTGGTTCCTCCACCACCATATTTTCAACTATGGAACCTTAATCTGCATTTGACACCATGAAGATCATTGGAGCAATACAACCTTCTTCTCTATTTTTTGATCGAAAATATTATCAAACTCTCAATGGGACGAGTTTATGTATAAATCTGAAATGGTAAAACACACCGCCCCTGCGCATCCTCATCATGCAGTGCATTCCTGTCAACATCAATGTTTTCGGTGGATTCAACAAAAACATGTACCACTAGACCTTGTATGCCAGATACAAACAAAATTTCACTAAATGAAGCATCCTTGTGCTAATTGTAATTATACCCACATACACCCCAATTGGTTTAATGTCATAAGATCCTACAACCAAGGACCAAACATTTTTCTTTGCCATGTATTCCTTAGCCAAATCACAAATTGAAATTCCTCCCCTTATGTGATCTTCCATCGCATTTGCATTATGAGAATGGACATTTGACCATCCCTTTCCCACGTTACACCTTTGATGTGGCATGCTTTCTTCAGTTAGTGCAGTTGGTTGAGGTAACTTGAAAGCAATGTCAAATTCCAACATGCCTAAATGCAATTCAATCTTTTGTTTCTAAGCTTTAAAGCTATTTGAGACTCAACATATTGAAACTTGCATAATGGCTTCATAAGGATTTGTAAATTCATATGAGAATGACAGGAAGTCATACAAAATCTATAGAACCAGTGACACCTTTAGGCAAGACACTTTCTATATATACAAAAGATATGAATTGAAAATCTTGTATAGCCAAGCACAAAATTATGTAACACTATGTAAATACCACACCTTTAGGCAAGAAGATTTACATGCACTGCATGTTTTTATAACTTACAATACATTGGTTTACAACCGACCCAGTAAATTCATTCTTTGGAAATATTCTACTTGTTAAATGTATATAAACCACAAACTGATCATCTTTATTGAAATCATATGAGCAAAAGAATAAATAAAACACTTTGGTGATTCATTTAGACATCAAATGATTTCATGAAATTAACAGAAATTTTGTAAAAAGAACCCAGCAGGAAATTTACAAATTGTTCGTCCGTGCTCCGATTTAGGCCCATGATACCTTTCCGAAAAGAGAACGACACTATGATTCAAACACACCACTTTATTGTGACATAAGGGTGATTTTAGCCATCTGAGACCGTTTAGGCCTCCAAAACCGCAATTTAAGTTATGAAGATCAAAATTTTACTGTGCTTTTTGGGGGTTTTTTTTAATATTCAAGATCCCAATATTTATGTGCTTGAAGGAAATAATAAATTCTTCATAATTCTAGTATTTAGGTCAAAATGAATTGGTTTTGGCCATACCGATTCTATAACTATGGCATGCATGTTATATAGGCAAGATCAGTTTAACCAAGGAAATTAGTGTGGAATCCAATACACAAGTAAGCATATTGTAATATATGTGAATAATTAACCCCAGCACAAAAGCATAATCAAAATTTATCAAGATCATATGGAAAAACAATGATCATTGAAATTCTGTGTGTTACAGTAGCAGATCGTTTGAGTAAATGATTGTGTACGGTTATAACTAAGAACAAGAATAGAAGTAGGGGTTTAAGTAGTTAATTCATCATGAATAAGAACAAAATTCAAAACAAAAAGAAACAGAAGCACCAGAAGCAAATGTGAACATTATAGCAAACAATATTTCCATATGCAAGCAGTGTATTTATCATAATCAAGTTCTTGAGTTCATTGCAGAAGTTGGTGGCTCTAATACCACATGTTGAACTTAATTATATACTTCATTCAGAGATCAAGATCAACCCTGCATGATGAACTACAAACTAATATACACACATGCATTTATACTAGTCATAATATTCATTAAATCATCATTTTGCAGAAACTAGGGATGCATTTACTTGCTGTGGTAGACAAGATGATTAAGATGAGATTTGGACCTTCCTTTCTCTTGGAAACGGAATGGAACTCTTACTCTCGATAGGCCGAGCATTCACATTATGAGAACCTTCTAACTTACCCGAGAAATGGGATCAAAACCTGATTTATATGATGCAATTGCTCCACCTATCATGGTAGCAGTTGCTGTCAGCTTCTTCAAGTTTTGTAACTGTCTTCCATTCATAATTTGTACAAGTACTATGGTTTTCTCACTTTATATTAAATGTGTACTTAATGTATATAACGTATACTATAACCATATTTCCTTTATTAAATGGTTTGGACCATTTCTCACACAAAAGCTCTTACACCAACTATACCGCATCACTAGTTCCTCCAATACCTGAACAGGCTAGTCGGTGTGCTACATGATTCACGTCCTGATTTGTGTGTCTGAACTCACAGTGCCTAAGTGCTTGTAGTAAACCTTTTGTGTCTTCAATAATAGGTCTAAAAGTGGACTGATCTTCATCCTTTTGTTTCAACGCTGCAAGGATAAGGCTGGAGTCTTTTTCGAATATTATTCCAGCACCGCCATGGCTGCTCTGCAAACTCGCTGCTAGAACCTCCGCGTGCAGCGGAGATATGACATCTATGTGCCTTCTTGAAGCCCCTGTAATAAATTTCCCTGGTGGTCTCGAATGATAGCTCTCATTCCGTCGTTCCTTGATCTTTCCTCCTATGCCCTATCAAATTAAGTTGCATTTCAAGAAACCTGAAGAAGGAGCAATCCATTTTTGTCGCGCTTTGCACAGTGATTTCCTTTAAGAGAGCATTGCCATTTTTGAAGCGTTTGCAACCATTCTTCTGCCTTGTTAATAATCCCTTGCGGGTTTGGTTGAGTTCCATTTCACATGGCATCATTCCACAAGCTCCAATTCAACATCAATGTCAGCTCGTCGGTACGCTTAGAGCATGTTGGAGAACATTGTATACCCCAACGAGGTGTAGGGGGATTAGGTTGGCCTCTCCCAACTGGAGAGTAGACCCAAATGGGTGTTGAGGAATTAGTTTTCTCTCTCGCGCTGGAGAGCAGACCCCAAATGAGTGTTAGGGAATTAGTTTACGTTCTCGCGCTGTAGAGCATACCCAGCTGAGAGTCGGGGGGATGAGTTTACCATCTCGCGCGGGAGAACAAACCTAGATGGGTGTCGGGGATTAGTTTACCCTTTCTCATTAGAGAGCAGACCCATATAGGTGTTGGGGAATTAGTTTACCTTCTCGCACTGAAGAGAAGACCCAGATGGGTGTCGGAGAATTAATTTACCCTCTCGCACTAGAGAGCAGCCCCAAATGGGTGTCAGGATATTAGTTTACCCTTTCGCACTAGAGAGCATAGAAGTCATTATTGTGAGTGGAGTTGAGGAAAGCTGGACTGCTGCACAATATAATCCTATGCATGTGATGTCTTGTTCGGCGATCTTCTTGAGACTTCAAACTGCTTGTGGACCCATGTAAAGGTGTAAGTAAGGAGCGTTGTGAACTGCTCTCGGACCTTGTCCAAGTGTTGCGCCATCTTTAGATGTTTTTCCATGTACTCCCTTGAGGCTTAGTTGGTGGTCAACTAAGAATCTGAATTGATTGCAAACTTTCTTGCTGTTAAGTCTTTTGCTAGTCGGGGGGTTGCTGGTTAAAGCCTCATGTTCTTCTTTGTTGTTGAATGCTTTGAAGTCTAGAGCGTCGCGAGCTTAATAGGTGGGCTGGGAGTCGTGGAGCATAATTCGGCGCGGTTGGGAGTCATGGAGCATAAGTCGGCACGGCTGGGAGCCGTGGTGCAAGATAGGCACGGCTGGGAGCCACGCAGCAGGCATTGTCATGTATGGGAGTCGTGGAGCAAGGTCGGTATGGCTGGGACCCACGACGCAAGATGGACTCGGTTGAGAATCGCAGAGTAGGTAGGCAAGGCCGTGAGTCGCAGAGCTGAGGCTAGCTTGGCCAAGTTGCGCAATAGGAGGAATTAGGCCACTAAGTTCGCGATACTTATGCTTCCTTCCACTTGACCTTACAACAGTTCTACCTAATCTCTCAAAGATCAAGTCCTTTCTTGTCTATTTGACCAAGTAATAGGATTTCTAATATCCTAGCTGGTGGCTAGGGTGTTGAGTTTTTACCCATGCGTTCCAGGTTTGAAACTCATTTTCCTGAATTATTGTAATAATTTTACACTCCCTCCTTCTCCTTAATGATAGTAATTTGGGAAAAAAAAATATCAAGTTGGTTTATAACTTGAAAAAGAAGTTATAGAAAAAATTGCTACAAATCTGTTCTGCTGGTGGGGAAATAATAGGTCAAGGACTATATCACTTTGTGGTTTGACAAAGTCTCATGTCACCAAAAGCTATCAAAGCACGATTAGTGCCCTTAATTATTAGAGTCGTTTAAACAAGTGATCCTCTCATACCTTTCATTACTCTAGGGATAACATCATGGGATATTTTAAAAGCATTCCCAAATCATTTTCTGTTGATTGTAAAACATAGATGATTGAACGAAAGAATATCATACATAAAAGACAAAATAAAAAATATTAAAAAATAGCCATAGGAGAGGAGACGTGCAATTAGGTTCATACTTAATTTCTTTGTGGAATGAGGACGATGGAGCAGCCAATCATTCTGAGGATAAGGAGGTTTCCATTACGCGTCTGCATGCAACATCATGCATGCTCTTTGCCAGTGACCCAGTTGCGCCATTGAAGTGTGTGATAACGATTTTAATCAGCAAAGAAAAACAGTGTATACAGTGTATCATGGTGATAAAAACCCTTCTTAATATGATATATGGTGAACATTTAACAGGAGAAGGAATGTCACTTACAAAACCACCAGGGTATTTCTATATATTTCAGTGTCTCACCTACGTACCATTGTTTCAATTAATCTATGGGCATGTTTGGAAGTCACTTTGAAAGTAACTAAAAACGCTATTAGATCAATAATAGTGCTTGACAAAGAAAGGTTATAAGTGCTTCTAAGTTAACATCATCACTTGAAGTAGTTTCTAAAAGAAGTATCTGCTATATGATTCCTTTAAGAAACACTTGCGTTTTTCTTAAAAATTCGATGAATCTAAATAGAAGCGCTTTTACAGATTCCGAGCCCCTGTAAGTATCTCTATCCCTATGAATAAAGGGAGCACCCCATAATGGGGAAACAATCAAACTACAAAATATTACCCCTGAAGAACTGCAAAATTACAAGTAAATTAAAAAGAGTTCAAATTAAAAACTTTAGAAAAAATAACAAAAACACTCCACGTTAGTGAATGGTTTATAGGTGACTTCCACTTTCTTTTTTAACAACTTTTTTTTATAACAATATATAAATAAAAAATGTAATTTCCTAAATCATTTTTTTTTTTTTGTAAAAAAACTTATTTTACATACCAAAATCAATTTGTATGCATGTGACAAGAGACGTATGTATTTAATATCCACATACACGTACTACATGTCTTAATGTTTTTTAAGAGAGTATATGATCGTCTTGGTTACTGACAAAAATAATGGTGGTGGAAAGAACAATGACCGTGATGGTAAAAGTGACAGCAAGATAAAGAGGTAGTGGTGACCATAAATTGTGAGAATTGGTGATAATTCACTAGTAGAAAAACAGCTTGCGGGACGACATTTTGCGCGATGAACAAAACTTTGTCGCACAAGGCACACTTGCGTGACGGAAAAACGTATTCGTCGTGCAAGAATAGTTAGCGCGACGAATAATTGTTGTCGTCGCGTAAAATCAGCAAGAAAACACTGGGTAATTTTATTTGGCGCGAAAAACTTGAGCGACGAAAGGGATTTTGCGCGACCAATTTTTCGTCTCGCAAGTTCCAGTCAACTTTGACCATTTAATGCAGGTGAATTAGAGGACATTTAATACAGATGTTTGCGCGACAAAGCTTTCGTCGCGCAAAGATCCTAACTTTGCTATAAATAAGCGCTTCTACTGTCCTTATTCTTCACAATTCTGTTATCCTTATTCTTCACAATTCTGTTCGTGCTGAGATGGCGGATAAAAACAATGATAAGAGTGGCGTGACACCAACCCGCATGATTTGGGAGAGCATTTTGAGTTTGCTCATGCAATTGCTGTAGCTATGGGGAATAATTGCCCCATTGTTGAGTGGCGTTCTTGGAAAGATGTGCTCGGGAATTTGAAGAAGGCTGTGATGGATGAACTATTAGTAAGTATATTATTGATGGATCAATATTGAAGTTTGTGAAATTTTTAGTTATATGTTGGAATTAATTATTTGCATATATGTGTAACAGTGTAAGTATTTTTTTGATGATGAACCGAAAGAACAATTGATGAAGTTGCTGGAGGATGCGCTGGAGGGAGGTTACAATCGGTGGCGTTATGAAGTCTTGCAGAATGGAGCAGGATCATCCAAATAGTAGTTCAAAATTTATGTTTTGTATGACAATATTTAAATTTAAGGTTTTTTTATTTATTTTTTATTTTTTATAATTTATGTATTTGGACTTAATTAGGTTTCAATTCCTGTTGAGTTTTTTTTTTATTGAGACCTAATGTAAGCACCCTAGCTATCCTCGGTTTATATGTGTTTTTAATCTTTAATGAATATCGTACTTATGCTGAAAATAATTGTATGGATTAAGCCATTAATTATTTGTAGAATAAATTTAAGGTATTAACTATTTATAGTGTGACATCCCACATCGCCCAGGGGAGTGATCCTTAAATGTATATTCCTATCCCTACCTAGCACGAGGCCTTTTGGGAGGTCACTAGCTTCGGAGTTCCCAGAAACAAAACCGTGAGGGAATGGTAAGCCCAAAACGGACAATATCGTGCTACGGTGGTGGAGCGGGCCCGGGAAGTGATCCGTCCTGCGCCGGGATGTGACAAATTGGTATCAGAGCCAATCCCTGGCCGGAAGTGTGCCTACGAGGACGTCGGGCCCCTAAAAGGGGTGGATTGTGACATCCCACATTGCCCAGAGGAGTGATCCTTAAATATATATTCATATCCCTACCTAGCACGAGGCCTTTTAGGAGCTCACTCGCTTCGGGTTCCGTAAGAACTCCGAAGTTAAGCGAGAAGGGGGTTAGAGCACTCCCATGATGGGTGACCTACTGGGAAGTTGCTCGTGAGTTCCCAGAAACAAAACCATGAGGGAATGGTAAGCCCAAAGCGGACAATATAGTGCTACGGTGGTGGAGCAGGCCCGGGAAGTGATCCGCCCCGGGCCGGGATGTGACAAAGCTAGCCTGGGAAGTGATCCACCCCTGGCCGGGATGTGACAATTGGTATCAGAGCCAATCCCTGGTCGGAAGTGTGCCGACGAGGACGTCGGGCCCCTAAGAGGGGTGGATTGTGATATCCCACATCGTCCAGGGGAGTGATCCTTAAATGTATATCCCTATCCCTATCTAGCATGAGGCTTTATGGGAGCTCACTGGCTTCGGGTTCCGTAGGAACTCCGAAGTTAAGCGAGAAGGGGGCTAGAGCACTCCCATGATGGGTGACCCACTGGGAAGTTGCTCGTGAGTTCCTAGAAACAAAACCGTGAGGGAATGGTAAGCCCAAAACGGACAATATCGTGCTACGGTGGTGGAGCGGGCCCGGGAAGTGATCTGCCCCGGGCCGGGATGTGACATATAGAATAATATTTTAGGTATTAATTATTTATAGAATAAATATTTAAGGTATTAAATCGTTTGTGAATATTTGTTTGTAATTATAAAGTTTACGTAAACATAGATATCTATGTTTACGTAAATTTTGTAATTACAGTTATTTTATTCGTCGCACAATACATTGCATGACAACACCTTCGTCGCTCAATATATTGCGCGACGATACTTCATCGCGTAAGATATTTTTGCGCGACGAATGCTTATGTTTGTCTCCCAAAGCACGGTCAAACTATGTTCAAACCTTCCAATTTATTGCGCATTTTGCACGACGGACTTAGAGGTTTGCATGACGAAATATTCGTCGCGCAAAGGAGTCCTAGTGCTATATAATCACAGTTTCAAAGGCGTAGTTTTCAAAAAAAATTTCTTTAAAAAAGAATGGCCGATTCTGGAGAAGGTTATGGCAAAAAGAAAGTTGTTATGCGATTAGAGAGGTATAGACGGAAGCAAGTGCCGTACTTTGAAGGCAAAAATTTGGCTGAGGCGTACGCCGAATTTAAGTATGACATTGGGAATTTGGTGCGGAGGGATTGTTCTGCCGAGTTTGAGTCTTGGAAAAAGGTTCCTGAGGAGTTGAAGAAGTCCATGCTGGGAGAGTTATCGGTAAGTTTATGGTAAATAATGAACAATTATTTTTGTTAAAACGTAATATTTTTTAAATTACTAATTTATTGTCATTGGCATTAATGTAGGTTCATTGGGATGTTGATGAAACCGATGAGAAGCAACAGATTTATGTGGATGGGCTTTTCAAGCAGAGTTTTCGGCAGTGGAAGTTTGGGATTGAAGTTGATGAGAGTTGTTTTTTTAATTTTTTTTTAAAATAAGATTTTGTGGACTTTATATTTAATTTAATGAATAAATATATGTTATGTGGATGAGTATTAATATTTGCATTAATTATAATTTCTATTTGGGATAGTAAATTAGTTTTGTTAATTAATTTAATGTTTAATTAGGTTTGAGTTTTTGATTTATAATAAAATAAAAATTTACAATACATAAAAATAAAATAAAAAATAAAAAATATGCATTGCGCAACGAATGTTGCTTTTTCGTTGCGCAAAAGGCATATGTGCGGCGAAGACCTTTTTTGTCGCGCAAATGCCATTTGAGCGACGAAGACCTTTTTCATTATGCAAATATATCTTACGCAACGAATTACATGTTTCGTCGTGCAAAATAGTTCATCCCTTTTAATCTAGATTCAGCCATGTGCAAAGGCAAACTGCAAAAAAATTGCAGATTGTGCCTCTGCACTCATCCCTTCGATTTTGCTCAACCCAGCATTTGTCATTTCCATTTTCTCTCAATTTCATCATCTAATACTCCCTCCATCTTCTTGTCTAGGTTGATTGAGCTATCTCGGTGTGTTTGGTAAGCGTTTTTTGTTATTACGGTAAAAGTATTAATGTAAATTCATACTAACGCCATTAATTTCGTTGTTTATAGGGATATTGTGTATGATTAGCGATTGGTGAAGAACGATTGAGAAGGTATTTTCTTCGTTTTATTTTTTAAACATATAAAATTAATTAAATTATGTTGAACTTAGTTTTTTATGTTTATATTGTGTTATGAAATTATATTTATATTATATTGTTAAATTTGTATGTGACGTACAAATATGTGTTGTGATGTATGGAGTTAATTGAAATTAACTTTGTACTTGTTTTTTTATTTTTAGTAAAACTTAGTTTTCCGTTCGAGGATTAGTTAGATTTCGCGCATGGATATGAAAGCATGACTGCGGTCCAATTAATTCTTGAATTGTCCCATTATTTGGACAATTTGGGAATGCACGGTTATGAGGCGTAGTTTATGGTTGAAGGATTAGGTTTCGGTTGTGGAGATTTCGGTGTCATCTCTGTACGTTCTTCGGGGTCGTACACCTGAAGAACTGTATCGAGATGATGTCGAAATTCATCCACGTCGAAATCTAATCTAATGTAGTCCTAAATTACGTGACATGACTATGCATTCCCGAATGGGATAGGGCCTTTACCGGAGGCATAAGGTGCCATTATCATTTTGTATGATGTTGTTGTGATTGTTGTATTGTTATTGTGGTTCCAGAAATTATGGACAGGACGTGGATACAGAACCCAAATAGATGCGTGGACGAATACTTGGATGGAATCGAGAATTTTATTAACTTTGCACGTACACACAACCTGGGTGCAACTAGAATCCGGTGTCATTGTAGGAGGTGTAACAACACGTTAAGGGAGACAATTGAAAATGTTCGATTTCATTTAGTAAGGAATGGAATGATTGAGACATATAATATTTGGAACCATCATGGGGAACAATTAGACAATGCTTCGTCTTCAAACGCCACAAGAGTGGATAATGTTGAACCTATTGTGGATCCTAATGAACAAGTCATGGATATTATAAATGATGCTTTTCCATTTGCATCGACAAACACCAATCAGGAAGGGAAAGATGATGTGCCTACACCAATGGACAGTGCAGAGTTCGAACAATATGAAAAACTATAATTTAATGCCAACCAAGAGTTATACCTGGGTTGCGAGAGATTTTCCGTTCTCATGGCCATTGTGGAACTAATGCATGGAAAAATAAAGTATCGTATGTCGAACCAGTGTTTCGATTACTTTTTGGGGGTTTCCAAGAGAATGCTTCCGAAGGACAATTGTTTGCCGAAAGACCATAGACACGTGCAAAATGTGTTGAATGGTCTTGGATTAGGTTATGAAAAAATTCACGCTTGCAAAAACATTGGATAAATGTCTTGTATAAAACATTGTATAAAACATTGGATATGTGTATTTTATTCTACAAAGAGTATAAAACATTGGATAAATGCCTTGTATGCAATGGGTCGAGGTTCAAAATGACATCTCAGAATAGAACGACTAAGATCCCACAAAAAATCATGCGTTATCTGCCCTTGAAACCTAGGTTGCAGCGATTGTATATGTTGACGCATATTGCTACAGACATGAGATGACATAAGGAAAAACGGGTAGACAATGATGTGATGCGGCATCCTATAGATGGGGAGGCATGGAAATAGTTTGATCGAATGTTCCTCGAGTTTGTTGCTGGTTTTCGTAACGTTAGATTGGGAATTGCCACTGACGTATTTAATCTGTTTGGGGTTTTAAACCAACACCACAGTACTTGGCCGATTTTCATATTTCCGTATAATTTGCCGCCATGCAAATGTATGAAAAAAGAATACATGATGATGACTCTATTGATAACTGAGGATCCTGGTAGGTAAATCGATGTATTCTTATGGCCGTTGGTGGATGAGCTAAAAGATTTATGGACACATAGTGTGCGCACATACGATAAATGTAATGGCATGATGTTCACTTTGCGGGCTGCAGTGATGTGGACTATGAACGATTTCCCCGCATATGCAATGGTTTCCGGGTAGAGCACTAGGGGTTATATGGCATGCCCTGTATGCAAGGAAGACATAACATCTAGTTGGCATGCCATAAAAGTTTGTTACCTTGGTCATCGAAGATGGTTGCCTTGGGACCACGAGTGGCGAGAGAAGGATAAAGAGTTTGACTGGGAGAAAGAGCATCGCCTCAGACCCAAAGAATGGTCCGGTGGTCAGATTTTGGAACAACTTAACCGTTTGGATTTTGTTCCTTTTGGGACCAATGTCAGTAGGACAAGACCTTTTACACATATGAACTGGACGCACAAGTCTACGTTTTTTGAGCTCCGTATTGGTCCAAACTAAAATTGAGACACAACCTCGATGTTATGCATGTTGAGAAAAATGTATTTGACATATTGGTCGGCACAATTCTAGATATTGAGGGCAAGACAAAGGACACGATCAAAGCTCGTCATGATTTGGAACGAATGGGAATACGACAAGGTTTATGGATGAATAGGGACAATGATAAAGCCAGAAGGGATCTTGCATTTTTTTCAATGAAACCGAATGACAAGAATTTTTTTTTAAAGTTTTTATCGTTTGTAAAGTTTCCCGATGGGTATGCTTCAAATGCGTTGCGTGAACGTTGACGGAGGTAAATTAGCTGGCCTAAAGAGTCATGACTGCCATGTGGTTATGCAATGCCTACTTCCTATGGGTATTCAACATCTCTTGCTAGCCGATGTAGTGAAACTAATCATGTTGTTGTCCAGTTTTTTTTTCGCAATTGACATCAAGAACGTTGCGAAAAACGGACGTTAATCAGTTACGCCATAACATTGTGCAAGTTCTATTCAAGTTTGAGATGATATTTCCTCCAGCTTTCTTCTCAAGTATGATACACGTGATGGTTCACTTACCAGATGAGGCATTGATTGCTGAACCAGTCAACTTTCGATGGATGTATCCAATAGAAAGGTATATATTCCTCATCTTTTTTATTAATCAATATTAAATATATTACGATTAATAATAAGTGTATCGTATCGTTGTCTTTTGGTAGGCTTATCGGAGACTTGAAGAAAAGTGTACAGAACAAAGTGAAGCCTGAATGATCCATTATATAAGCTTGGGTGGCATATGAGGCGCTTATATTTTGTGGAATGTATATAAAGGATGTTGAGACAACTTTCAATCGTCCTCCTCGCAATAATGACGGGGGCGTGAGAAAGGAGAAACTTTCAGTTTTTGCCCAAATCGCTCGACCAATCGGAGATTCGATTTGTGGCGAGTCGTTTTCCAAGAAGGATATGGAGGTAGCACATTGGTTCATACTCAACAATTGTGACGAGACACTGTCATGCCTAGATGAGCATGAAAATCTGATGAAGCAGGCACATCCTTCACATTTGTATGCCAAGAAACACCGTGAATTGTTTTAATCTACCAGCATAGTTAGATTAGTTGAATATCAGAGTGTGGAACAAAAAAGACTACAAAATAATAAGAATATTATTAATAGACAAGAATGCCGAAACGGCTACAAAATCCTAAAAGGCTACATCGTGACTAACTTATTCTCGATTGAATAACAAGCATGCTATTTATAATAAACTAACCCTAATCCTAAAAGGTAAGAAATCAACACTCTAATGCTAACGGGCTAAACCCAGAAAACCAAACATTCAAATAAACCAAAATACTAATATTTTCCAACACCCCCTATCAAACTCATAGTGGTATACAACATGGGTTTGCAAACAAGCAGATGCGAACTGACATACATGCAAACTTGACTTGACATGACTTGACTGGAGAACTTGACTTGACTGGTGAACTTGACTTGATTGGTGAACTTGACTTGACTTGATTGGCGAACTTGACTTGACTTGACTTGCGAACTTAACTTGACTGGTGAACTGATTTAGATTCATACTGGCTAGTGTTGAGAGTATGGACGGAACCTGTCACTAAACGGACAAGATTTCCATATTTCAATTGTAGCAACGAACAAACAAAAAACAAAACCTATCACTCGAGTGGTCACAGATCCAAGCACACGAGTGACTGCTACAAAACAAACCAAATAGGCCAATGACTCGTGTGGGCCTCACTTTAAACCAAAATGGGCACACATCCCATTTTTCCTTTGCCCGTGTGGGGCTCAAAATCTCAAACTTTTTATCTTTGCCTTTTCTTTTCTCCTTCTTCCCATTTTTCCTTTTTTTTTTTCTCCGAAGAAGTGCAGCAATCCTCAGACTGCATTAGAACTCAATACAACCGTCAAATCAACAACAAAAAAGGCAACGGCAAGAATTTCATAAACAACAGCAAGTGCAAACAATTCGATGGAGAAGACTTTTAGTTGTAGGCGGCAAGGGTGACGACAGCGTGCAGTGGCGATGGGATTCTGTTGCCGCGGTGGTTCAGTGGGTTCAAGACTGCAGCGGAGTACAGGGTCGAGCAACAGCGGTGGTGGGACAGCGGATGCAGGCAACAGGCGGGTTGCATTGGACAGTTAAGCACTGGTGCAGCGTAGTGGGAAGGTTGGCAGCAAACTAGTTTGTATTTGCAGTGGGTTGGTGGTGGTGCGGCAGTGTTAATCAATGGCAGGTGGTGGTTCGAACTGGTGCAGATGCAGGAACAAGTGCAAGCTGAGCAGTTTCTGTGCAGGATCTGGTGCGAGCGATGGCGTCGGTTACATACTTTAGGTTTTGGCTTGGTTGCGACTGCGACGGCTCAGGGCGATGACATTTTTTATATATATATTTTTCAAACTAAACCAACGACAAACTAAACAACTAACGAGACAGACAAACAAACTGATAAGGGCAGATTAAATCCCGAAGGATCAAATCTGCTCTGATATCAAGTTGAATATCAGAGTGCGAAACAAAAAAGATTACAAAATAATAAGAATATTATTAATAGACAAGAATGCCGGAATGGCTACAAAACCCTAAAAGGCTACATCGTGACTAACTTATTCTTGATTGAATAACAAGCATGCTATTTATAATAAACTAACCCTAATCCTAAAAGGTAAAAAATCAAAACTCTAATGCTAATGGGCTAAATCTAGAAAACCAAACATTCAAATAAACCAAAATACTAATATTTTCCAACAACATTTACAAGGGCTGTTGAAGATATGACATAAGAATGGAGTATGCCGACATGATCTGGTGCTTTTGTGAGGAAAAAGGTTAGTGTTTGGTTATGGATTGATGGAAACTGAGTGTTGGATATCAAGTGCTCGGTTAATTTTTTCAAGAATTTTAATTGACACATGAATTTATTTCATTGGGCCACATACAAAAGTTAGTATATCAGGTATTCTCCCGTGAGTATCCTAATATTATTCCCACAAAAATCCAAAATTAATAGAGAAATCCCTCATGGAACACCAGGACCATCTAAACAAATCTGTATGAACGCATGAGTGAACGACGCCCGTTAACGTTTTATCAATTTTTGTTCAGCTGCACACGAGGGCCATCTAAACAATTATTTTACTGTTTTGGGTCAAACAACAATTGTTCAATATATCTGAGGTTTTGCCCAAGCCTTCTTTCTAAAATATTCAATCAAGGAAGTATGTGATTTGCTACCTAATAAGGAGATGATCCTTCGGAGATCCCCCATAAACAACCTTAGCAATATTTTCCTCTATGACCATACATGTAGTTTAACAGGTAGTGTTGCATTGTATCGATCTACTAGGACCACTTAAGCATGGATTAATTTGTTATTTCGATTGACTGTTTTAACGTGCTATGTTGAAATCAAATTATCTAAAACCGTAGATGCTTTTTAACAAGAGAACTATATTATACATAGGTTACTAGAAATAGAAGTTACCAAACACTTTGACTTACATTTTGGTTGGTAAGTTGTTTAATAACGGGACAACTGTTTTGACAATGTACCAAATTAATTGTCACAAAAGAATTACTAAATCTTAGTTTGATAATAATTTGGTTTTTAAGTTTTACATTTTATGCTTGAGATATGCAATTATAATATATGAGTGAAGGGGGTGATGAAAAACAATGATAGTGAGAAAGAAGGGAAGAATATAAAAATAAAAAAAAATGAATAGAAACAAAATTTTGCAAGTGAAAATAATTTAGAATAGTTTTTGTTGAAAATAATTGGGATTTTGTATGAACTTATAAGGAGTTTGGTACTCTTAAATAATTGGGACTTTGTATGAACTTATAAGGAGTTTGGTGCTCTTTATATTGGCAATTGGTTTATGATGAAACCTTAGATTTCTTCATTATATCAGAGTATTTTTTTTCTACATGCGAAGCCCAGCAGCCGCATGTACTCTACGTCACTTTATTTGTGTTGTCAGCGTGTTTGATTTAAAAATTTACCACGTATAAAAGGGTATGTTGAGAATGAATTTCATATCAAATTTTAAAACACTTAATCACATCAAAAATAATATTATGCTCAAAACTTGGAAGCGACGATTCACATCACATATTGTAAAGGTGAGCCAATCGAATTTATCACGGTTGAGGTAGCAAGCTCCTTCCAACTCATGACATACCAAAAATCATTACAAAATTGATTACGGGATTTACCTAATTTAGCAATAATAGAAGATAATCAAATTTAATTTGAGAATGCATTTGTCATTTGTCAGCAATTTCATCACATTACTACAAAGACAAAATCTGGAAAAAGAAATAAAAATAAAAAGTTGATGGAGGAAGGTGAGTGATGAATGAGGTCCTAAAATCTGACTCAGCCATGACCACGACTCAGAATTGCTGCTGAGTGCTTGGCCCCTTCCTTGGTCGATGTTGCCATTTTCCTGTTGCCTCCCACCACATACATGATGATGCCATGACATGCATGCATGCATGATGGGTACATATATCCATGTAGATGCCTGCAGTGGCTTGTGCTTATGGTGACGTGGTGGGTCCTGTAGAGTTTGAAAAGGGTTTAGGGTTTTGTAGGATCGATCTGGTGGGCGCTGGGTATATTGACCATCATCAGAATTATGTAGTTTAGCCCCCGGACAAGAGGGGACCTATCGGTCCCATTCCGCGTCAGCTGCACAAAGCGCCGTGTTGGAGTTTGAATTTGCACGCCAAGAGAGTGCGGGCTAATTTGTTCCATTCGGATACGTCTCTTGCATGTTCTCAAACCCTATTTCTTAGAATTTCTTAGCACAAGAGAAGAATTTAATTGTTGACCTTGTTGTATAGATATTTGGCTGAACCGTTAGGGTTTTATAAAAGAGACTACAAATTCTCTTGTTACGTTTTGAATTTAGTACACTTATGTTCAAAATTTTTAAGAGTAAGATGTCATTAACCGGTTAAGTGGTTGTCATACATTTCACGGTAAAATCTTCTTTTGAAGTCATCTAATTAAAATATAATGCAAGAATGTAACATTTTGACTTGCTCATTCAGTGTTTGCTAAGATTTATTCACTTATAACCGGTTTCCTAATGGCCAAAGAATAGTATCAATCTAGATGATGTGGAATTTAATCTTAAGAAAACCAAAATCTATGACTTTTGGCTCTTTGTTTTTGTTTGTTTAACCTGAACCGGTTTCCTATTAGTAGTCTTCAAAAGTTTCAACCTTCTACGAAGTAGAAAACCTCTAAGACCATTAGACTTGAAAATTTAAACTTTAGTTTTCTTAATGACTCTGCATGCTCAATGAAAAGTGAGTAAAACGCTGTTTTTGTTTGTCTCGATAGATTGTTATCGCAGTCATTTGGCTGAAACTTTTGAATACCTCAGCAGCCGGCATTGCCATTGTCTTATTATATGTACACAAACAAGGTAACGAAAAAAGTCCAAACGTGAGATATACATATATGTTTATAAAACAATTTACAAAGAAGATAAAGTTTGTTTGATTATTGTGTACCTCATCACTGTAGAACCCGAACATGGGATACACCAACGTGCGCATACTTCAGCTGTTTTTGACTTTTGAATTCGATACTGCTTTTGTTTTCTCTTCTTATCTAATGATAAAGGAAGATAATAGTTTTTTGTATCTTTCTGTAAAATAATAACCAGTTCCATTTACTGGATGATAACTTGGACCAAACGACAAGGTCTACATCAAATTACCAAACTCTACAGAACAAATACAAAATAAATAAATAAAAGATCAAACACACTTTAAACGACATAATTATGCCTTACATTTTCTTTTAACTATTTATGACAGAAAGTAATAGTTAATAGTTGTGAGATAAAGTTCCAGCCACTGTTGAATTTCATTACAGTGTTGTATTTAGGATTGTGGCATTTTATCTTTTGTCTTCTTTTTTGGGTTTAGGGTTTCGGATGGCTACTTTTAACAACATTCTCTTTATAAAAAGGAAAAGAGAGAGGAAAAAAAAAAAAAAAAAAAAAAAAAGGAAACAAGACATCTACCAACCCAGATTTAATTGGTAACTGTTTAATTACCAACTTTGTCTTTACAAAAAGGAAAAGAGAAAAAAAAAAAATAAGGAAAAAAGACTTTTACCTACCCAGATTTAATTGATAACTAGTTAATTACTTGGTTTGCACATATGATATGAGGGTATATAAGCAGTGGGGGATCCAGGATTTTAACATATGGTTGTCCCAATATAAAAGCTCCAAAAAAAAAGACGAAAATATCATTGAACAAATAAATGGCAAACTACAACTTTTCATTCATAATCTTTGTGCTAAACAAGCTAGAAATATTAAATTTTCATTCCTTGTGTAGAGTAGTTGTTCTTTACATTACAAAGATAATGAAAAGAACTATTATTATGCTCATGAGTAGTTGTTCTTTACATTACAGAGATAATGAAAAGAACTATTGTTATGTTTAGTGTAACATCCCACGTCGCCCAGGGGAGTGATCCTTAAATGTATCTTCCCATCCCTACCTAGCACGAGGCCTTTTGGGAGCTGACTGGCTTCGGGTTCCGTAGGAACTCCGAAGTTAAGCAAGAAGGGGGCCAGAGCACTCCCATGATGGGTGACCCACTGGGAAGTTGCTCGTGAGTCCCCAAAAACAAAACCGTGAGGGAATGGTAAGCCCAAAGCAGATAATATCGTGCTACGGTGGTAGAGCGGGCCCGGGAAGTGATCCACCCCGGGCTGGGATGTGACATTTAGATTTCTCGAAAGTAAGAAGGAAATTAAGATCAAATCTCATTATTGAATTGAGAAGTAGCTACAAACAACAACAAAAAATATGCACGAAAAAGGATTTTTTTTTTAAAAAAAAAAATCCTCTTATGTACGTTCGTAAAAAAAAAAATCCTCTTATGTACGTTCGTAATCGATCACCTTCCTTCAATAAGAAAAGAAAATGTTTTTGTAACTAGAAGAAACTTGTTGCTAATAGTAAGAAAAACTTTCAAACTATTTTTCTAAAAGCTTGCTGCAAGTTTCTCCTTACTATTAGTAGCAAGTTTCTTCTAATAACAAAAACACTTTCTTTTCTTATTGCTGGAATGAAATTGATTACAAAGGTACATAGACATCTCTTTTATAGAGATTTTAAAAGACAATATAAAACATAGGTGTCCAAAAATCTTTACTTTCACACATACCTTTAGACTTTTACCCCCAAACTTTATTCTTTTACTCCCAAACTTTATTCTTTTACACAGACACGTGAAGGTTTTTTTTAAAAAAAAATTTAACGACTTGATTTTGGTAAAGTGAATTTAATTGAAAGAATTTGGCTATTCTATAGAAGATGGTGAGTGCTGGTGCTCTATCATAGTAGGATGTTCTTTTTATTTTTTTAACGGTGAGTGTAAATATATGATGAGTAAAAAGATAAAACAAAGAGGTGGGCATGGTATCACTCTAAAAAAGTTATACTTATATTAGAAATTTGGTTTATTATTTTAATTTATGGGCCAGGTGGGGCAGCCTCATTGGTCACCAATTGCAAAAGAAGTCAAAAGGTCTTACATCTGAAGTCACCACACGTCCTGATATTATCTTACGTTTGTTAGCATCGAAACCACGTCCTATTTCATGAATTTCTTATTAATGAGTGCGCCAGGTGGAGCAGCCTCATTGGAGATTGATTACAAACAGAGACAAAGGGTTGCTCTGCATCGCCTTCTTGGTTGGAACAAGGAGGCTCCTCCGCCATGGTTGCTGTTCTTCTCCACCACTGCCCACACTTGGGTGGTCCTTGAAGATCCTCACAACTATTTATCTGAGCTTCCGGGTGGTCCTGGGACCACCCTGTCCCTTAATAGATCCCTGTATATAGGAACACTAGCATGCTTAATGCTTTCCGCCTTGTATAAAAGTCAACCAAAATTTGAAGTAGGCTACTTCCTTGCATGCATTGAATGTTAATTTCATATGACATAAAAATCGTGCCAGATTAATCATTTTCTGTAATAAAACTCGTGACGACCTCTAAATGCATCTAATGAGAGAAGCTAAGTTCGGGGAGCCAAAGTTGCTTGTAGCTTCCCATTCGCACAGAAAATAGGGATGTCAATTAAAGGCGTTTTGCTCAATCTGACTAAGAATTAAGGCCGCAACTCAAATAGGGCACACGTCCATCAAATAAATAGCCGAAGGCCATAAGCAATCAAATAATGGCCTCATGCTTGTTACAAGCCGAAGGAATGGCAGCTCGATCGGAGATTAGCAGAGGTTCAACCAAACTGAATAATAATGTAATGGGCTAATGGTATATGTTTACTTATTTGAAATAAGAGAAGTCAATAATCAAGAAAAAGAAAGGGCTAGGAATCTTGTTTTGCATAATGTGAAATAGCTGTGGTTATGTGCTATCCACCTTTTATCTCATATTATGAAAATGAGATCACTTTTTGGAAGATCTTTGTTTAAAATATGTATTGAAATAAGTTAAATATAAATTTGAAACTACGCAATTTGGATACAAATACAGTATTGAAATACAAATACAAGTAGATGGTGATATGTGAAAAAAGTTGAGGTGTAACAGTCCGTTCCGAAATGAAGTATCTTTTTATGTGAAATGACGTTTTTACCCTTGCGGGGGGTGTGAGAGTGGGTGAGTTGGATTAATGTTTTTATAAGGGTACCCATATTTTTGGATTTTATGTAGTTGGGATTGGTTGAGAACCAGATATACACACACACACAAAAACACGTGTGCATCCTTTCCATTCTACCCGTCTCTCTCTCCTTCCTCTTCTCGAATTTTCTTCCCGTTTCCCTGCAACTGTACGGACGACGCCGCACTCCATGATCTGGTCACGGATCAAAGTTCTAAGAGTCATATTCCTAACTCTGGTGACCTGGTGATCACAACCATACCTTTAGTTTAGGCTGAAACCCTCGAAAACCTCAGAACCCATGAAGCACCGAGAGGGTACTGTTCATGTACTTGAAAACTGTGACGTTTTAGATTATTCTGAGATCATAGGGAGGCTTAGAACGACCTTGTGAAGCTCGGAGGACAAAATTGGAGGCTTTTGGACTTCGGGATCACAAGTTCGGGGGTTGGTCGGATTTCTTGGTTTTGCTCCAGCGAGTTTCAGTTGAGTTTTGGGATTTTAACAGGTATAAACCTCTTCTCCTTGTCCTAAGGTTCATTTTGGTGTAAATTTCGTGAAATTTGGTTGAGAATTGAGCTAGAAAATAGGATTGGAAGATTTACCCAGTTTCTGGCGACGCAACGGCGCCGGCGCCGGGCGTCGGCGAACTGAGGAAGAAGGTGACAGAATATTCTGTCAAAGTTGACGGAATATTCCTAACGGAAGGTAACGACGTCAGTTAACCTTAACGAAATATTCTAGGGATTTAACGGAATTTTCCTTAACGGCGTTAAGGTTCCGTCAGCGTGCATGGCACGTGGCCGCGCGTGGGCGGCGCGTGTTGCCGTGCCTTGGCCGGTGCGTGAGGGCGCGTGGGACTTCCAAAAATTAATTTAAAAATATAGGGGTGTTCGTGGGATTGAGTAGAGCATGTTGGTATATTTAAACACCCCAATTGAGCAATGTATGAAAAGTTATTATCTAATTGGGTTATGTGCGTAATTAACGGTTGTATAGTTGTTTCGCATATAGGTGAGACGTATCCTGAGGACGAGCACAGCCACGCGAGGCTTGGGGGCTACGATCCGTCTACTTATCAGTGAGTGGGCTTTTGTTTTCAGTATACACACACACACACACACACTTGATTGATTCCCAGAAATACGTTTTAAAATGATTTTATGAAATTGAATGCCATATCGAATGCCATATATATTCATTGCTATATTTATATGGTTATATGTTGATGCACTGTGGGCACCAGGTAAGTCAGGTAAGTATGTACTTCTGATATGATGATTGTGGTGATATCAATGAGATTAGTATATGGCTCATTTACCTGCACAACGGGGTTTGTGCTCCACCAGAGTAGGGCTTAGCTTTCACGTGATCGTTCACCTCCCGCACCGTACGCTCACCTTGGATCCAAGGCAGGTGCCAGCCTGTCGTACAGACCACATTAGGTGGTTCCGACTCGTAGGTGACCCGCGATTCGTCGCCAGCCTTCACGTGATCATAGCACAGAGCGTTTTATATATATATATATATATATATATATATATATATATATATATATATACCCAGCTTGTCGTACAGACCACTATAGGTGGTTCCGACATGGGTGCAGGTTATTGATTGAGAGATGAATTGAGGATTTGGTTGAGGAGCCATAGATTCAGCCGTACAGGTCACTAGAGGTGACTTCGGCTGACTTATATGCATTGCCGGCATGATATGCATTGAGATATCACCTGATTGATTTTGATGATAATTGTTGCGTGCTTGATATTGAATATGGTTCATTCGAACATGGCAATATTTGAATGATGGTTTTCCAATGTTAGTACGTATATATATTTATATTTTCTAGGAAGTATACATGTTTTACAGAGAGGGGTTACAACTTTTGTATCGAAGTGATTTTGGTAAAGCTTTGTTTTTGCCCACTCATACTTTTGTTTTGCGCCCCTCCATGTTATAGATAGTGTTGGTGGCAAGCGAGGTTTCAAGGCATATCTGACAGTGCACTATCCATGTAAATATTCTGGCTTTCCTATTTATGTCTTTCTGGATTGCACCTAGGATGTTCGAACTTTGTAAATTATGCTGTTAACTTTCACACTCTTTTATGATCTTGTATCACTAGTTGTGTTATTCTAGTGCTTATTATCTATATTTATTCTTCCGCACTGCGCACATGGCTACGTTACGCTCACGTGACGGCCAGCACGTCCCGATGTTCGAGTCGGGGTGTGTCATGAGGTTCCAACATAAAAACAATTGGTAATATAGAAAGTAGCCCAACTTACTTATAAGTCCATGGAAGGTCCTTTCTCCAATCAACGTGAGATTTATTCTCAATACCGTCCCCTCAAGTGTGATGAATTTTCAAGCCAAATATGTGAACAACACAAACATGGTGACGTGGAGCATATGGGACAATCTGCTCTGATACCATAAAAGAGTTGAGGTTTCACCATAAAACCAATAAGTAAGAGTAGCTAACTTACTTATAAGTTCATGCAAGGTCCCTCCACCTATCAATGTGAGATTCATTCTCAATAATATAAACTTAATTTAATTTTAAACCAAAATATATGACTTTTGGCGTGTGCTTTTTATTGTTCAACCTTCAAATTCTTTGTTCAATTAGTCGTCGTTTAAAGTTTCAAATTTCAACTAATTAAATAGACACCATCTAGACATTAATAACAATAAGACTTGAAATTAGTTTTCCGTATGACTTTGTAGGCCTCATGAGACCCTTATGCCTTAGCTTGCTTGATGAAAAGTGAAAGAGAAACATCGTTTTGTTTGTCTTAATTAAGCAGCCATTAGTTTCACCTGATGAATTGTTTGAAACCTTTGAATTCTTCAATTCTATATTACTGAACTAAATAGACAAACGACTTAAGCTGCAGCAGCCGGCATGAGAATTGTCTTATTATATATATGTAAATAAGTTAAAAAGTGCAAACATGAGATATGCCAAAAACAAGTTACACGCACAAGCAAGTTAGCTTATTTTTCAGGTTACGTGTGTTGTTTTGGACATTTGAATTGTGGATAATGCATTCCTTTTATTTCTTAGTTGTTATAAGAAAACCAAAAGCTTTTTCTCAAAAATATCCAATTGGTTTCATCCAAATGGATGATAGCATGGGAAAATTACTGCGTTATAAAAAAATTAAAAATACTTGATAAAATTACGGAAGGAAAATGATAAATCTTTATGAGCCTCACACATACTCATGTTTAATGTTTAATATACAGGAAAACTAATAAAAAAACTATACAACTTTGCATTTTAACAAAAATACTATCTAATAACTTTATTTAATGATAAGAACAAAAAAAAATAAAAAATAAAAAATAAAAAAAGGGTAAATTACATTTTGCACCTTTAAGTTTGGGTGCAATTGTAACCTCATACAATATTTTAAAAACATTTCAATCATATACATTTACTTATATTTTATTTCAATATTGTACCACCGTTAAAAAATCTGTTAAGTTAGCAGTTATATGATGATATGGACAAATGAGTTTCACATTTGTGCTGATGTAGCTATCAAATTTATATAAAAATATTTAATTAATAAAAAGATCACTACTTTTCTTTTGTACAATTAAAAACATAAAAAATAAAAAGAAAAAAAAACCTTAAATCTTCTACTGCCACCGCCATTTCCACCCAAACTCGCTACAAATGCAGAGCCCAACCTTCCCCTCCGATGGCCTCCACGGCTGTCACCATCAAAGCCAACCGCAGCAGCCAATCTTCCTTTCTTTTCAAAACCTAGCAGAAAAGTAACCACATTTTTTTCCCAAATTTAACTTTTGCAATTAAGCTTTCACACAGAGTCACGAAGCCCTCAATCGAATGCGGAGAGCCACCTCCGTGTCCGTCACCGATTCCAATCGTCTCTCGCTCCGTCGAACTCTGGCCACCAAGGGGGTGGCCTAGAAACTCAAGGATTTCGACCTCGAGCAGTCATAGTCCATCATCGTTATCATCGTTCGTTAATTCAAATTCGGATCTGCAAGGAGTAGAGGTAGACGTCGGCGGACGCGATCCACTCGCCGTTGGAGGAGAACCTGGCGACGATGAGTCGTTTATGTAACACGTATTGACGAGGTCAGCTTCGGATATTGATTCGAGACAATCGGCGTAAACGGCGATGTTGAAGGGGGAGAGTGGAAGAACGCAGACAACATGAACAAATTCTGGGTTTTTGCATGCTTCCAGGAACAAAAATTTGATAAAATAAGGTAGAAATTGGGACTGGGTTCTATTAATATCAGTATGGGTCGTTCGTGATCGGAGGACAGCGGCGCCATCGCCGCGGTGCTGCGTCTGGGCTGCTGTTGCAGCGTGAAGGGAAATGCGGGAGGATGGAGGTCACGACACGAAAATAATGAGTTTCGGTCAATACGATAACTAATCGGGTTATTATCGGATGATCCGTTAAGAACCCGTTAATAACAGGTTCGTAATTGGTATACACGTGGGTAGCACGTAGGTAACACGTTTCGACCCATTAAAAAAAATTATGTTGATAATTTTAAAGTTTAATTACTAAAAAATTTATTATAAAATACAATAACCATATTAATATATACAATTATTCTATATTAAATATATAGTTTTGTATTATTCAATGTTCTAAAAATCGGTCTAGGCGGCGCTTAGGCGCTCCACGGTGGCCACCCACCGCGATTAACCTATAGTCGGAAGAAAAATCAGCAAAGAGATTAGGCGGGCGTCGAGGTTTCCTGGGCGGTGCTTGGGCAGCCTAGGCAGGCGATTAGGTGGCCGAGGTAGTGGTCTGGGCGTTGCAGATATTTTTTGCGCAGCAGCTGGTTCTCTTTCTGGGTTCGGTTCTGCATTTCAAACTCCTTTCCATCAAAGAAGACGAGAGGAAGAAGAAAGAAAAATGAGTTTCTCTCTCTTCCCATTTACACCCATGTGACGGACAAGACATAGGACCACCCAACTTTTTTGTTTAATTGTTTTTTAAATTGATTCTAATGGAATTAGGAAATACAACTGACATAAACATGTATTAAATATTCATTTGGTGAGCCCCACCTCCCTTTTATGTTGCATATTATCTCACTTAAAAAATACTTTCAATAGATTACAAATTTACACTACATATTTTGACTTTTCTTTTAAGTTCATTATATATTTATAATCTTTGAAAATATTTAGTAAGTACTACAAACTTATAATCCTTTAAACTTTCATCTTATATTATCAAATTCATCAAAATATTAATAATATAAAATAATTTACTCAAATCCGCCTTCTTTGCCTAGGCCCCCGCCTAGGCGCTAGACTCCAGTCCACTGCCCGACTATCGCCTAGCATCTTTTAGAACCTTGTTTTTTGCATTTTATCATTCTTTTATTATTTTATCCATGGATTTCATACAAGTATAATCTTTTGTAAGTGTCAATATGCATTTATTTACAAGATATACTAGAAATTTACCTAAATCCGCCTAGGCGCCAGCCTAGACCCTGCCTAGCTGCCTGGCGCTAGGCGCCAGCCCGCCGCCCGACTAACGCCTAGCGTTTTTTAGAACCTTGGTATTATTATTCTATATAAGTTTAAAAAACAAAAAGTTTTAGTCATTATTTATTTTTATTATGAGAGTTCCTTATTATCATTACTAGGATAAATTTTACTTAACATATTGTTGTCCAAAATTAAAGTAAACTAGTATAGTATTTGTATAGGCAAGAACTAAGAAGACATACATACAAGTATGAAAAATGTGAAAGAATATATAAACACTCGTAATTCATCATTATTCCTCCACGAGTAGATAATGGTTACACTTACATTATCGTTTAGATTTTTAAAATCCTCCAAACCCTCATGAATAATGTTCTTTATTTGTGGGCAAAATTAATAAAATTAATAATAATTATTGTAGAAGTGTAAAAAATGTAAAAAAAATATATACAATCACTCATAGTGACAAGCTTTACAACTTACATGAAGGGTCATCTTCGAAATCCAACACTATAATCCATAAACCTTAAATTTATATTTAACCGTCGATTGTCATTTACACTTTATTCTTCTTACTGAATTTCATTTTTAAAATTTTCTTTTTTGAAAATATGATCATCTAGCGGATGTAAGAAGATGAATGGTTCAAATCTTTGATATCATGTTTCGATATTTACAGTTAACTGAAATATGAGCCAATGTCATATAGTTTGTAGAAACTTTATAAACATCAAGCAATATTTTCACTAACCGTAAAACTCTGAACATAATATCAACGATCTAAACCGTTCATCTTCTTGCATCCTCTAATAGATCATGTTTTCAAAAAACAAAATTCAAAAAAACAAAATTTGATGAGAAAAATGAAGCGTAAATGTAAACAACAATGACACATCCCGGCCCGCGGCCTGGGGCGGATCACTTCCCGGGTCCGTTCCACCACCGTAGCACGATATTGTCCGCTTTGGGCTTACCACTCCCTCACGGTTTTGTTTCTGGGAACTCCGAAGTTAAGCGAGAAGGGGGCCAGAGCACTCCCAGAATGGGTAACCCACTGGGAAGTTGCCCGAACCCGTAGGTAGGGCGTGCTGGCCGTCACGTGAGCGTGACGTAAGCCATGTGCACTGTGCGGAAGCAGGATCAATTCAAAATACGAACCAATTAAAACCGAAACACTAGCCAAACTAGTGTACAAGAAGTGTGAGATTCAATATTATAGAGCATAAGGTCTACGTGCAGTCAAGCAAAGAACTGAATAGAAATAACACCCGAAGGTGGTCCTACTTAGATGGGATTCTGTCAGAACGTCCGTTAAGCTCCTCGTATGCCACCAACGAACGCTACCTAATACCTGGAGGGGCGAAAAACATAAAACTGAGTGGGTCAGTAAAACAATTCTTTTCAAAACCTTTCCTTTCAAAAGTACTAGCCCTTCGCCGTAAAACCTGTATAATTTCCTAGAAATAAAGTATATACTCATATATATCTTTCTCAAAATCCGCTGCAAAACAAGTATGTATGAAAGTATGCATATGTCATGCCAAAGTATCAAATGAATGCCAAAGCATCTATATGAATGTGATTGAATATTCATATCTCATCTCAGCCCTCGGCTGTACATAACTCATATCGTACTCAACAACTCATATATCTCATAATCATCATATCAAATCATATATATATATCCTGCACACATATCAATACCACCTCTAGTGGTCTGCATAACATCACTGGTAATAAACTAATATGCTCTAGTGCTACAATCACGTGAAGACTGAGCGATAAATCACGGGTCACCTACGAGTCGAACCCACCTATAGTGGCCTATTCGACAGGACTGAGCACCTAACTTGGATCCAAGGCGAGCATGCGGTGCGAGAGGTGAACAACACGTGAAAGACTGAGCCCCTCTCTGGGCGTGAGCACTAATATCAGTGTGCAGGTCTATGAGCTCCCCAAGGTGAAGTACTAGGCTGAATGAAACCTTTATCAACCAACTCTTGTAATTGAATCTTCAACTCCTTGTACACTAGTTTGGCTAGTGTTTTGGTTTTAATTGGTTCGTATTTTGAATTGATCCTGCTTCCGCACAGTGCACATGGCTTACGTCACGCTCACGTGACGGCCAGCACGCCCTACCTACGGGTTCGGGTGTGTCAACAATCAACGGTTAAATTTTGATCTATGATTTATATGATTATAGTGGCGAATTTCGAAGTTAAGCTCTTCACGAAAGTTGTAAAGCTTGTCATTACGAACATTTATATATATTTTTCTATATTTTTTACACTTTTACATTAATTAAAAAACTATTAAAAACTTTACTTAAATAACGGTTGTAAGATAAATGAGAGTAAATCTGTACCTTTGGATTCTATTTCAATTATATTATTAGAACTTTTTTGGACGAAAAAACCCCTTCTCTATTCCATTATTTTCCAATTTTACCATTTGATCAAAACAAAAGCCTTAATCCCTTTCTCTCTCCCCACTTCCGTACCTTAACCCTTTCTCCCGATCCTGCTGTCTATTTTTCCTAGCCCTTCTCTCCCACTGAATGTTCAATTCTTCCATTAGCCTCTCTCAATCTCTCTTTTCTCCTCCCTCGTGCAATGGACAGAATCATCCTTGTCATTTCTGGTCGTCTCTACATCTCTGCATCTCTGCATCTCCATTCTCCATATTCCACCCAGATTCGATTTTGCCTCTTAATTTGGCTATTTACTTGGATGAAAAATATGTAAGACTTTGGCTTTGCTTTTTCATTTTAAGTTCCGTTACTACTTTAATCAATCTTCTCAAGAACAAAGTTTTACTGTACTTAGAATTGCCTGATGATGTTGATTTAGATTCATTGTGGGGAGGGAATTTAGAGGTTAAAAAAGGATGAGGATATGGATTTTGGGAAGCCTAGGATGGGGATGCGTATTTATATATCATGTTGAATTGGAGAGAACGAAAGAGGGCTAAAGAGAGTTCAATCAGAGAGAGGATACGGAAAGGGAGATCGGGGTTAGTGAAGAAAATGTGGATTTATGATTCCAAATCTTGTTGACCTGCAGCTTGTAAGGCTCTAGTAATTATTCCCATGACTTGTTTCCTTTCATGGTTATTTCTATGATTGTTGTTAGGGAAACCTAGTTTTATATGCAGATGTCTGTGCAAGCTTTTCAATGCAAGGTTCCAATGTCCTTAATTTTGTAAATCTTTTGAACATTTGATATTTTGTAATGTTCCAATGTTTTTTTTATTATGCTCTTATTTTGGGTATGTAAATATATACTTGATTTTGGGTCGAGTCATTTTACCCGTTTATTTTAACAGGTGTTACACGACATGACCCGTTAAGATGTCACGTATGACACGAAAACGACCCGAACACGGAAAACACGACACGAATGCCAGGTCTAGGTTAGAGTGAGTATTTATCAAATATAGCCAAAAATTAACTCTTAATTTCAAAAATGTCACTTTTTATAAAAATTTCAAATATATAAAAAATTTCACTTAAATTGTAAGAGCCCGTCCCGGAGATTTCGTACGATGGATGTGAAATGACGAAAATGCCCTTGGACGTTAATTAAGGTACGTGTGTGAATCTAAGTTTGGGAGTGTTTGGTTGGTGGTATTTGGACCACACACACATTCACACACTCTTTCTCTCTCTCCCGTACTCTCTCTCTATCTTTCAGACTTTTTTTCTCTCTCTCTCTCTCTCTCTTTTTCTCCCCCTCTCGGCTTTTGTACGGACACACCCAAGAACCCTTGTAAACCTTGCAGATCAAAAGTGTGAAGCACTCCATTGTGTTTCTGAGGTCCATACGAACACATTGGTACCCATTTCTAGTAAGGATACCTTCGAAAACCCTAGTTCTCATAACCTCCGATTTGTGCACTATTCATGCTTACGTAAAATGTTGTGTTTTTGGAGATTCTAAGTTCATAAGAAGCTTAAGGAGGTCCTTACGAAGCTCGGAGTGCTTCGTTGGAAGAATTTGGACATTGAAATAGCGAGATCGGGGAGTTTCATTTTGGCCGGAATTATCGAGGTTTTTTTCTGGCGAATCCCCGGCGAGTTGGGGGTCGAGTTAGGTATGGTTGTGTTCATCTTTGTGAGATCTTCATTTTGGTATAAAGTAAGTAGAAAATGGTGCAAAAATGAAAGAGAAACCATAGTTGGAAATTTTTCCAGAAACTGGCGACTCGCCGGAGAAAACAGGGAATATTCCGTCAGTCTTGACGGAATATGCTGACGCCGTCAGTCATCTTTAACTGTTATCGTTGGGTTTTAACGGAATATTCCTAACGGCGTTAACTGACGCCGTCAGTGTGCAGATCACGTGGCTGCGCGTGGGGGCGCTTCTGGCCATGCCTTGGCCGGCGCGTGGCAGTGCGTGGGTGGTCGGAATTTTTTTCTAAAAATATGGGGATGTTCGTGAAGTTGTGTAGATCACGGTGGTATATTCATATACCCAATTTGAGTAGTGTATGAGAAGTTATTTCTAAGGTTTCAATTATGTGCATTAATTAACGTTATTTCAGTTACTTCTCATATAGGCGAGACCTATCCGGAGGACGAGCATAGCCAGGCTAGGCACGGGGGTTACGACCCGGCTACTTATCAGTGAGTGGGCTTTTGTTTTCCGTATATACCTATATAAATGAGATTTTTCCCAGAAAATCAATTAAGTGAAATGTGATATGAAATGTGATATGAAATGCCATGCAAAGTATCTATTTTATTTTATTATACGTTATTGGTTGCATATATTAATGATGGTGCTGCAAACGCACAGGTAAGTGGCAGGTAAGTTTATATACTAGTTTTGATGTGAACGAATGATATGAGTGATGTGATGTGATTAGAGCTCATAAACCTGCACACTGATATTAATGCTCTTGCCCAGAGTTAGGGGCTCAGTCCTTCACGTGATGTTCACCTGCCGCACCGTATGCTCGCCTTGGATCCAAGTTAGGTGCTCAGTCCTGTCGAATAGACCACTATAGGTGGGTTCGACTAGTAGGTGACCCGCGATTTATCGCACATGCGTCACGTGATCGTAGCACTAGAGCATATTAGTTTATATTTAGTGATGTTGTGCAGAACACTAGAGGTGGTATTGATGTGTGTGTAGGATATATATGATATGATTGAGATGATTATGAGCTATATGATATGATGAGATTGTTATGAGCTATATACAGCCGAGGGCTGAGATGATAACTAGTATTCAATCACATTCACAGAGTTATGATTTGGCATTCAGTTATGATACTTTGGCATGGCATGGCATACATTTATTCATATATACATATTTTCCAGCAGGATTTTGAGAATTATATATATGAGTATATACTTTATTTCTGGGAAATTATATAGGTTTTACAGCGAGGGGTTATAACTTTTGAGAAAAGAAAGGTTTTGAAAAGATTTGTTTCTGACCTACTCAACTTTGTTTTTCGCCCCTCTAGGTATTAAGTACTGTTCGTTGGTGGCATACGAGGAGCTCATCGGACGTTCTGACAGAATTCACTTATGTAAGACCCCCTTCGGGTGTTATCTCTTTTTAGTACTTCTGCTTGACTGCACGTAGACTTTTATGCTCTGTATTAGTGGAATTCACACTTCTTTTAGTATTGCTAGTGTTTCAGTTTTAATTGACCCGTAAATTCTATTCTTTATTGCTTCCGCACTGTGCACATGGTTACGTCACTCTCACGTGACGGCCAGCACGCCCCACTTTCGGGTCAGGGTGTGTCATAAATAGACACAAATACCCTCAAATTTAACAATTAAATAAATTAAAGGCTTTTTAGATACTGTCACCTCAAGCTCTAGTCCAACTTCACCTTCATTTCTACACTCCACCATCACAACCCTATCCCCTTCGACCCCCTCATCACCGACATTGAGTGCAGCAGAATTTCAATCACGTGACGCCACATCATCACACTAACAGAGCAATTGACAGGTTTTTCACGAAAAAACTAAAATAATCACAATGGACAAATTCAAAGAAAGATTAAAATGATTCACGATAGACAAATTCAAGAGCACTACTGTTGATTATCATTACTTGTTAAGGACAAAATTAAGGAGTTATGTTAATGTCACGAATCATTTTGGCTACAAAGCCTTTAATTTATTTGATTGTTAAATTTGAGGGTATTTGTGTCTATTTAGGTGGAATTTTGGTTATATTTGAAAGATTTTATAAAAAGTGACATTTTTGAAATTAAGGGTTAATTTTTGGCTATATTTGATAAGTACTCGGGAGAGTAGAGGAAGAGAAAAATTAGTGGGTGTGGGGCCACATATATATTTTATTAGTTTTTAAGTCTACATGGCATTTTTTTTTCCACATCAGCGCCAAGATATGAGTATTCTTTATTCCAGGTCATCACTTAACGGTAACATAACGGAATTTTTTAAAAGAGGTATGAAATTGTAATGAAATTGAAATTTATGTATGAAATTGAAATGTTTTAAAGATGTTATATGAGGTTGCATTTTACCACAAACTTGAGCGGTAAAATGTAATTTAACGAATAAAAAAACAAAACCCAAATCGCATGCAACACCCACTCCCTTTTCTTCCTTTCTTGCTAAATCATGTTGTAAACTTTACCGTCAAGATTTAAGACACCAATGCATGATACCAAATTTTATATTTCGTGTAGATCATTATTATCTATTATACAAGAACTCTAAATGGGAAAATGATAGCTGGATTCCTTGAAAGAATTTTTTTAAAGTCCTCAGCCCCAAGCGGCTGGGTATGGAAAACTCCTTTGAATTTAAAAATTTAATTGTTGCTGGAACCAATGTTTGGAATATGGACTTGATCAATGCCATTTTCTTTGAAGAGGAAGCACGGTCGATCCGTAAGTTACTTACAACCACCTGAAGGTTTGTGTTCCAGGTAAATTTAAAATTTGTATTTGGCGAAGTTGCATGGATGCCTTGCCCACAAGGGCAAACCTGTTAAAGAAGAGAGTTACCACAGATGCGTCGTGCATGTTTTGTGAGGGGGTGATGGAAGCAACGGAGCACATGCTACAGGATTGCCCACGGATGGCGAGAATTTGGCTTTCGAGCCCATTGGGTATTAGAGTACATGAAGCACGTCTGTCTGTTGGCAAGATTGGATTGTGAGCTTAGCACATGCTTTGGCAAGGGAAAGTTTTGACATGGTTTTGATGCTCATTTGGAGCATTTGGCAAGAACGTAATGCATTCCTTTGGCAGGGAGTATCAAGATAACCAATGGATATTCATTGTAGCAGCCAAGCTTGGCTGCATGGGTACAAAAATGAGGCAAAACATGTTAGTATGCAGAAATGGAGGAAATCTGAGGTTGGTTGGTTCAAATGCAACTTCGATGGGGCATGGGAGGAGAATGGAGATTAGGAGGAGTGAGCGTGGTGTGTAGAGATGAACGGGGAGAGCTCGTGGCAGCAATGTCAGCAAAACATGCTGGAATTTCCTTGCCATTAATGGCAAAGATGATGGCCGCCCGTGCTGCTGTTCTGTTCGCTCGAGACTTACAGGCCGAATCAATGGAGCTTGAAGGTGATGCATGTGGATGCAAATTTCTGCCGTCTTCTCCTTTGACGAAAATGCACCTGCAAAATAATAACACTTAAGATTAAGGCCAAAAGCCTTACGCGCCCACGATGAATGGGGGCGCGGGGGCGCGGGGGGGGGGGGGCTTTGGCCGAAGAATCTCCGATGCCAAAGTTAGAATTTGAGAGAGAGTGTTTAGGAATTGGGGAGAGCATGAATAAACATTTTAGTGGGAGAATGATGCTATTTATAGGGGTGTGGCCGACCTTATTTGGAGAATAGGATCCAGCCATATATGGTAGGAATATGAGTATAATTGCAAGATATTATGTGAAATAATATCTTGCAATTAATTTGTCAATTAATCCTAATTGAATAGGAAAATTGAGAGTTACCTTTTGAGTGAGGATTTGATGAGAAGTGATGAGAGGGTTTTGAATAAATACCATTTTGATCACCTTTGACTCTTCCTTGATTGAGCCATTATTGTCCATTGCATGCGCGTGGGAATCCCGGTATGTCTCAAGGGTAATTTTGTCATTTTTACCCAAAAGTCCACGTGTCGCCTCCATAAATTTCTTGATAATTTTTGGGTCCACAAATGCCCCCCACACCTGTTGGGCTGCTCGCAGCAAAGGGCAACAGGTGTTGAGATCTTCCCTTGCTTTAGGAAACATTAGATTGTTTCCTATTTTGATGTAGATTCCCTCATTAATTGGAAATTAGATCCTTCTAGTAAAGGGAAATAAATCACTTCCAAAGTTTATTTAAGTTTACCTTAAGTAGATGATTAAATCAACTTCAGAGAGCAATTTATTCTACCCTCCCCTAACAATCTTCTACACTTGCATGTGCAAATGACCGTCTTTTGTTGCTTTAGAGCCTCGGGGCTTGAAATTTGGCTCGACAGGGGTCAAGAATGTGTCAAAAAAATGGTTAGGCAGTCACGACATGGCTAATGCCGTGGGACTACTTGGTGTGGTGGCGGCTTGGTGCGGGCCGAGGTCTAGGTGCAGCGGCGTGGGCTGTAGAGGTGAGATGCGGCTCAACTTGGGTTAAGAACCTCTCGGCTTGGGCTGAGATTAAGAGGTGCTCAATTTTTGGGTCCTGGGCTTGGGCTTGAGCGGGTGAGATGAGAGAAAGGGAGGCGTAAGGGCACCAGCTCCCCCTTCGTGTGGATTGGGCCGCGAGGCCTTTGGGCTGTAGGAAGGACAAAGCCTAGCGCATTGGGCTGCCTGGCATACCGGGTCTCCTGGTGCACTGGGCCGCTTGGTGTGTTGGGCCAAGAGGGGGAGATAGGAGCCAGCGTGGGTTGGGCTCCCTTGGCTGCCCTAGGGTCGTAAAGCCTAATGTTTTTTTTCTTTTTTTTGTAGCCGTCTAATGAAATTTCCTCGCGTCTTTGTAGAATTTCCTTGAGCATGTATTCTTCAAGCCACAAGAGTGATGATGGTGTACCACCATTGTATCATCAAGGCGGGTCTTTGAGTAAAGTGGGCCACTTCAAGGCTGCTCACTTCAAAATTAGCTCAAATGACCCATTCAGAGATTTCCTCAAAGCGTATAGACATGCCATTTTGTCTGGGGTGCATGTGAAGCGTGTCAAGGAGGGTAGCAACTGTGAGCCATGTAGCTGGGCTTAGAGAGCCATCAAGTTTCACCCCTACTACTTCGTGTTGGGATTTACTTTTCCCATACCACGTTTCTTCCAAGAAGTGCTTTGCTCCATGAAGTAGGCCCCACTCAATGTTCTCCTAATGTGGTCCGTGTGATGGTGGGATTTCTCAATCTAAGCCAATTCTTTTACTTGGATCTGACCGTTAACAAATTTTGGTACTTCTTTGACAGAGGCTATATTGAAGGAGTTGGGTATCTGCAATCCCGCCATAGGCTCTTTGATCATTCGAGCAAGGGAGATCATGACTGGGCCAATGAGACTTTGGAGATAAGTTAAGAGTAGGAGTCTGATTCTTCCCCTGAGCTGCATGTTCCGACGACTTTCATCACTGGTAAGTAGACTGCTTTGTGCTTCTGCTGAGCTGTTATCTGATTTATTTATTGTTCTTCTCTGCTTATGTATATTCAGAATTCGGCTCAACTCCCAAGACTTTTCTAGATATGAAGAAGGTGAATGTTGCTTTAGGTAACCCCACTGAGTACCGTGAATGTCGTTGGCTGCTTAGTCCTCTTCACCGGGAGAAAGGTGGGCAGTCCCCTAGAGATGAGATAAAGCGGATCAAGGCAGAGGCATTAGCTTGTCCGATCGATGTCGTGGAGCCTACTGAGAATGAATGTTGAAATAAGAGATCTTTCCCGCCTGCTTAAGAGATGCCGATTGGGAAAAAGTTGAAGATTTCATCCGCTGCTCGTGAGGGTCCGCCTGCTACCAATAGACTTGTGATTGACTTGACTTCTTCCAAGGGGAACAAAGATGAGGTTGCTAGATTCGAGCCGGTGACGCCTGCCATGCCAAAGGTGGCTAGTATGATTACTGATAGGATTGCTCAACATAGAGGTTCCGTCGTGCCCCTAGTGCAAAAATTTAAGCCAAGACTTCCGTTGAGAGCTAAGTTTGGTTCACCTTCGAAGAGGCTTGCTACTATGAAGAGTGATAAAGTAGACTCCGCTGCTAAAATAGTACCAAGGCCCACTCCCCTTGCTGCTAAGACTAATTTGCCTGCTGAGAAAGAGGAGATTGCTTGCATGGGCAGTTATGAGAAATCCACCAAGCATGTTTCTGGGGAAGCTGTTGAGATTTGTGTGCTCTTGAGACCATATCTGCTTGAAGACATGGACGCGTGTGCCAAACTTGTTGATGGCATTGGAGGGGTTGTTTGCCCAAGTTTATTTGCGAAGCATACGACCGAATATAGAAGGATTGCTCTGCTTGCTATGATGCAAAAAATGACGATTTTTGTAGCCGGGTCTATGCTCATTGACCAAAAGGATACCAGGGCTGCCAAGGAGGTGGTAAAGGCTATGACAGCTAAATCTTATTCCTCTGCCCAAAAGATTAAGAGGTTGGAGTCTGAGTTCATTGCTTTGAAGGGGCCTAATATCTTTGCCCATACTTCTCTGCAGCTTGAAACCGCTCGCCAAGAGATAGTTGACTTGAAAACCAGGCTTTACGCGATCCAAGTTAATTATGAAAGCACAGAGAAGAAGATGTGATGTTATATACCTCAGATTCAAGATCTTGAGCGTGTGATTTCTAAGCTTTGTTATGTTGCTTACGCAATGGATGAAGAGTTGATTGCTGTTTATAATCAAGTGATCCACTTCAAGAAGATCGTCGATAGGCTTGAACCCCAAATGTTGGAACCCCAAGGTGAACTGAAGATCAATGAAAGTCTGAAAAAGGAAGTAGATGAGCTGCAGCGCGTTCGTGTTGGTCTGCTTGAGGAGAACAAACAGCTGAAGGGTGAGAAGGTTGGGCTTGAGACTTCGCTTGTTGAGAGTCAAGCCGATTTCTACAAGCTGGGTTATGTAGATCATCTATTTGGTAAGCCGTCTGACTTTGAGTTTTCTGGGAAGGACTTCGAGACCTTATCTATTTCTCAGGAAGACTTGCTTGTCTTTACTTTTGAGATTTCCATTGGTGAAGTAGTCAGAGAAGCTGGTGCCCAGGCTGGGGCAGCCAGGGGTGAAGCACTGGATGATGCCATTGCTGAGAGCATTGCGTCTGCTAAAGGTGTGGCAACCGAGTAGTTGTGGGATGTCCAAGCTGCTGAAGAGTAGTCTTTTAGGTAACCTTTAGGATTTTCTTTGTTTTTCTTGTTGCTTTTTGCTTTGCTTGAACTCCTTCGGCCTTTCTTATTTATTTATCAATTTTGCTAGAAAATTTAATAAACTTGCTTCTTTCGCTTTTCTTCATCTTCGTTTCTTTTGTTTACGCCCAACCTTTGACCTTTAGATCAGTGACAGGCGTGCTACTTTTCTATAAACAGACATGCCCGCGTAGCTTATGCAACCATAACTGTTAGTGTAGAACTTTTACAAAGTTGTTAGCTATAGGGTCGGCGACCGGACGCCTTACTTACAGAAGAATATAAGTCCGCGTGACCATTTGGCTATTAACCTTGGCTTTCTTCAATCCTTGGAGCTGTGTGGCCTGCATCATAACATACAAAAGTACGCGGTTGTATGGAATTTCGTAAGCAAAGGTCCGAGAGAACTCCTTGCTCTTTATGTAACCAATTTCGTGGGTTGCGTAGCAAGTATCACAACACTTTAAGAGTTAGTGTAGATCTAACAATCATTCCGCGCTTGGTAGAGGTGAAGCTTATCGACTGCGTAGCATGTCGGCAGTGGATAAAGCTTCGTATATGCACGCTAACTATTTAACCATTCATAAAAAATGTGCGATTGCATAAGTTTAGCGCGACTTACTGCTCGGAAGGCAAGCCGTAAGCAGTATTTTGAAAATCGTAGGCTACCTTAGTGTACTCGGTAGCAGGACAGCCGTCCATAAGGAGTACTTTGTAATATGCCTCATCCGTCTCTGAGGCCCGGTTCCCCACAGATTAGGCCAAGAGACCCAAAATCCTTCAGTTACGTAAGCCTTGAAAAAGACCATTGTGGCTACTTTTAGGAATCCCAACGCAAGCCATCGTGCACCTAGTTACACCAAGGCAGCCTAACTCATCCACGTCTGGATATTCGGAGTGTAAAGTTTATTCTCCCGCATTGGAGAGCAAACCCATGTGGGTGTCGGGGAATTGGTTTACTGTCTTGCACTGGAGGGCATGGTTGGTCCCCAAGAAGGTGCAATTTCTGCGATAAGTCCCTAGGAAGGGCGCGGTCTTCTTTGGAGATGTAGGAGTAATCAGTTGTTGTAAGCATGCAGCCGAGCCAAGTTGTAATTACTTCTGAATTCCTCATTGCAAAACTAGTGAAACTAACAAAAACTTAACTGTAAGGTAAGAACTGCATAACAACTGGATAGTCCTCGGCTTGTGAGGTGGTGCCAATTAAGCTGCTTAAGTTTTCGGGCGTTGATATAGCGGGAGATCATGCATGGTACTTCCTCAGATTGTAGGTGTTCCATTGCTTTTCAATCTCTTTGTCGTTCATGCTGGTGAGGGTGTAACTACCCTTGCTGCCTACTCTGCTGATCTTGTACGGACTTTCCCAGGTATGATCCATCTTTTTGGAGCCTTCCCTATGGGCAATGATGAATGCTTTTCTTAGGACTAGATCTCCGGGCTGGAATTGCCGGATCTTGGCCCTTTTGTTGTAGCTAGAGATGAACTGCTGCTGATAGGCTGCAATGCAGGTGATGACCTTTCGCTTTTCTCCTCTGCTAGATCTAAGTTTGTGGCCATCTGTTTTATGTTCTACTCGATGCTTGGCAGTAGAGTGTTGATGCTTGGCACGATGACATTAGGAGGAATGATTGCTTCTAAACCAAACACAAAAAAGAAATGAGTCTCACTGGTTGCTCGTTATTTGGTTGTGCGATATGCCCATAGACATTTGGGAATTTCGTCTGGCCATTTTTCCTCTTGTCGAAAAGGGATTTCTTGATGCAGTCGAGAATCGTCTTGTTGGATGCCTCGGCCTGCCCATTGCCTTGGGGATACCTTAGCGTGGACATATGCTACTTAATGCCATATTTCTGGAAAAACTTCCCTAATTATTTGCCTACAAATTGGGGGCTATTGTTTGTGACAATGGATTGAGGGATGCCAAATCGGCAAATGGTTTTCCTCTATATAAAGCGCTCTATATCCTTCTGAAGTATGGTTGTCATGAGCTCTACTTTCACCTACTTGGTGAAGTAGTTAGTTGCCACGATCATCATGCCTCTGCCCTCAGTAGTGAGCTGCATTGCCCCTACCAAGTCGATTGCCCACTACATGAACGGCCATGGACTTGTCTGCGGGAGTAGTTCGCTGGCAAGCAGTGCTGGTATCGACTTGCAGCGTTGGTAGCGGTCGTACCTTTGTACTAACTCATTAGTGTTCTTGATGCATAGTAGGCCAGTAGTAGCCTACGTTAAGTGACTTATGTGCTAAGGATTGACCTCCGAAGTGATTTCCACAAATGCCTTCGTGGATTAAGCTTAGAACCTTTAGGTCGTCAGGAAGAGCTAGGCAGTGGAGATGTGGTCTAATGTAGGATCTTCAGGCGAGAATGCCATTCTACATGTAGCAGCGTGCTGCTTGTATTTAGAGCTTTCTAGACTCCAGTCTTTCCATGAAAAGTGTGCCATTGACCAGGTAGTCTATAATTGAATCTTGCGAGTTTGGACAGATACCACTAGTGCATCATTATGTGGGAAATCGACGCCTTCGGCATTCTGCTCGGTGAAGCCAATGATGGGCCTAGGTTGGATATTGACTGCCTGGACCTGTGAGACTAGTAAGGCTTGCTAGATCTTTCTTTTCTTGGAGTTGTTGGTGGCCCCTAAGTGCTCGGATTCAGCGAAGATGACATTGATCCGGATTGTCTTAGTTTGCGGCTCTTCTTCGGCATCTGTGTTTCTCCTAGAATGCATCGTTGGCTTGTCTAAGTATCTGTCAACCTTGCCATCTTTCACCAGTTTCTCTAGGTAGTTCTTCCAAGTGTAGCAGTATTCAGTTGTGTGATCGGGACCTCGATAGAATACGCAGTACTTGGTGTGGTCCAACTTGGTGGATCAGGATAGAGTAGTTCTTGAGTGTCGGGCCCTCCTTAGTCGTGGGTCGATCCCTACGCTTGGCCTCCTGCTTGCTTTTGTTGTTGTACGGCTTCCTTTGCTCATTATTTTCTGAGCCCCGTCCCAAAGTGCATGCTTCTTTGCCAAAACGAAAGAGTCTGCCAGAGTTAGATCTTCTTATGATCAATTATCCAAATAGCGCATGGTCTGCTGGGAGTCATTTTTGAAAGGCTGAACTAGCTATCGAGTCATTGCGTCTGACTATTTTTGCCTTCTCTGCTTTGAACCTCTTCACATAGTCGCGGAGCGACTCTTTTTGGTTCTTCTTCACATTTAACAAATATCGAACTTCTTTTTGATAGAGCGATATGATGAATACTCCTTGGTGAAAACCAAAGAAAGCTCATCAAAACTACAAATGGATTATGGCGACAGGACGTGGAACCAGTTTTGCGCCTCGCCTTATAAAGTGGTGGTGAATATGTTGCACATAAGAGCGTCGTTGTTCCAATAGACGATCATTGTGCTCAGGTAGCGCTTCAGGTGTCTCTCCGGGTCTCCATCCCCTTTGAATGAAGTGAAATACGGCATGCTGAATTTGGGTGGAGGCTCTGCCTGCCCGATCTCATCCGTGAAGGGTGACCTGCTTATGTTGGTTATGTCATTTAGTAGTGCCTTATTAGTGACCTCGTTGCATTGGAAATCGTGTAATCGTTCGATCAGGAACTTCTCTACTTCTTCCTGAATTTACCTTTGTTGGGGTAGCAGAGCTCTCGGCTGCCCTCGATCATGACCTGCTGGTCTAGGTTGTTTTTCCATATGTTCAGCTCATTTATGCCGCGGTTGCGATGCATGTGGTATATTCCTAGCAGACGAGTGAATTCCTTGCAGACTGCCTTTTGAACTTGAGCCGAATTGAGTACTGATTCTCTTCGTCCGTCGTGCTACTTACTCCGATGTAAGGTGGGGGATGCTCCTTGCGGGCCTAGCTGGGAATGAACACTTCGCCTGGAAGGCTGCTCATGTTGATTATCGGAGTGTGGCCCCAACCATGAGTGTATGCTTGTTTATGGGCCTAACCGAGAGTGCACGCTCCTCCGCATGCTAAGACGAAAGTATACACTGTCTCAGGGGGCCAGTTAGGAATGTACACTGCCAGAACGCTCGGACATTGTTTGAGAGGTTTGTCGTCTGTCCTTGTCTTACTTTGGGACACCTCATCTGGGGCACACTGCATCTTGGTATGCTACAAGAGCCGATTCACCAAGGTCGCCTGCTGCGGGAGGGCGCTTGTCAACTCTGTGGCTTGTCGGGACAAGTGTTGTTCGTCATTTGGGTTGGAAGAGCTTAGACAGTATGCGTCTCCTTGAGTAGTGGAAGTGTAACGGACTTCGAGCGCGAGATTTGAGTTGGGATATATCAAATCTATGGAGAAATAGGATGAAAATTCGCCCGGTTAAATCGTCGATCCTGAAATCTGAAGCCGAGATGGTTGAACCGATCTTAGATCGGTTTGGATCCCTAATTGTGCCTCGATAGCAGGTCGGGCCGCTGGCATGGGTTAGGGCACGTGCGGTGCGCATGGGCGCTGGGCTTGGTTTCGGCTCTGGAGTACGCTGGGCTTTACTGGCCTTGGGCCCACGAGTGCTAGGCCGCTTTTGCTGCAGCTACTTGGTTCTGGGCCTGCTCAAATTGGGCTGTGCTCACCCTTATGGCATGGGCCTGGGCTCACTGCTACAAGGTGGCGAAGGCCTTGGCTTGTGGCTACAAAGTGACCCTTTCACCGTGGGCTTGGGCTCCACCAGGGGCTGCTGCCGTGGTTGCTACTATGGTGGTTGCCACGGTGGTGCCTCTTGAGGGTGTTGCTACTCCACTAGTCGTCGCGTTGAACCTCGTGGTCTCAATCCTTGAACGTATGAAGTTCCTTTTCGTTGTGGTTTCCGAATTTCTAGCCATTGTACTTTTCTTTTACGTTTATTCAAAGAATTTATAATAACAATTCTAGGAATAAGAACGTACGAAAAATCTACAAATGAACAAGAAATGAGAAACTTTGAATGCAAGAGTCTTCTTCGAGCGTGTGAATCAAACTCTCAATGAAAGCACTAATTTGTGGATGCAAATTTCCGCCATCTTCTCCTTTGACGAAAATGCACCTACAAAATAATAACACCTAAGATTAAGGCCAAAAGCCTCACTCGCCCACGATGAATTGGGAGGGCTTTGGCCGAAGAATCTCCGATGCCAAAGTTAGAATTTGAGAGAGAAAATGTTTAGGAATTTTTGGGGAGAGCATGAATTAGCATTTTAGTGGGAGAATGAGGCTATTTATAGGGATGTGGCCGGTCCTATTTGGAGAATAGGGTCCGGCCATATATGGTGGGAATATGAGTATAATTGCAAGATAATATGTGAAATAATATCTTGCAATTAATTTGTCAATTAATCCTAAATTGAATAGGAAAATTTATATTTACCTTTTGAGTGAGCATTTGATGAGGAGATATGAGAGGGTTTTGAATAAATACCATTTTGATCACCTTTGACTCTTCCTTGATTAAGCCGTTATTGTCTGTTGCATGTGTGTGGGAATCCCGGTATGCCTCAAGTTAATTTTGTCATTTTTACTCAAAAGTCCACGTGTCGCCTCCATAATTTTCTTGATTATTTTTAGCTCCACAATGCACATGTGGTTCTCGTGGCAATGGGACAAAGTATCGAGGATGATGTATCCCTTTTGGGACATATGGTGAATGATGCTCAACACTTCTTGCATTTGATCCCCTCACAAGGCTGACTTTTACTAAAAGGGAAGTTAACAAGGTTGCACACATGTTGGCAAGATTGGGATTATTTCTGGATGAACAAATGTTATGGTTTGAGGAACCTCCTGGTGTAATCACGGACCTTATGTTTAAGGATAGTATAGCATTGTAATTTTGTTTGGTGCGGGATGCTCTTTTTCCCTTTGACAGGGTTGAAATCCCCAGCAAAGTATTTATCGAGCCCTTTTAATGCACCCTAATGCACCTTATCCCCTATTTGTACGTATTTCCTTCTTCGTATCTATGAATGTCGTACTTCAACTAAAAAAGGAAGTCTGAAAATAATCTATTAGCTTTTTTTTTAAAGGAAAAGTTCCACAAAATTAAATAGGAGGGAACTTACAGGAAGTCATTAGCAATTCAAGTCATAAACCAAATGTAGACCCTATAAACGTGAGTTAATATTAAAAGGGCATGTAAAGATTGTGTAAATATTAGGAGTCATTTATTAGGAAGGATATATGTTTATGTCCTTTATTGTTTCCTTATGGAACAAGGATTGTATGTGTATATATTTTAATTATGTAATACAATGAAATTTAAGTCGTAAAATTCTATTTGGCAACCAAGCCTGGTGTGCCGTAACCCTAACCTATAGAAAATTTTTCCGATGCCTTGCTGCACTTGGACAACCTTGTTCCTGCGTTTCTTCTGCAGTAATAGGTCAGGCCGTGTTCTAGTGGGAGTGTAACAGTGTAGTTCTTGCTGCTGTTGTGCAGTCCTGTGCCATGTACTTTGTGGTATTATAAAAGTTTTTTTTTTCCTGTGAGTTAGAATGACAAGTGTGGAAGACGACTCAAGGCTGAAGTTGGAAGGTGGTCCTCATACACTTACCAACAATCCAATTTTGAACCCCGTAGTCATCCAAAGTGATGATTTTGCCGTACCAAATACTGTGAAACTCAACGGATCAAACTATCCTTTTTAGTCCAAGGTATTGGAGATCCACATCGCTGGATGTGGTATAAAAGGGTTCGTAATAGGGAGTATCAAGGAACCCGACGAGGATAGTGCTTCGTACAAGACGTGGGAGACTGGGAATGCAATAGTGAAATGGTGGTTGATCAATTCTATGGAGCTTGGTATCATGGGGTTTTTCATTCACCTTCGTACAACTAAAGAGGTATGGGAAGTAGTTGCTCGAACATATTATGATGGTTCTGATATTTCTCAAATTTATGAGTTGAAGGTAAAATCGTTTCGGCTTCGTTAAGAAAGTCGTTTTGTTGGTGTGTATTATGCTGACCTCAAGTTTGTTTGGCAGGAGTTAGATCAACGAAGGCCAATCAAGATGGAATGTGCTACTAATTTCAAGACACTTCGTGAAGAAATCCAACTCGACCGTGTGAATGCATTCTTCGCGGGTTTGGATGATAATTTTGATAAGGTAGGTAGTGATATTTTACGTACTCAACCCTTACCATCTGTCAATGAGGTGTTTTTTGTTGTTAGGCGTGAAGCACAACGACATGCCAATGTGATGGGTGGAAGTAACGTAAGCAACCAAGAAGGGACATCGTTGGTGGCTATAGTGTCTCGGCCACCTGTAATTTTTCGTCTTATTACCTCTTGTAATTCATTTTTGAATTCTCATCTTTTTACTTGAGAAAACAAAGATGATTTGAAGTGTACTTTTTGTAGGCAAACCTATCATACTAAAGATACATGTTTTTCGAAGCATGGGGTACTCGATTGGTTTCCAGAATTGAAGAAAAAATTGCGTGCCAAGGAGCATGCAAGTGCTGGGATAAATGGAGGTCGTGCCTCCCTTGCTACTGCCACATCGAATCCTAAGGAGGTCGAGACTAGCTCTGGTGATCCGAGTCAAACACTATTGACTCATACTACTAATGGTGACTCGTCCTCAAACACGGGTACTATAAGGCGCGTTCTTTTAGCCTTAGACACTGAGCATCATACAGGTTTGATTCTGGACACTGGTGCAACGGATTATATGACATATGATAAGAATGTGTTTCAATATATGACAATGTCTTATAGGAATTGTGTGGCAATTGTAAACGATACCATTGCACCGGTTGTTGGTGCTGGCACCATGTATCTCACGCCCTCTCTTCCTTTACATCGATGCTTACTTGTGCCATCTTTATCGCATCATTCATTATCAATACCATAGGTCATTGAGCAATTAGATTGTGTTGTTCTAATGTATCTGTTCTTTTGTCTACTTCAGGATATTTAGACCAAAGAGATAATTGGGCGTGGCACTAAGAGAGAGAGGTTGTACTATGTGGATGATGTCGTTCCTAGCAGAGCTAATGCAGTTTGAGCGTCTCATGCTTGTAATTTACAAGAAGTGTGGTTATTGCATCGCCGGTTAGACCTTGCATCTTTTGGGTATTTATGGCGTATGTTGCCTAGTTTATTTAGTGGAATAAGTGAATCATACATACATTGTGAACTATGTATTCTTGCTAAAAGCCATCGTGCTTCGTTTCCTCCTAGTATGAATAAAAGATCTTTTTCGTTTGATCTTGTACATTCTGATGTTTGGTGGCCTTTTCCAGTTGTTACCTCTTCTGGAATTAAATGGTTTGTTATATTCATTGACGATTGCCCTCGTATGACTTAGCTATATGTGTTAAAAAATAAGAGTGAAGTTGGTATGGTGTTTCGATCTTTCTCTCAGATGATTCAGACGTAATATTCTTCTGTTATTAAAGTTCTTTGTTCTTACAATGGAGGTGAATATATTAATTTTGAGCTATCGGAGTTTCTCCATGATCAAGGAATTCTCCATGAAACAACGTGCCTTCATACCCCATAACAAAAATGGGGTTGCTGAGAGGAAAAACCGTCATCTTTTGGAAATTGCTCATGTCTTGCTTATTGGTGCATCCGTCCCTAAGCGTTTTTGGCCTTCAGCCGTTACCTATGCCGTGTATGTGATTAACCATATGCCGTCTCGGGTTATAAGATTTCAAACACCCCTCCAAGTCCTCATTCAACATGCTCCAGTGGTGTCTACTAACACTCTTACCCCTCGAGTGTTTGGGTGTGTTGCATATGTTCATATCTAGAAAATTGATCGTAGTAAGTTGGATCTGTGTGCCCTACGGTGTGTCTTTGTGGGTTTTTTGTCACAACAAAAAGGGTATAAATGTTATCATCCTGAGATGCGGTATATGTATGCAACCATGGATGTGATTTTTTCTGAATCTGAATATTTTTACATTCCAGTGCATTCAACTTCAGATCACCAGGGGAAGAGCACTAATGATGATCTGGGGTGGTTGAACCTAGGGTGAGCTATGGCTGTCAAAACATATACGGATGCACCTGCTGGTGCAACCGAAGAACCCTCAGCTGTAGATGCTGAGAATAATATAGCAGAGCTTCGGCCAGCTCTTACTGAGAACAAGGCAGAACTTCGGCTAGCTCTTGCCAAGAATCAGGGGGAGTTTCAATCAACTTCTGCCGAGAAAAACAGTGCCCAGTCACCCTCTGTTGCCGAACCATCTTCTGCTCAGTCACGGCAGAATCTTGCCGAGCCTATTAGTGTGTTACCCTCTCTCTCTAGCTCCATAGTGTTGTCCAATATATCTTCTCTGAATATACCTGAGGTAAGTATTGCAGATGATTATGTAACTAATCCAAGTAATGATGTGACTACGTATAAATTGCTACCAAGACAAAATCGAGGTATGCCTCCTAAAAGGTTTTCTCCTAAAGAGAATGTAAAGTATGCAATAGCCAACTATGTATCATACAATAATCTTGCACCATAGCATCAAGCCTTGGTGAACAATATGGAGTCTCTTCAAGCGCCAACCTGAGTAGAGAAAGCTCTAAAAGATCCAAAGTGAGCAAAAGTGATGGATGAAGAAATGTTGGTGTATAGAAAAACAATACCTAGGAAGTGATGGCACTACCCAAAGGGAAAAAGACAGTTGCATGTCGATGGGTGTTTATAATCAAATACAAGGCTGACGGAACGATAGATAAGTACAAAGCAATGTTGGTGGCTAAAGGATATACCCAAACATATGATGTAGACTATCAGGAAACTTTTTTTCTAGTTGCCAAGATGAATACGGTACGTGTTCTTATTTCTTTAGCTGCAAATATGGACTGGCCATTAAAGTAGTTCGACGTGAAGAATGTTTTTCTCCATGGGAATTTGGAGGAAGAAGTATATATGGATTTTCCTCCTAGATATGATGCTGGTGGAAAAGCCAGAGTATGTCGGTTGCATAAGTCACTCTATGAACTTAAGTAATCGCCTCTTGCATGGTTTGATAGGTTTACCCAAGTTATGAGAAATAATGGGTATCGTCAGAGTCATTCTGGTCACACTTTGTTTGTAAAAGGCTAGATAAAGTGACAGCCTTGATTATCTATGTAGATGATATGACTATAACAAGAGATGATTCCGATGAGATTTTGAAGTTGCAAAGAAACCTTGCAGCTGAGTTTGAGATGAATAACTTAGGAGATTTGAAGTATTTCCTTGGAGTTGAAGTTGCTCGCTCGTCTAAAGGTATCTTCTTGTCTCTATGTAAATATGTTCTGGATTTATTAAAAGAAACCGGTATGCTGGGGTGTAAGCCGGTAGACACTCTTATTGTTGAAAAACATTTTCTGTGTTTGGATCCAAATCATAAACCGGTTGATAAAGGTAGATATCAGAGACTTGTAGGGAAACTAATTTATTTGGCTCATACTCGTCCGGATATCACCTATGATGTGACTGTTGTAAGTCAGTTCATGCACTCACCAAGTGTGGATCATATGGCTGCTGTTATGCGTATCTTAGCATACTTGAAGTCAGCATTGGGGAAAAGAATATTGTATGGGAGACACATACATTTGAGAATTGAAGGGTTAACTGATGCTGATTGGGCATGTGATGTAACAGATAGGCGGTCTACTTCTAGGTATTTTACTTTTGTTGGGGGAATCTGGTTACATGGCGAAGTAAAAAACAGAAGGTGGTATCACGGTCATCTGTTGAGGACGAGTATAGGGGTATGGCTCAAGGAATTTGTGAGGTTCTTTGGTTACGAAAACTTCTTTGGGTTCAAACCGAAGGAGACCATGAAATTATATTGTGATAATAAGTTAGAGAAAGATATAGCTGACAATCTAGTACAATATGATAGAACGAAGCATGTGGAGGTTGATCGACATTTTATCAAAGAGAAGCTTGAGAAAAAGATTATATCAATACCATTTGTGAATTCAGAGGAGCAATTTGCAAATGTTCTTACTCATACCATATGTAGTAGAAAGTTTGATGACTCACTTGTCAAGTTGGGCATGTGTGATATCTATGCGACAACTTGAGGGGGAGTGTACATGTGAGTTAATATTAAAAGGGCAAGTAAAGATTGTGTAAATATTAGGAGTCCTTTATTAGGATGGATATATATTTATGTCCTTTATTGTTTCCTTATGGAATAAGGATTGTGTGTGTATATATTTTAATTATGTAATACAATGAAATTTAAGTCATAAAATTCTATTGACCCTGCTCTAACTTGACAAAAACACCTCTCTCACGGAGAGCAAAGGGAGCCAAACGATCAGTGACCATATTGCTCTCTATAGGCTTAAAAGTTGTAATGAGCAAAGAGAAGCTTAATATCGTCCACCAGATTCCCTGGACCGACCAACACTCTTCAGTACAATGACATGATTAGCATATTACAAAGCATAGAAATTTGATGAATTTGGATTATTTTAGTTTTTGACTATTTGATGGATATTTTTTTAATTCGATTTTGTTGATTTGATTTGCGTTATTTTCTGATTTTGCAGAGGGAGACAGTGAGATTGTAGGTGCAAGAGAAGAGGAAGCCGCATATGTGCGGATAAGGCCATCTCCAACCAAAAAGGTTAAATATAGCCCGTCTAGAATTATAGCCCTGTAGAATATTATTTTTAAATAAACAGTGTTAGCCCATACTCATATACCATCTCCAACCGAAGGGGCTAAACATAGCCCCTCAATAATTTATTAGTTTTAAGTTTATACTTTAAATTTATTAACTAATTTAATTAAACTACCTTTGGATGTTTTCAAATCTAGTCATTGAATTTGAATCAATTGTTGTAACTTAGGAGTTGGGCCCCAAAAAAGAGGCTAAGCGAAGGGCTACACTGGGCCAACCTGATGCCCATTTTGCCCAAAAATGGCCTTGTGGGCTCCTTAGAATTATAACCCAGCCTTCGGCTGGAGATGAATTTTTAGGAAAATCAGGCAATTTCTTAGCTATTATGGCCTAATGGAAGAAAATTAAGTAATTGGTGTAGAAAGTTAAGAAATTGAAGAGATTCAGAGAAAACTTGATGAGAATCGAAGAAAATTAGAGGAAGAAAGTGTTTGGAAGGTGAGAAACTGACGAGAAAATTCAAGAAGAGGAGATAGAAGAATGGTTGTTAGACTTCCTAGAGAAACACCATATTTAGTTTAAAAAATAGTCAGTGCACACCAATTTCAAAAATAGTGCCTGTGTTCAATTTCAGAAATAGTGTAGTACCGGTATTCAATTTCAGAAATAATGTTCAATTTCATAAATGGTGTAGTACCATTCATTTTCAGAAATAGTGTAGTACCATTCAATTTTAGAAATAGTGTAATACCGTTCAATTTCAGAATTAGTGTGTGTGATGGACGCGCGAGGTCTTGTGTGTCAGTTTTTTATTCCTTTTTTTTTTCTATTTTATTCTTTATTATTAAACTTTTGCCTTTTTCATTAAAATTTAAGTCATTTTCATTAAAGTTTGAGTCATTTTCATTAAATAAAGTTATAGGATGGTTTTTCGTTAAAATAAACTCTGCCCAAACTTTTTTCATTAAAGCCTCTTAATATATTTGTTTTTCTATTTGATTTATTTAATTTGATGGTCAATAATAAATATGAGTTTGTGAGAAGTTAAAAATGGTATGTGAAAATTACCACTCATAGTGAATCCTATCCTTATGGAGTAGGATTCACACAAGTACCAAGTTTAAACACTTCAAACAACACCCCCCCTCTCTCGAAGCCTCTCTGCCTTTCCAAATAACAACCTCTCTCTTTCTCTCTCTCTATCTCTCTCTTTCTCTTTCTCTCTCCTCGAACCCTTATGAAGTAGACTACACCCAATCTCAGTCACTAACCCCTTGGGGTCGGCGACATCCTCTCTCTCTCTCTCCTCTCCTCCTAGCCTATCCCACCTCCCATAACCTCTCACAACGCCTCTTTTTTGCCCCTCCACCTCTTGCTTCTCCTCCCTTCCCTTTCCTCCAACTAACTTCCCTTCACGTCCTCCTTTTTTTTTTCCTTCAATTTTTGTCCCTTCATATGTATGACCTAGCACCTATTGTTTCCCACTATTTCGTGGGAAACCTAAATTTCAAGGCTTCCATGAGCCTCCGCCTTAAATTTGAAATCTGCCATCTCTTAAGAGTTTTCACTTGATTTGGGGCAAGATTTATGGTTTTGGGTTGGTGTCAGTTGTTGGTGGTTCGGATCCACCACTCACGGTTGGATTTAATGGTGTTCTTGACTAATACACGGTAGCACCACCTTTACTGGGCCAGATCCGTAGCGGCTCTACCTTTTTGGCTTGCAGCAGTGGCAGACCTTTACAGAAACGACGTCGTTTGAGGTAAAGAAGACCAAACTGATGGAGATTCGCCGATGGCGGACTCCGTTCTCAAATTTTTGTATGTTTTGTATATACTACGTCTAGCGGGTGGTATCTTGCCTAGCGAGTGATGTAGCCTTGCTTGTCAATAATTATTTTTGGGGTATCACTTGCCGGAGATGACACTTTGTGTGCCTATGTATAGGTTTTATGCGTCTTCTGTGTGGAGAATTTATGCTGGGGTCGTGGAGCCAAAAAAAAAAAAATCCCAAAAATCCTAGAGACGACACATAGACTTTTTTTCAATAAAGACAAGATTGCCTTCATTAAATGGGCATGGTTCTCAAATACTCCCACGCGTAGCTTAGCATCCCTAGAAGTCTAAGAAGCTGACTACGATTGCCCATAGCTTTCCTGCTCATGGCATGGAAAGGTCAAAGACATTAAAAATAAGGATTAATTACCAAATTATATTTTTAATACATTCCCAATTGAAGATCAATTCCATTAAGTAAGTAATCCCTATTTCAATCAATTAAGGACACTTCCACCATTATCTCAAGATATTATTTCTTAATTAATATCTTAAGAATATTCTTTCCATACACCTTGGGAAATAGGATGCCGCCATGTGTAGGGAAATACCTTAACATTATGACCAGCCCACTCCTCCCTGTAAGTACCTTCATCTCCACCAAATTTTGGTAAACGTTGGTGGCAAACGTTTTGCTACTAGAAAAGCCTTAAACACTCACTTTTTTTTTTAGAGGACTAACTAAGGTATCAGAGATCCATTGGCCAGACCCTCCCCCACTCATTGTGGGCGCGTGAGGCTTTGGTCTTTGATCAAAGGTGTTGATTATTTTGTAGGTACATTTTCGTCAAGATCGAAAGCGGTAGAAATTTGCTACCACAAATTGGTGCTTTCATTGAGAGCTTGATTCAAACACTCGAAGAAGACTTTAGCAATTGGGTTTTTGGAAATTTCTATTACATTGAATTTCTCATACACTCTTAGTCACTGAAATTTTTCATAGATTTTTTTATTTATTAGTCCTTGGAGATAAGGTATAATGGTAGGAAATCTGATACCACGATCGACAAAACACCCTATGTTCATGGATTTAGACAGGAGAACAAAGACGAAGACATGGCTCTGTGTCGACGTTCCTCAAGGCTCAACGAGACCGCAAGAAGAGCCTCACCGTCATAGAACACCACCACACAGTAGCCACCACCTAACAGCCACCATGTGGCCACCAGGAAGCAGCCCATGCTATTATGGCAGCCTCGAGTCACTAGCAAGAGGCCCAAAGAAATCATGCCGCGACAGCCTAGGCCCAGATCCAAGCCTAAGCCATAAGGGTTAGGCGTTTGCCCATCGAGCAGGTGGCCTACTCGCGAGTTTAACGCACAGCCCAGCCAACTAGGCGAGTTGATCCGCTCTGACAACTCACCCTGCGACCTAGACCTATCCAAGACCGGGTCAGGCGACCCACCGAACCGACGACTAAACCAGGGATATTTTCACCTAATTTTTTTCGCAGGTTTGCCCATTCCCGGCCTAAGTTTTGCACCTGCACTTCATTACACTTCCACCATTCATGGAGACGCCTGATGGCAAACCACAAATATCCCAACAGGTTATCAACCTAATCAGCGCCCTTAAGCAATAGACGACCTTGGTGAATCAGCTCTTTGAACACATCGAGACGCAGCGCGCCCCAGATAAGGTGTGCAGAAGCAAGGCTAGGGTAGATGATCGTGACTTTTTCCATCAACGTTTGGCCAAGCAGACACTAAACCTGCCACGATTCGAGTGTTTGTTTCCATCAATGTCCTGACGTCCCAAATAGGTAAAAAGAAAGAATTCAAATGACTCAGCTGCCACATCACATATGACATATCCATTGAAGACCACATGAATGAATTTTAGGGTATATAGAGGAACTCTTTCCATTTTTTGTAGTGAACAAAATATAATTAGGCGTGTCTAAGGTGCAGACGAAGCGTGCGGACAAGGATCTAACGGTTGAAAATGGACGAGCTCACGAGTAGAATCGGGTCGTTGTGACCAGGTGTATTTAGAAAATTTTAAAATTTTATATTCAATTGGCATGTTTTTGTCTGACGAAGGGAAACAGGGGCAAACGGGAAATAGGTGTTGGCTGTTGCACGCGTTGAAGAGAACAAAAAAAGGGGAATAGAGGAAGACATAGGGAGCTGGAGTTAGGAACGGATTTGTGGTGGATCGAAGTTGGGTTGCCGCTGAAACTCAGTAATCCCATAATTTTAATTTTTTTTTGTTCATTAGGCTTTTTGTGACGGCGGGGAGGGGTAGATTAGGGTTTTCTCTGTCGGAGAAAAGGGGCGGAGATAGGGAAGTGTTGAAGGGTGCGTGCGTGCTCGATTTATAGAGGATTGAAGCTGTGCTTGGATTGGAGTTGACACGGTTGGTTCTTCCACAACCTCAGAAGAAACCCAGATTGTAAAGGTGAGTGTTTGAATAATTGCAGAACGTAGGTTATAATGCATTTCCACTTTAGTGTGGTTTTTTTTTTAAACCTGGGATTTGAAACCATAATGGTCGGTGGTTATCAGTGGATTTGGTTGAAATCGTGAAAGTGGATTTTAGATATGTAAGTGTAAACGTTGTGCTAGCTTGTGATAAGTTGTGTTGTGCTTGTGTAACTTTGTTGCAGGTAGACATTGAAGTATAATTCGATGGAGGGTAACGTAGAAGTAGAAGAAATTGTCGTCGACATAGAAGATGTAGATGCAAGGATGAATTAGGTGTAGGGAGGGTTTAATTTGTTGTACCAAGAGTAGATGAAGAGTTAAAACCGAATTGAGAATGGAGTTTGATTCGTTAGATAAAGGATATAGGTTTTACAACAATTATGCACATGCAGTGGGGTTTGGGATTCGGGAGCATAGTAGTAGAAAGTCCATTGATGGTGAATGTTGGTTAAGGAAAGGATTTGTTTGTTGCAACAAGAAAATAAGAAAGAGGATGGTAATCGCAAACCTAATAAGAAAGGAAAAATGGGAGATGCTAGAACTCAGCGCAAGGTGAAACTTGCGTTGAATAGGGGAAGTGGTTATGAAAAGTTTGTTGTAACGGTTTTCATTGAAAGAAACAACCAGCCTATGTCAAGTGCGTCACACTTATTTAGCTCACAATGTCGAGTTTTGGAGGCAAAGAAGGCGATGATTGAACAATGTGAGGATGCCAATATTTCTATAAGTAAACAAGTGGCTTTGTTAAAGGTGCAAAGTGGAGGAATTGGGAATGTTGGCTGCACCCCCAAGGATATGTATAATGCGGAACATCAATTGCAAGCCCATCTAATCGGGCATGATGCCAAAATATTGAAAAAGCATTTTGAGGATGAGAAAGAAAAAAATGATTCATTATATTTCAAGATGGAGATTGACGAAGGCAGAACACTTGGGAAGTTCTTTTGGGTAGATGCTAAGTCACGACGTGTTTATGGCTTTTTTGGTGATATGATTGTATTTGACACCACTTTCAACCCCAATGTCTACGGGATGATATTTGCTCCTTTGTAAGGAGTTAATAACCACGGTATGCAGTTGTGCATTCTCAAAAAATGAAAAAACCTAGAGCTTTGAGTGGTTGTTTGAAGAAATGCTTAAGGCTATGCCGGGTGAGCCGCCAAAAGTCTTAATGACGGATCAAGATGAAGCCATAGCAAAGGTTATTGGCAGCAAACTACCAACCACATTTCATCGGTACTGTATATGGCATATTAGTAACAAGTTCAATGACAAGGGTTGGGTTGGGGGCGCTTTCAAGTATTTGCATGATTGCATATGGGATATCAAAAGTAAAGAAGAATTTGAGGTAAGGTGGAAGGTGTTGGCAGAACAACATGAGTTGGTTGATAAAACGTGGCTTCAGGACATTTATGACTTGCATGCACAATGGATTTCGACATTTTGTAAGCACGTTTTTTCTGCCGGAATGTCTAGCAGTTAATGTGCTGAGAGTAGTCATTCCTTTTTTAAGCAATATGTGCATAGGAAACAGTCTTTGATTGAATTCATCATTTGGGTCAATCGAGACCTTGGAAGGCAATGTCAGAAAAAGGTGGTTGGTGACCATAATGATGAAAATTGTGCCCCTCCATTGCATCTTCGCACGCCAATGGAAGGGCAAATGGCCAAATTGTACACGATTTATGTTCGAAAAGTTTCAAGTGCAAGAGTTGAAGAGTTTGACTTGTTTCTTGAAGGAGCAGTCTGGGCACGAGATTGAGGCAGTGTACGAAGTACTTGAAAGGGCTACGAGGGTGCCAAAGATGAAGAAGTTGGTGGTTGATACAACCTCAAGTTACGCTAAATGTAGTTGCAAATAGATGGAGTTTTGGGGACTTCCTTGTCGACACATATTAGCATATTTGAGAATGAAACAAATAGAGCTGTTGCCGAAACGTTACATACTGAAAAGGTAGCTTCAAACTACCATATGCGGCATTATTTTGGACACGGAAGGGAAATAAGTGGGCAAACACGCTGACAATTCTACTGTGTCCAAAAGAGCTCAGTTTTCTTAAAAAGCTTCAGACTTGGTTGACAAGGTGATGATGTTGGAAGAAGGTAACGCACTTCTGTCCCGGACTTTAAAAGAGTTGGATACGAAATGAAGCTACCAGAGCAAGCCTAAAGAACGCACACAGGCGTTTCCGTGCACCCATCATGGTGACATTACCGGGCGAAATGAACTTGCTAACCTTGTGCCTAATTCAATGCCAACCCAAAGCAGTAACACTAAACTTACGGGCAGTAATTCAGGGGTGCAAGATGATTTTTACGAATATATGATGAATGACCATTGAAGAAGGTGTGAATAATTAAATTGTGGATATTCATTTTGTATGCAAGATGTGTTAACTTTGCAGAGGGATGAACTATTATTTACCTGTGGCCACAGTTGGTTTTTCCAAGTTTGTGTGGGTGACAGCAATGATGGAATGTGTCATCAACTAGGGGTGACATGTTATGAGATCCTATGAAAATTTATAAATGTACAGGAACATCTATGAAACTTGTACTTGCAATACTTACTTAAGCTTGAAATTTTGATATAGTTACAAAAATCCCTTGAAAATGTACATAATTAGGATGGGAGCAAATATATAGCAAGAGAGATATAAGGTTAAGCATCCTTGGGTGTGTTGTGAGCCACCTTCACGTACTTGTGTTCGGTGCATTCACCACCATCTTTAACGACGTATTCAACTAGCGAGGCCATAATGCAGTCCCAATCATATCTAGGCCGAACCAGATAGAGATAAGAACGAAATTTGTCAAACCCATCATAGAAAGCCGAGTCATACTCTTCTTGGAGATGCTTTGTCTGTCAAGAATAGATTGACCTACAACGTACATCTTCCTTCTCTTTTTCAACTACTGCTTCATACTTACACTTTCGGCTATGTATTAGGAGTTTGTGCTTTGCTGATTTGCACAATGCCTCGTTCAGCTATTACTGTAATGCAACCAATGTGGACTCCTTTTCAAGGCACTTTTAATGCCACTCATTGATAGAGCGTGAGTTTGTAGAAAATTTGGCCTTTGATTCTGCATGAGGCCCTAAATTTAGCAAGTTGTGCGTCATTAAACTTATGACGCAACACTCATAGCACATGACTAGCTTGAGAAAGGTTGTTAACCCTTCCTCTATAAGATTCTTCATGTTTTGTTGTAGGTTCAACCTTCTGATTTGCCATCTCCTGTACACATAACAATACAACCATTCATCCCAACCAAAATTGAACAACGTACACCTCGATAACAACCAAATACAACAATGTTTATCCTAGACACAACCTGTCAACAAATTATCATATCTATACATCGACTTGACACATCCTGTCAACAAATTCTCATAGCTATACATCAACTATGAACTTACTTTCATGAGTTAAGAAATAACAAATTAATTCATAAAATTAACAAAGATTCATCGACAAAAATCATTCCCAAGTGAACAATAGAAATTCAACAAAACAAACTGAAGCACATATATCTTGTACACAACTTGTCAACCATAGTTCATAAACTTACATCTCACTAAATTTTCCAATGACTTCCACATCAACTAATTTCATCAACCCACTTGCATAATTAACCATAAACCCTAAAATATATACACAATTTTACATAGATAACAAAATTATTTTCTAGGGTTCCAAATTTCCAAACTCACCAAAGTTCAAATTTAGTTTCCGGAATCAAGTTTGTCCTCGACTTTCACGGAAACAACCACTTTGAACCCACTCCAATCAAGGAAACACTGAATTTTTCCCGTGTAAGCAACTGCTAACCCTCAAATCAAAGATGGCTGAATGTCGAACTGCACTGAGCCCAAAGACAACAATCACACCAATACTCTGACTGGGTTTCGAAATGGAAACGAAGTTTTTGAACGCTACCCAAGTTTTGAATAAACATGATCTCCGGGTGAGAATGAGATTTTTTAGAGGAGAAGAAAAAAAAAATTTGGTTTCAACTGTTGCTTCTAGTTTCAACTGGTGCTTCTAATTTTTTGAATTCTCGCAGGTACACTTTTCATTAACATACCGTTCTTTTTTAACCGGGTTTCACAGTAAGTCCTTTATTATGGATTCGTTTTCAGCCATTCAAACTATGGTCCACATTCTGTCCGCATGCACCATCTGCAAAGCTCTGTGCACACCTTAGATATTGCGAAATATAGTTAGAGAAAGTAAACTGGGCCTGAAGCAACAAACCTTGCTTTGAATTCGAACCTTAGGATTGGGCCTCTGAGTTCCACGACATCAAACTTCATAGGCCCATCATCTCTACGTCTTTTAGCAAAAATGGACGGGAATTATTCAGAAACCTCCTGAAGAGTGAAGAAACAGAGTGTAGACGTTGCGTCATAAATACAAAGAAAATTGAATGGCATCAGCAATCTCAGGGAGGCCACTGAAATTCCTCACATCTCGGAGCCACAAACATCCACCACATAAATGGAATCAAATCAATAACTCAGCCAATGCTTCTGTTCCTGCTCTTAGATTCGTCGTCCCCAATCTCCATAATCCTCACCCTCTTCCTCTTCGTCCTCCTCTTTCACTTTGCCTTCCTCCTCTTCTTCCTCGCCCTCCTCTTTCTTCTCTGCTCGGACCTCGTCCACCTCCTCTTCGACATTCTCTGCCCGTCATGACCACTCCCCAGGCCGCCGCCTCTGATTCCTCCCAGTCGTCCTCGTCCGCCAAAACGGTACGTCTTCGCTCTTGGATCAATTTACATTAATGGGTGTCTGTTAATTTACTTCTCTCGATGTAAAATTCAAATCTTTAGCATTTTGTTCATCAGTTTACAGTTATGATTGCCTCTTAATTTATAGTGACCCATGTTAGATTTTGATCATTGTTAGCATTTGTTTGATCAGTTTAAAGTAATGGGATCTTATAATCTATCGATCTCGATGTAAATTTGATCCTTTTGCATTTCATAATTCAAATTACTCTTCTTTATTTACATTTCTCAATGAATTTTTTCTTTATTTCGTTATGGGATTTGGAATTTGGGTTTTGAGTGTGCAGATGAGGTTGGTGATAAAGGGGAGAGTGCAGGGTGTGTTTTACAGGGACTGGACTGTGGGGAATGCAACCGAATTAGGCTTGAAAGGTTGGGTTCGGAACCGGAGAGATGGGTCTGTGGAGACACTGCTTTCTGGGAACCCTGATGCGGTTAAGGAGATGGAGCAGAGGTGTCGCCGCGGCCCTCCATCTGCTGTTGTCACAGGGCTAGAGGTTTTTCCTAGCACTGAGGACCCTGGCACTGGATTCGAGCGCAAACAAACGGTCTGATCAACTCTGTTCCTTGTGAAAATTTCAATATCCATTTCCTACTTTAGTTAGTTGTATAGTGTTTATAATAATATAGTTTGTCCTTCCAAGTTGTGAACCCTTAGAGGACCAATGTGTTATCTGGTTCCTGCTTAAATAATGTAGCACGAAGTGACTTCTTAATATACATCGGTTCCTAACTTTCTGTTTCGTGGTGTTAAGTCGATGAGTATGTTGCTTTTGAATCACCAAAAGATGCATGATGGATTAGGATACCAAGTGTGCTTGACAATCAGTGCATTTCCTAGCTAAATCAATAAGGCAGCTATTTGCATTCAGATGAGATTTACGAAACACGTTTATTTTTTGTTTGGTTTTCACCATTATAGCATGGTCATGAAACTTTTTTTCGTTCTTTTTTCTTCGTTCTTTTTTCTTCTTTCCCAATAGGGACAAAGAATTGGTGTTCATCTTGGTTCTACACGTCTCTTCTACAAGGGAGTTTTTTGAACTTATTGGCTGGCTTTTGCCGAATTCTGTGGGTGAAAAAACTAGGATATTCACTAAGAGAAGACGAAAAGATTTGAACTGCTTCCTGGTTTGCTTGCTAGGCTGACAATCCACTGCTTCTTGCTCCTTAGTTTGAGAATTCTTAGGCATTAAGGGGTTTCTGAAACGTCCTCTGTCAAGGAAATTACAGTTCTTACTGGTATTTCCTTCTACAAAACTCTTGCACATATAATTCTCAATAATAAATTAGGTAACATTCAAGCATCGATTAGGAAGCAGGTCGGTACCTCAAACATGATTGGTAAATAACCATGGGTAATATACAAGAAAAGGCGCTGATGCATTTTGAGAATATGAACATTTGTAATGTGGATGGATTGAAGAAGGTGAAACAATCTAGTCTTGGAATGAGATGCTATGTCAAGTAGTTCATGTTTTTTCTTTCAATGATTTTAGCGTTTGCTACTAGCATAGATGAAGGTTTAGCGTGACCCCTGCAGAATTGTTCTGCTTCAATACGGTGTAGAGCGTCCCAACGCCGTTCTTTATATTAATGTTCTGGATATTAAGCTAGCTTCTTGTGGTTTCTCTAATGAGAGTTGTAGATTACTCTGATAAGATATATGTTAACCCACTGGTTTTGAATTACTAGTGGATTATGGAGAATCGTAGTATGAGTTTAATGGAAGTTCTAGTATAACAGTTTTTGCGTTATCATGTGGTGGCGAGAGGCGAGTTATGTTTTGAGTTCTAACCACCGTCACCGTATTCTGGAATAAGAACAGAAACGTCGATGTTAGGGAGGTTAGCACTCTATATACAAATGCATGAGTTACTCTTTTTTAAAGTTTGTCCATTTCTCTTCTTTTCCAAGTTTTCCCCTTCACTGTGTTTGTATGCAGTCTCATTATGTCGAGCGGTTATGGAACCTAGAAGGCTTCCCGGTAAGCTTATGCTATGCTTGAAAGGAGATGGTTTGAAGTATCATACTCTTTGCCAAAGGGGTAATGAGCTATTTTTCTTCCTATTTCTTACTTCTTAGTCAAGGAAATTACAGTTTTCTCTCTCTCTTTCTGGTATATCCTTTTGCATTGCTCTAGGGACATATAATTCTAAAAAACAATAGGTAATTTTATGGCATCGTTAGGGTAAAGGATATCGATCGCCGGTACCTCAAATTAACTGCTAACAGCCTCATGCCGGGAACTTATGTGAAAGAGAAGAGCAAACAAGAAAATCCGAGCTAGGTGGTCATAACGAAGTACGTTGGGAAACGGATTGCCATAATAGACAGTTGGTACGAACTCATTGAAATGAGGAGACACGTAGATTGTTCGAAGTGCGGGAAGTGCCTTTATTTAAGGACTAAGATTCTCTTCCCTCATCTTTCCATCCCTTTCACTAACCCCACCCCCCCTCCCCCCCCCCCCCCCACAACTTCCTCCTTTCACATTCTTTATTTTTATCTTTCTCTTTCTATAAAAAGTTAATATAAGATGTCGATGTGATTTAACCGTGATCGTTCAAATAGGAGGGGAGGGAATCAAAGAGGAGAGAGAATCTACTAATCTAATTTAGGCTCGCAAGGGAAAGGGTACGACCAATCTCACCATAAAACACAATGTAGAAGAGAAAGATGATACATTTAGAGAGTAATCTAGTAATGAGATGTAGCTCTATGAGTTTCTCTTGTAGGTGTTTTTAAAAGACCTCCCTAAACCAGAGGATAATCCAGTTATTACCTACTTCATTTCTCATCTGTAGGAAGCAATTGATTCTCACATGGAACTTGCCAGATTTTTCTCCAACCAGTTGGTATGATAAGCTGCTACTTGTGTTTTCTGGAATCATAGTTGTAAATGGGCCGTTAGAGGATCCAATAACCAAGATCTATTGGCCAAATATCCAAACGTATAGGATACACCGGAGCATAGTACAATTTTCTTGGGAATATTTGTCGACTGTTACACAGAGTTTTGTGGTATGCTGCGGTGATGGGCAACTTATGTTTTGAGTTGTAACATGAGAACTTAGTGCTACACATGCATGTTATTGCATTTGAAGTTTGTCCATTTTAAGGTTTACCCTTCATCGTCTTTGGATAAGTCTCATCCTTGAGAGCACTATGACTCGGAAGGTTCCCGAATAGCTTATACTCTACAAGAATGGAGACGTTTAGAATGAGAGTCGGTCTTGTAATTCTGAGGTCTGTAATTGCCGCCGTTATGATTTGGTCCAATTCCTGTTTAGAGAGATGACTTTAATGATTGAAACTACTTTTCTGGTATGTCCTCGACACTATGAACATCATCCCCTTCCAAGTTTCGTTGTTTGACGCGCTTGAACGGGTTTTTGTCTGTGTTGACCCTAAAAACTATTTAGCCTACACAGCATGCAGGTTGTCTAGTCCTTCCGTTGAATGAGGGGCGTGCCAACTCGATGACCGAGCTCGGTTGGTGAGTAACTGAATGGGGTGGTGGTATCGAACGCACTGCTGACTTTCGTATCTGGGCGACTGCATCCTCTGGGTTCTAGAGCCTGAAGACAAGTATGAAGTTCAGCGATCGTCTGCACCTTGTTTGGCCGCTTCAATTATATTCGTGAAAATATAAGTGAGCCGAATCGGTATCAAACTGTAAGGACACAAATACTCAAAAGAGATAAGTGCCATGACTGTAAATGTGGTTCGGCCGTCGGAATGCCGAACTCTAAAATGCACTTGTGGATATCCAATCATAAAATAGGTTCGGCTTTTAACAAACAATGTAACCTAGTAATACCTCACTCACCGAGAGACTGATAAGATGACCTTCTTTCGATAGCTCAAACAATCCTTGTCGGCAGAGACTTAGATAGACAGTCAGCCAAACCCAAAACAATGTTGTTTATCCAAACTGAAGGTGATTCTTGATTGCTTAACTCTACGACTCCGGTGCTGTTTATCTAAACTGAAGGTGTAGTCGGTTGCCTCTACAATACTGTTTATCCAAATTGAAAGTGTGTTGGTGTAGATAAGAATGTTAGTGTTTTTTCTCAAAGTTTTGAAAGGGTTTCTCGTAGAGCGAGAAATTACGCACAGAAGATTTGTGTATTGCGTTGAAGGGCCCCCAAATGTTGCAGAACCTCTTTTATTTATAAGTGGTTTTTCGTGCTGACCTCCTTATGTCGAAGTATAGACATATCTGGATTGCACTCCTTCGACATCCTTTGGTCCAATACCAATTCATCTTGATCCTTGGATTGTACTTGGCCACTTCTACCGAACTTCAGACTCTGAACCTAGCCCATTTTTTGTATTTAATCCATTATTGGTCTTGATCAGCTATGAATATTGATTCTTGGAATATTACGAATGTTATCAACGTTCATCTTGATCCTTACCAATTTCACTTGATTTAGAACTCAACTGAATCCAACTTGACTCCCTAGGAGCCAGACGTTGAATAGAATTCGGTTATCCCACCTTGTGCTGGACTTGGTCATACAAAACCATTGTAGGCACTGAAGGTCTTCATTCTGTGTCAAACCCAAAGTCATATTCGGTCCAGGCCCAATATTTTAGGCCCAAACAGTCTATCCTTAATTTGCTGCAGAAAAATGGAGGTGGGGGCTATTTTTGCTAAGGGCTGAGGCACTATATGCCTAGCGTAGGTCTAGGCGTACCCTCACTCTTTAAGCCTTTTGTTGTGGAAATTAGATAACCGAAATTAGGCTCATTAAGTCTCAAATTTTTGTGCTCGCAAGTATACGAATCAAATGACAATATAACATATAAGCACGGATATCGTCCCACAGAGATCAAATTGATTCTAAAAATCTTACTAACTAAATTGAAACGAATTATAATTGGGAAGCTTTAACGGAAAAGATAAAAGATTTGAATTAAACTAAAATTGAAATATGACTTTAAAATAAAATACATGAAATAATAAAATTATAAATATAAGAAAATAAAACCTAGGGCATCCGAATTCACCGTAACCAATTCTACTTAATTCCCTTAATATGTTATGCTCAAGTAGTTCCCCAATATTGATGATTGATTTTCCCCAAATTATTCTACGGCCATGGCATCTGGTTACATCAAAAGTATCCTTACATGTTAACCCTCTATGGCATCTAGATGGATTTAAACAAGTAAGAACCCATTAAGCTCTATGGAAATCGTTGGAAAATCACACAAATCCTAATTGTATGGCATCTACAAATAGGTGGTTATGGTATCAATTGCAAGAAGCTAAACCCAAGTTAAGTATGGCATCTACTCTAACTTGCATCAAATCAACCTAATTTAAACCAAGATGGTGATCAAGCATCTAAATAAAAATCAAACGAATTACGAATAGTAAAAGATATTCAATAAAGAAGAAAAACATGATAATAACAATGCCACAAGGCAATTAAGTATTCATGATCAAGCTACATCGTAGCCCTAGCAAAGAAAAAAAAAACTATAAACTTCTCTTCCTCTTCCCTTCTTTGCCGCAGCCCTTCTATGGTTTGATAAGAATTGTGTTTGGTGGCTGACCCCCATATCATAAGAACAAGGATCTCCTTATATAAAACAAACAGCAAGCAAGTGCTTAAAGGCAATTAAAAGCATACTAATTACTAATCCTAATGGACTTTATGTCCTTATTTAAGAAATAAAAAATAAAGGGAAATAATAAAACTAATAATTATGTTCTCTCCTAAATTCCATCGAATAGCACTCCTATGTCTATTTGATTTCCAAAACCGTTGTAGTCTCATCTTCTTGTTGTAACACATATGCCTTGGTGCAGTTAATTAGCCTCTTGCTCCACTGGAATTACTCTAGACACTGAAATCTCTATTTTTCACTTCTTTTTCACGTAACTCCCGTATTGAATGCCTATAAATTAAAACAATATAAATTAGTGCATTTAACCCATTCATGTATGCAAAATCCAAAGGAAGTATATGATAAAAATATATGAAAATATGCACCCATCAAATACCCCCAAACTTAGATTTTACTTGTCCTTGAGCAAAACAAAAGAAAAGACAAAGACTCAACAAAAACAAATTAATAGCTAACTTCCCAAAGTTTAATATTTAAGATAACACCAACCGTGACATAACTTTCAAGAAAGAAACAGTAGTTCAAGACATTATCCAAGAGCTAATTGAATTTGAATCAAACCAACTTGGAGTGTAGTGTGTGTAATAGCCATGTCAATGAAATTCCAAGCTTTTTAAAATCATCATATGCAAACTCGTGAGCTTCTCACAAGGCATACACTCATTCACTCATATTTGTGGGTTAATGTGTTTCACTCAAATGATCTTACAAAACATGCCACCATATGCTTGCTTGTCCACCTAACTCGGTATCAATATCAAGTAACTTCTTGGCTCAAAAGGTCTTTCACAAGGTTGTATTGAGGCTAAGGGTTAAGTGGCTAAACAAGAAATGGAATGGAAAAACAAAGATCTAAGAAACTTGTAGAGCATTATGATAGGAGCATATTTATGCGATTTAGTTAGTGTGTTTTCTTGCATTTACTTAGTTATTTGTTGCTTATTATAGTGTCTTAAGTCATTTTCGTGCAATTTCAGGTTCTAAAGACAAAGTATGCAAGAAAGTGCAATTTGGAGCATTTTAGAGCAGTTTTGGGCCAAGAATGGATGTCACATGCATGGAGCAAGATGGATGGACGAATTTGAAGTTCAAGAGAGGCTAGGAATGTGCAAAAGAGTTGAAGAAATAAATTCAATTCAAAGAAGATAAAGAATCAGCTACAAAGAAGGAACCTTATCCAAAACCTTATGCAAACCTTATCCTATCCTATCCTAATCCTTTCCTAACTTAATTCCTGCTGCAAAAGGGTTTTAATTTCAGTTTAAGAGACATAAAAACCTGATTTCTAGGAACCTCATCCTCTCCTACAAAGGTGCCGCACCTATCCCTTCTAGAAGTGTCAAAATCAGCCAAATAATATCTTTTCTAGAAGTCCCTAAAAAAGTGGCGCCCCAAGCCTTCTAGATTCATGATCCAGCCGCACCTTTTTCCTAGATCCCTTGGGTTTTTGACCTTCTAGATGTCATATTTCCTGCTGGGATTACATAACCTTTTCCCCTTAGGATTGTGTTATTATTTTCCTACACAAACTATCTTTTGCAATCTTTTTCCTACACCAAAAGTTTGTGCCGCACCTCTCTCTATAAATATACACTTTTGCTGCACCATTCAGTCAGACCACCATCTATCATTCACACATCTCTGCACTACAATCAGCCATACACCCTCTTGTGCCGCAACTTGCAAGGAAGGAAGGAATCTGGAGTGTTTTCTAGGTGTTTTCTATCTTTGTTTCAATGTTTAATTTTATTTATATATGTTTGATTGCGAACATGAGGAACTAATTTCTTTATAGTTAGAGGCGAATTCAAAGCCATGGACATATGTTTTATATGAATTGATTTCCTCCAGTTATGATTTCATGAATCGTGAATGTGGTTTACTTATCTGTTTTATTAAGAACTTGTTCTTGTGTGTTGATTAAGGAGGCCTTCTTAGTTTGCATGCATGAATTTGATGCTAGAATATAAGGGAATTTCACCTAATCGTTATGAACTTGTATTCATGAGTAGTAATGGTTGCTAGTCACAATCATGTTAAGTAAATCCTAGGCAAGAGTAACATGCTTTTCATAGTTATGAATGCCTTGTCAATGCTTATGGTTTTCATGAAGCTTAATGATCTTTGTTTCGTGTCTCTATCATGCTTTTCATAGTTAGGGAGCTTAATAAAGAATAATTTGGTTGTAATGCGTCATCCATTCAATTCAATGAGTCTAGGGAAATCTGAGAATTAATTAGTTCAACACAATTAATTTAGGGCATTGTCGTTCATGGTTTGTTGAAAGAATAACTGGAAATCGATTTATGTGCATATGTTCATGTGTGGAGAAGGACCCTCTAACTAGCCTTTCACCCTTTTCAATTCACCAAATTCGTTTTTATGAAGTATTTTATGCAAAGTTTCTGTTTTAAGTTTTAAATTCGTCAAAAACAAACCCCCTTTCATTTAATCTTGTTTTTAGAGTCAAAACCTGTTTTCTTTTAGTTGTTTGAGTCTTTTAAGTTCTATTTTCGTCAAAACCAATTGTTAGGTCTAGATTTGAGTCTTTTTGATTGTTTCTTGCTGTTTAGTGTTTTAAGTTAGTTTTGAGTCATTAGAGTCTAGTTTAGTGTTTTTGAGTCTTATTTGTGTTGATTGGCATCCCTAGTTAATCCCCGGTTTAGAACGATCCCTACTTGCATCTCTGCTACAATTGTCATCAATATGGTTTAATTTGAGTGTCATATAAATTCCACATCACATTACAATTATATTTGAGAGATAGAGAAACTTTAAACCCATAAAGCACTTCAGAACTTGAGCACCAAAATAGAACTTTATTTCATTTGGTTAAATCTTGAAACGGTTTTTTTTTTTTTTTTTTTTTTTACATCACATTTCTCTTCTTTTTTTCAAGCAGACAACCGTTATTTTTTTATTCTCATGAGCTTTTTTTTTTTTTTTTTTCCTTTTCTATGATAATATTTAAGCCCCAACACTTGGAATTCTCTCCTCTTTAAAAAGTTACTCTACAAGCTTTTCAGATGGGTAGGAAATTTTTTACAAGGCTAGGTAGGGAAAATTTAGGTTTAAGAACAAAAAGGCTTATCTAAAGGCTCAAAGGGGCTAACTAGGGAAAATAATAAAAAGGGTTGGCTAGAAAGGCTCAAACGAGAGGGAAAAAAAAGTCTAAATCACTTCCAATATTTTACATGAATTGATGAATGCAACAAGAGGTATACAACAAGTTCTAGAGATATATGTAAAACTGAGGTCATGCACACAAGAATCAATGTGATTGATGCATAGTGGTTCAATCATAAAATAGGCTCAAAAGCTCACAAGGGTTACATAGGCTCACTTGATTTACATATGAAACGTTAAATCATGCTATAGTTTCACACCAACAAGGCTATGTGCATATATATTTTCCAAGTCATGCTCATAAAAAATATGGTTAAAACAAAGATAGTGTAAAGAACTAATGTTAAACTTAAATTTCTTGAAAGTTATGAAAAAATTAAGACCAAATATTATCAGTGAATTGGAAAGTAGCCAAAAATAACAAAACTCAGAGAAAAAGAAAATGTTTTTGGATTTTTTTTTTCATAAATTTATATTTTTTTATGTATTTATTTATTTTATTTTTCTACAACTAAAATGAAGAAGACTAAAAAAAATGAAGAGAAGAGTAAAGAAAATAGACAACAAAGGTACATAAAGAAAAATTAATCAATAAAGCTCTTGGACAAAGAAACTTCCCTGGTTTAAAGGAGACGGGCAAGCGAAGATGTAGAAGGCAATCCACCCCCAAACTTGAATTTTGTATTGCCAACAAGGTAAAGTGGCTGCATTTTTCTGCAAAAATAGAAAACAATGGGTAAGCTAACAAGAGACTTAGGAAATAATTTATTATTGAAAAAAAAAAAACTAACAATTAACATTAAAGCTAAACCAACTAAAAGATGTAACAATCCAATTAAGTAAGTACGTCCCACAGAGATCGAATTGATTCTAAAAATCTTACTAACTAAATTGAAACAACTTATAATTGGGAAGCTTTAACGGAAAAGATAGAAGATTTGAATTAAACTAAAAATGAAATATGACTTTAAAATAAAATACATGAAATAATAAAATTATAAATATAAGAAAATAAAACCTAGGGCGTCCGAATTCACCGTAACCAATTCTACTTAATTCCCTTAATATGTTATGCTCAAGTAGTTCCCCAATATTGATGATTGATTTTCCCTAAATTATTCGACGGCCATGGCATCTGGTTACATCAAAAGTATCCTTACATGTTAACCCTCAATGGCATATAGATGGATTTAAACAAGTAAGAACCCATTCAGCTTTATGGAAATCGTTGGAAAATCACACAAACCCTAATTGTATGGCATCTACAAATAAGTGGTTATGGTATCAATTGCAAGAAGCTAAACCCAAGTTAAGTATGGCATCTACTCTAACTTGCATCAAATCAACCTAATTTAAACCTAGATGGTGATCAAGCATCTAAATAAAAATCAAGCGCATTAGGAATAGCAAAAGATACTAAATAAAGAAGAAAAACATGATAATAACAATGTCACAAGGCAATTAAGTATTCATGATCAAGCTACATCGTAGCCCTAGCAAAGAAAAAAAAAAAACTATAAACTTCTCTTCCTCTTCCCTTCTTTGCCGCATCCCTTCAATGGTTTGATAAGAATTGTGTTTGGTGGCTGACCCCCATATCATAAGAACAAGGATCTCCTTATATAAAACAAACAGCAAGCAAGTGCTTAAAGGCAATTAAAAGCATACTAATTACTAATCCTAATGGACTTTATGTCCTTATTTAAGAAATAAAAAATAAACAGAAATAATAAAACTAATAATTATGTTCTCTCCTAAATTCCATCGAATAGCACTCCCATGTCCATTTGATTTCCAAAACCGTTGCAGTCTCATCTTCTTGTTGTAATGCATATGCCTTGATGCAGTTAATTAGCCTCTTGCTCCACTGGCATTACTATAGACACTGAAATCTCCATTTTTCACTTCTTTTTCACGTAACTCCCGTATTGAATGCCTATAAATTAAAACAATATAAATTAGTGCATTTAACCCATTCATATATACAAAATCCAAGGGAAGTATATGATAAAAATATATGAAAATATGCACCCATCACCTTTCTAAATATTTAGTATCATATATTTATTTTTTTTATAGAATTTATTTATTTTTTATAAACTTAGTATTATACATCTTTTAGTTTACACAAAATTCTTAAATTCTATTCACCAATAGTTAAAACAAGAGGGCCTTTTTTTTCTTTTCACCCAATGATACTCACCCTAAAATTAAATTTAACTCTTATTTTGTAAAAAATCAATAACTCTGAAAATTAAAATCTAAAGACTAGTTTAGTTTTAATAAAAAAAATATTTTTTTACGTAATTGCCAACCGAAAAATAATAAACTTTGAGCTTTTCCTCCTTCCCTTGTTGAATTTCATATGTTTTGTCTTCCAAATTTCCAACCAAAAACAATATTAAGGTTTGTAATCTCTATGTTCTCTTTAACTTTTTACTAACAATATGGTCTAAAAACATGATCTCCCTAGCATTTTTCATTGACTTGATGTTGGAAGGTTAATTTTCTTTTAATGCTCTTTAATTTTGATTAACTACTCTCTATGTTGACTTGACATTAGAAGGTTAATTTTAACATGAAAAAAATATTTAGCACCTCAAAAAAATTTAATTAGGTCACAACTCCAAGCATGTATTATACCCTCTTGTAAACATTATCTGTTTTTTTGACATTTATGTGAGGCACCTCCTCACGTAAAATCTGCTCATATTTCTTCAACTATCAAAGCTGGTTCTGTTGCCAAATTGATGAATCGTGTATGTATTTTCGTTATCGAGTCGAAAATAATATGATCTGCCAGAAGATTGAAAGCTCGATCTCAAACCCTCATTGACCAATTAAACAACATTCACATGGCTGTGTCGCCTTCCAAGTGCTATCAGATCCCTGAGCAGATAAGGCAATGGCTGGAAGAAGAACGGTACGCCTTCTTTCTGGAGAAAGTACTTTGTGTCCTACATGTCGTATAAAGTGCTTCTCAGGCCCCATACCTGGCAGAAGAATGCAACATCAAAGATCAAACTAAATTCGAACCCATAAAAAAGGGGTGCAATGACATTGACAAGTCGATTCCAAAACATATGCATCGGTCAATGCTAACTTCAAACTTTTTGAAGTTGGTGACAATCTTGGTAATGATCATGAGTTGGGTGTTTGTGATACTAGCAATGTCTTCTCGTAGAGTAGGTTATGTCATACACCTGTATCTCTGTGATCATGAAATAGTAAGAAATGTCGTAAGGGATAAATCCACAGGGCAACCGAAGAATCTCTGCATTTTTGTGAGATCATTCTGCAATTTGGATCACGCACTCAAATAGAGTTCATTTGATCCATGAACTAAATTCAAAGTCTGACAACACAGTATACTAAATTGTCGTAACATATAAGGTGTTCTAGGTTCAGAAAGAACCAAAACATCAAAGGCATGAATTCTTTTTAAGTCATTAACAAGGGACTCACTCTCACATTCCACGCTAATAGCTTTAACATCATTAATAAGTTGGAAAGCAAAGGCGCCAAAGAACACGTATCTATTACCTCCCCCAGCAACTGCTCTCTTCCTATGGTCTCGTTGCCTTTTTTGGGGGCATGATATCCCAAAATTCCTCAAGTACTTTCGTTGAGGTGGATGAAAATTTAGTTCATGTTTGGATTGACGAAATCACACCTACAAAACAAATAACACCGTTAGCCTAATTGATGAATAACTGAGAAAAGGGGGAGGGTGTCTGTCAAAGAGTTTTCGATGCCTAAGTAAAAAATTATTTGAAAGAAACTAGAACAGAGATAATTCTGAGTAGTAAGTGGAACTTATATATCGATCTCCTTGTTTGCCTTGGCTATTTACAGGAGAGACTCCTTGCATGTAGCTGGGAGGTGAGGGTGCAAGCCATGTTAGGCAGACCACTATGTTCTACTAGCGTGGTGCAGGCGACACTCCGCATGCTGCTAGAGGAAGTCTCTGGTGGTAGGCCTCTGAAATTTATCCAAGTAAGGAGAGCATCACTAATACCTTTAAACATGAAGAGAGACGTTCTTTCTAGTCGCCATGACCCCCCAATCTCTTCCCATTCCTTCTTACCAGAAATGTGACGATCTTTTTCTGCCCGTTTTAGGCAGCTAGCATCCACATTAACGTCGTTTATTGCTCATCCAAACTAATGCCCTTTGTTTTCTGATGCATTCAATAATTGGAATACATGCAGTCACTCGGTTTTAACTTTTTAGTTTGGGGATGCTATTACCATTCTCATCAATCGAATCTTTCATTTTATTTTAACAATTCTCTTTTTTATTGTACAACGTTGACTAGTGATCGGAAATGTCTAAACTTTAGACCACATTCAAATTCATTTTTGCATTAGTTCAATATTTTAATGGATAAGATGTTAGAGAAATAGAAACACGTGAAATATTTGCATAAACAGATATTTTAGGCACAATAAACATTCACGGTTCGAAACTCACATCTCGCCCGCTCTTCTAAATAATTTTTTTTTAAATGCCACATTCAAAAAGAAATTATAAAAAAATTTAACCAATTTAAAAATAGTTTAACAGTCCAGTCAACGTTGCGGTACGAGATAAACACATGCATCTAATTATTATATACTCGACAGATTACTAAACGATTTTGTATTGAGTTAATTTTTTACATAGATAATTTATTTTAAATAACTTAATCATCTATTTTTAAGATCATTATGTATTACGCACAGTCACAACAAAAGACATAAAAAAATTAAATAAAACGTCCAAATAATAAGGTTGCTAGCATTTTTTTAGTTTAGCAGTCGCCTTAATAAACTCAGTTGGATCAAGAAGGTTCCATCTTTTCTTTCTCAAAAAGAAAAAAATATTACATTTTATTTACAGGCATATATTATCCTGGCCACGTTCTTCCTGACTGCTTCCCAAGTTATAGTCAAATAAACATATAAAACATAAAAATTGGATGGCTGTTGATATATATGAGTAATTGAGTATTGCTGGTCTCTAATTTCTCTTTTAGATAAGCCAGATTCTGAACACGTTGACAGACCGCCAATTCTCGCCGACATTGCCTGTACAAGAAAACATGCAGTCAACAGGACTAAGCGATAATAATTTACCAACTTTTTCACACTTTAAACACAGTAATGCATGGGCATGCAGCAGCAGTACTGCTTAATTTTAAGCAAAATATAAATTCTCTTTATTCTTTTTAATTTGTGTACAATTTTTTAAATTTGTGATCAACGTCTGTCTATTTTCATTAATATTTTTAGAAGAAGAACAATATTCTAATCATTAAAGAAAGAGCATTACAAATGTATATTTACGAAATGAAACTACCAAGGATGGTTCAGTAGTTGTGGACAAATTTCAGATTCGTATTCCACACGGCACGTGTTAGGTTCGCTCTTGGGGCTGTGTGAATCACACAATGGTGGCCAGAAGAAGACTGAAATGCCTCTGTGAGTCTTTCTGACTCTCGCAAAAGTAAATTGTTGTGTCAAAACCACCAACTGATTTGAACACCTCCACTAATTTTGAGTTGAATGGAAATAATTTTATCATTGCCAAACATAACATAAACACATGTTTTTAGTGGTGTGGCAATCCCTACATGATTATCTAGCACGGTTAATTCACTTTGTTCTCGTTATTCGTCATGCAATTGGTCCATTTCGCGTCGATTTTATGTCAATTTTGTGCTGATTTCATATGATGGTCAAACTTAAAATTCCTAACAAGAACACAACATCCGTCTCCATTTCGTGTCATTCCTAAAGTTGTCACTGTACACAAATCTTACCGTCAGATCAAAAACCTTTCCTAGTAAGGACACGTGGGAGCGACCCAGCTAACGTTTTGCATTAACTGACATGTCGTCTATCCACACTGAAACAGAAGCTTCCTCCTTTTCCCATTCGAGTTTCCTCCACAAAACCCACTATAAATTCCCATCCTCCATAGATATCGACATCACTCATCCCAAAAACAAAATATATCCAGAAGCCTGAGCTCTACTAATTAACCCTAATAATGTCTACGGAGAAGAACTGCGGATCGAAGAAAGCCGAGGATGGAGGTTTGCTGATGCTGAGGCTGCTCATTGGGACGCTAGTGCACAAGGGTCTCTCAATCTTGGCATCAAGAGGCCCTCATGGTCACCACCATCGTCACAATGATTTCAACGAAGAATCGGAAGCTACGATTGTGGTGCCGGAAGATGTTAAAGAAGGACACTTCGCAGTTTTTGCTGTCAAGGGGAATGAAGCAGAGAGGTTTGTGGTTAAATTGGAGTCGTTGAGTAGCCCTGAATTTTTGAGGTTATTGGAAGAGGCCAAGGAAGAGTATGGATTTGATCAGAAGGGTGCTCTTGCAGTTCCTTGCAGGCCTCGAGAATTGCAGAAAATTCTACAAAGCTGCAGGAGGAAAAATAATATTAAGAGTAAATTGTACGAATGGTCGCTCAACTTTAATCAAATTGGAGCAATGGTCCCTCAACTAAAAATCCATTACCATTGGTCCCTCAACTTATCAAAATGTGTAGCTATAGTCCTTTTCATAAATTTTGTCAAAATAAGTTATATTGGATTGATCATTTATACAATTAGGGTCCCTCAACTCATCAAAGTGTATAATTATGGTTCTTTTTGTCAACTATGTCAAAATTTTTGTCAAAACGAGTTACATTGGAAGGACCATTGCTACAACTGGGTTAAAGTTAAGGGACCATTTCTCCAGTTAAATTAAAGTTGAGGGACCAATGGTAATTGATTTTTAGTTGAGGGACCATAGCTGCACGTTTTGATAAGTTGAGGGACCAATGATAATGGATTTTTAGTTGAGGGACCATTGCTCCAATTGAGTTAAAGTTAAGGGACCATAGCTACAATTTACTCTAATATTAATTTTACAGTTATACAAGGATACTAGCTAGCTTCTTTTCCAGAATTTTATATAAATTATTTGTCTAATTATTCCCTACTTTTCTGTATTCTTTTGCACTGAATGTAGAACAAAGTTCTACATGGTAATAATGAGATTTTCATTTCATTTTATCTTATGTGATTTCTTCTGGCAATGATGGTGGGTTTGCGGATGACAATAATTGATGATGATTTTCAAAATATCGTATATATTCTGCCATAAGGTTTTTGTTTTTAATGCCTTCATCCTACGTTTGGTGCGTATTATTTTTATTCTTTATCTTTAAATGAGGAAAAGGTGATTCGACCCTGCTTTCACTTTCAATTTTTTTTATAGAGCAGTATGTTAAACCAGAACTATGATGGTGAAGGTGAACAAAAGAAAAAAGAAACTACTACGTAAGGAATTGGTACTAGTGTTAAACATTCTCTAATGTTAGATCATGAATGGGTATGTAAAACCATTCTCATGTTTCGGTTACAAGTGATATTACTATCCTAATCTACACTAAAGCGAGGGAAAGTGTTTGGATCCGGGAAGCTCTTGCAGGTATAAATAAAAATAAAAATTATTTGTTCAAAACAAAAAAAGAAACCTGCAAACGTGGGGATGGAAAAACCCACTACACTAATATTGGGTGTAGTCAAACTCCGATTTGAGAGGATTTTAAAAGACTTCAAAATCCTAGTGTAGTCAATTAAAAGATTTTAAAGGATTTTAGAATCCATTCAAATCTAGGTGTAGTCAATTAAAATATTTTAAAGGATTTTAGAATCAATTCAAATCTAGGTGTGACAACCCATCCCGAAATATAATAAATTTTATCCCCGAAGGCGTGGAAATGACGGTTTTGCCCTTGAACGTTGGGTTGTGTTTGTGTAAATGGGCTAAAGGATTGGTCCAATTAATTCCTTTCCTAATTATTTGGACCCAATTGGAGCTTAAGTTCCTTTTTGTTTTGGTTGGTTGCCCAAATCTGGACCACACACACACACACCCGTTGACCTTTGTCTCTCCCTCTCAGATTTTTCTTCCATTTCCGTACAACTACACGGACAATCTCTCAACCAACTTCATCACTCACGGATCGGAGTTGTGGAAATCGTTTTCATGCTCCTTGCAAGCTCAGGAGTCGAGCTATAGTCTTGGTTGGACGTAAGGACTTGTAGAACTCGAGTTATCTGATCTCCGGTGAAGGGTGAAAATTTCTCCGACATGATCGGAAGGTTTCAGGTAGTTTTGAGAGTTAAGAAGGTTCTATTCTTGCTTTTCTAGCACTTTGGATCAATTTTAGAGTAGTTTTGCGTAGGAACACTTGGGTTTATCGAGTTGCAGGGTTCAGACGGTTTTCACGAATTTTTCTGGCGCGATTCCATTGGTTTTAGGTCCTAAAAGTCGTAAGGATGTGTTCCTTTCATCCTAAGCTTCATTTTGGTACCAATTTCACCGAATTTGGTTGAGTTTTGAGGAAGATATTCAAGTTTTAAGTTTTTCCAGAAACCGGCGACGCAGTGGCGACCGGTGATGTGAGAATTACTTGTCACTCAAATTAAAACCCTATCGACGTAGTATATGAAAGTAGGGATCGTTTTAGGCCGGGGATTAGAAGGGATGCTAATCTACACAAATTAGACTCTAAAACACTAAACTGGACTTAAAACAATGAAAACAAATATTAGGGATCAATTTGGACGAATTTTAACTCTAGACACCTTTAAACAACCTAACTTGACTCAAATAACTCAAAACAGCAAATAGAATTCAATTAAACAGTTTCTGGACTCTAGAGACTCAAAACAAGCTAAATAGACCTAAAACACACAAAACAAGTTATCTAGACTCTAAACTAACACCTAAGATTGATTTGAACGAAATTAAGACTCAAATTGACTCAAAAGACTAGAAGACTCAAGATTTGACGAATTTAGACTATCTTAACACAAATTAAAAGCAAGGGATTGTTTGAAAACGGATTTAAACTTAAGCAAAACAGAATTGTAAAGACAACTTAAAAAGGCACGAAATTGGTGATTTAAATGGGTGAATGGCTAGTTAGAAGGATCCTTATCCACACATAAACATATGCATACAACTTGATTCCCAGTTACTCTTTCGATAAACCATGAATGACAATGTTCCGAATTAATTGTATTGAACTAATCAATTCCCAGATTTCCCTAGATTCATTGAATTGAATGGATAACGCATCACAACCAAATTATTCTTTCTCAAACTCCCTAACTATGGAATACGCATGATAGAGACATTCAACAAAGATCATTAAGTTCAATGGAAATCATGAACATTGACAAGGCATTCATAACTATGGAAGACGCATGTTAATCCAGCCTAGGGTTTACTTAACATGATTGTGACTAGCAACCTTTACTACTTGTGAATATAAGTTCATAACGATTAGGTGAAATTCCCTTATATTCTAGCATCAAATTCATGCATGTAAACTAAGTATGCATCCTTAATCAACACACAAGAACAAGTTCTTAAGAAAACAGATAAGTAAACCACATTCACAATTTATGAAATCATAACTGGAGTAAATCAAATCATAAGAAACATATGTTCATGGCTTCAAATTCCCCCTCTAACTAATAGGGGTTTAGTTCCTCATGACAGCAGTTAAACAAAGAAAACTGAATTGAAACATTGAAAACAAAGATAGACAACACCTAAGAACGCTCCAGCAGTAGTCACGACTTAGAGTGGCACCTTCTCCTTCCTTCCTTGAATAGCTGCGGCACAAGAGGGTTTTCTGGGTCTTTGCGGATGATATGGCACGGCAGGGGGTGAATTAGGTCAGAAACTATGGAGAATGGTGAAGGAAAGGGGCGGCAGAGAGTGGTGGATGATTTCTGGCGTGAATGATGTATATGGAGGGTGGTGTGCACGGCAAAGGGTGTTTTAATATATATAGGCACCAAAAATCCTAAGTGAATCAGATTAGGACTTCTAGAAAGCCAAATCCATCCAGAAATAGGCTCAAAACAATCAGATTTCCAATGGGAAAGGCCTAAGGTGCGGCAGACTTAGATAAGGAGGGATAAGGCTTCTAGAAAGCCTTGCAAGGCAAGGAAATCAGGTTTTCTGGAAGGCTAGGTGCGGCAAGGCTTAGGGTTTCTAGAAACTTAATTTAAATGTCCCCCAATCAGAAAATAAACCCTCATTGTACCAGGAATTGAATTAGAAAAGGATTAGGAGAGGATAAGGTTTGTTAAGATAAGATAAGGGTTGGATAAGATAAGATAAGATAAGGTTGTTTGGATAATGTTTTGGATAATCCTCCTTCTTTTGAGCTGATTCCTTATCTTCAATGATTTGAATTTATTTCTCCAACCTTGAAACATATTCCCAACTCCATTTAGACTCCAAATTCGTCTATCTTCATGCCCATTGCTTGTGCTAACCATTCCAAGCCCAGATTTGCTCTAAAATGCTCCAAAATGCATCTTTTTGCCAACTTTGCTTCTTGGACCTAAAAACACACGAAAATGACTTTAAACACTATACTAAGCAACAAATAGCTAAGCAAATGCAAGGAAACACACTAACTAAGTAGCATAAATATGCTCCTATCAACCGGCGCCGGAATCCAGCGAACCAAGGAAGGAGAGGGAGAATATTCCGTCAACTTTGACGGAATATTCCTAACGGTGATTAACGGCGTCAGGTATATTTAACAGTATATTCCATTATTTAAAGGAAATTCCCCAAAGGCGTTAGGGTTATTGTCAGAGTGCTAGCCACGTGCTTGTGAGTGGGCGGCGCGTGTGGCCGTGCCTTGGCCGGCGTGTGGACGATCGAAAAATTATTTTAAAAATATGGGGATGTTCGTGGGGTTGAGTAGGCCACGATGGTATACTCAAACACCCCAATTGAGCAACGTATGAGAAGTTATTACCTAGTTTTGTATGTGTGCTTAAAAATAACATCAAAATAGTTGTTTCGCATATAGGTGAGATTTTTCTAGAGGACGAGCGTAGTCAAGCGAGACTCGGGGGCTACGACCCTTCCACATACCAGTGAGTGGGCTTTTGGTTGTCAGTATATATATATATATATATATATATATATATATATATGTTGGGTATTTTTCCCAGAAAACCTATTTAAATGATTCTATGATTTGAAATGTCATGCCAAATGTATCATGCTTAGAATATGCATTTAATAGTTACATATATTATTGTTGGTGCTGCAGATGCTCAGGTAAGTTCCAGGTGAGTATATACGTTGTTGATAGTGAGTTGCATGATTATGGATATATATTGATGCATTTAGAGATCATTAACCTGCACCCCGGTGTTAGTGCTCCCGCCCGTAGTTAGGGGCACAGTCCTTCACGTGATGTCACCTCCCGCACCATACGCTCACCTTGGATCCAAGTTAGGTGCACAGTCTTGTCGTACAGACCACTATAGGTGGTTCCAACTCGTAGGTGACCCGCGATCTTTCGCATAGTCATCATGTGATCATAGCACTTAAGCGTATTTATTTACACCCAGTCCTGTCGTACAGACCGTTATAGATGGTTCATATTCGTGTGTAGGCATATCTGATGATCTATAGTTTAGCCATACAGGCCACGTTTTGTGGATCTGGCCGATACGTTAGTTTTCATTTATTTGATTCACCTGGTTTACTTACTTCATTATACTGAGATATTTGGCATGGTATACATATGGATATTGCTATTTTGAGCATGGTTTTGATATTGATATGTTTTTTCTATTTTCTGGGAAATTATACATGTTTTACGGCGAGGGGTTATTACCTTTTGATAAGTGAAATGGTTTTGAAAAGCTTTGTTTTGCCCACTCACACTTTCTGTTTTGCGCCCCTCCAGGTTCTAGGTAGGAAAACTTTTGGTGGCTTACGAGGAGTCTACGGCAGTTCTGACAGATTATAACTATTGTAGGACTACCTTTGGTATTGTTTAATTAGTATTTGTCTTACTAGACTGCACCTAGGTTACCTATGCTCTGATAATGTGTAACTTTATTCACTCGTTTTTACTCTCACTTATGCACTTATCTAGTTGAAGTTAGATAGTTAGGTTTTTATTTACTTGCATTTTTATTCCCTTGTCACTTCCGCATCCCGTACATGGCTACGACACCCTCACGTGACGGCCAGCACACCTTGATTTAGGTTGGGGTGTGTCAATTTGGTATCAGAGCCTAGGTTTGGCAGTCTTACATATTTTGTGACTATTCTAATTGTTTTGGTGCCTTCTGTCAGAACCACGCCGCCTCGTAGAGAGCCACGTTTTCCAGTTAAGTCTAGTTTCCCCGATATTATTCAACTGGGGGAAGCTATTGCCAATGCTATTCAGTCTTCACTTCGCCCTCCTTAGATGACTCCTCTGGAGACTGTGTATAATATAAAGTTGAGTAACTTTGTGGGTAACGAAGGACATGAGGGAGCTGAGCGTTGGCTCAATCATCTTGAGAAGACTTTTCGCTTGATGCAGAGGCAGGGAAATCTCCGTGAGGATAGATGGGTCCAGAGGACTACTTGGTTTTTAGGTGAGAAACCTGCATCCTGGTGGAGACAAGAGTCTTATCTGTTATCGTCAGAGGAAGCTGCTGATTGGGAAGTTTTTAAGTAGTTATTTCAGAAAAGATTTATTCCTCCAGAGTATATAGATCGCAAGAAGCAAGAATTCATGCACCTAAAGCAGGGGAAGATGTTAGCTAATGAGTGCTACATGAGGTTTACTGATTTGTCTCGCTATTATCTAGATATTGCTACTAATCCGGTTGAGATGCTGCGCCGTTTTAGGCTGGGTACTAAGAAGAAATGGCGTTCTATGGACACCACAACTCCCTGTGCTACTTACCAGCAGTTTTATGAGATTTTGCTACGAATTTAAGACTCAGAGAACATGCCCAATGAAAAGGAGGAAGAAGAAGAGAAATATGGTAACCAGAAGAAAAATGAGAAAGATAAGGGTCAATTATTTCAGGGACCTCGTAATACTCAAAGTTTCAAGAGAAGTGGTGCCAGTTCCAGTTCTTCTAGTCGGGGTTTAAGTTCCACTGGGCAGATAAGAGGTGGTAGATTTCTAGAGGTCCTCGATTTCAGAGACAGAGGGATTCTAGTGGTTTAAGTGCTCCTTTATGTTGTAGATGTAATAATCGACACTTTGGGGAGTGTAGGAGAGGCAGTAGTGGATGATATACTTGTGGTCAGATGGGGCATTGGGCTATTCATTGTCCACAGAACTAGCAGAAGCCCCAGCCACCTTCTTTATCGCCGCCAGTTCCAATACAGCAGGCTCCATGACCTAGTAGTTATGCTCAGACGGGTCGTGGTGACGCTTATCATTATCAGAAGCTCCTCATTCTGCAAGACAGTATCAGTATCCACAGGAACTGTATCAGCAGAGTGGTTATGCTCAGTATTCAGGAGGTTATATGCCGTATCAACCATATTCAGCTAGTGGATCACAGTGGTATCCTGGAGGATAGTCCCAGCACGTGGATGTTGCTTCTAGCAGTGCAGGATCATCGAGGCAGCCTAGTCAACCAAGTCAGGGGCGTGGTGTGCAGGGACATGGTAATCAGGCTAGCAGAAGTCGTGGAGGACGACAGGATGTATCTGTCACATTACGTTGCAGGATGCCCAGAATATTCCTGATTTGATCATGAGTACGTTAAATATTCTTGGTCATTATGCTAAATTATTAATTGATTGTGGTGCTACACATTCTGTTATTTCTCATACGTTCGCTTAGATGACATAACCTCATCCTACACCCCTTGTGTATGAGTTAGAATTTTCAATGCCTAGATGGGAGACATGTTATGTTAGCTGTGTGTATCCAGGATGTCCCGTGTTAGTGGATGATGTTATACCAGCTAACCTCATTTCGTTAGACATTGTTGACTTTGATGTCATTTTGGGCACAGATTGGTTACATTACAATCGTGCCAATATAGATTGCTATGAGAAGACAGTCACTTTTCATCGCCCTGGATTGCTCAGAGTTACTTTTGTGGGTGAGCATAACAGAGTGAGGCACGGCGTTATTTCTGCCATGAGGGCTAAAAGTTGTTAAAGAAAGGTTGTCAGGGATATTTGGCTTATGTGGTATTGAATGACAATATTACTAATAATGTGGAGGATGTACGAGTGGTCAGGCATTTCCCTGATGTATTCCCTGATGATTTACCTAGACTAATGCCAGATCGAGACGTGGAGTTCACTATTGATTTACTTCCAGGTACTGACCCTATTTCTTTAACTGCTTATCGAATGGCTCCTGCTGAATTAAGAGAATTGAAGATCCAGTTACAAGAATTAATTGATAAGAGTTTTATTCAGCCTAGTACTTCACCTTGGGGAGCTCTAGTTTTATTTATGCAAAAGAAAGACGGGACTTTGAGGCTATGTATTGATTATCGGCAGTTAAATTAGGTAACAATTAAAAACCGTTATCCGTTGCCGTGTATAGATGATTTGTTTGATCATATTCGAGGCGCCTGTGTGTTTTCTAAGATTGATTTGAGGTCTGGTTGTTATCAATTGAAGAGTAAAAGTGAAGATGTCCCTAAGACGGCTTTTAGGACTCGATATGGTCATTATGAGTTTCTTGTGATGCCATTCGGGTTAACTAATGCACCTGCAGCTTTTATGGATTTGATGAATCGAGTATTTCAGCCATATATAGACAGGTTTTTCATTGCCTTTATTGACGATATTCTGGTGTACTCTAAGTCTAAAGTAGAGCATGTTCGACATCTCACTTTGGTACTGAAGCAGTTAAGGGAACACCAATTATATGCTAAGTTTAGCAAATGCCAATTTTGGTTAGATCAAGTGGCATTTTTGGGACATGTTATATCAGCCCAAGGTATTCTGGTGGACCCTCAGAAGGTAGCAGCTGTTGAGAATTGGAAGCAGCCATGAACCGTCACTGAAGTAAAAAGTTTCCTTGGCCTAGCGGGTTATTATAGACGGTTTGTTAAAGATTTTTCAGTTATTGCATTACCACTAACGAGGTGGACTAGGAAAGATGTTAAGTTCGAGTGGGATGATAATTGTGGGTAAAGTTTCGAGCAACTAAAGTATTGTCTTACTCATGCACCTGTTTTGGCACTTCCTGATAATAGTGGTAATTTTGAGATTTACAGTGATGCTTCCTTGAATGGGTTAGGATGTGTGTTGATGCAGAGTGATTGCTTATGCTTCGCGGCAGTTGAAAACTCATGAGATGAATTATCCTACTCATGACCTCGAATTAGTAGCCATTATTTTCGCCTTGAAGATTTGGAGACATTATCTTTTTGGAGAAAAATGTAAGATTTTTACAGATCACAAAAGTCTTCAGTATCTTTTCACCCAGAGAGATCTTAATCTTCGACAATGAAGGTGGATAAAATTGCTCAGTGATTATGATTGCACGATTAAATATCACCCTGGTCGTGCAAATGTAGTGGCAGATGCACTTAGTAGGAAGTCTCAAGGCTGAATTAATGCCTTATATGCTTGTTGTGTCCCTCTTCTTGCAAATTTGAGATCTACTGGAGTGAAGTTAGGGGTGGAAGATCGGGAGGAAGCTTTGCTTGCTAGTTTCCAGGTCAGACTAATTTTAATTGATCATGTGCTCGAGGCTCAGATGAATGATGAAGAAACCCAGGAGTTAATTCAGGCTATATCACGGGGGAAAAAGAAATATCTTAGAGTTCAGGAGTCTGATGGTATGCTTATGCAAGAGAGACGAATGTACGTGCCGAATAGTGATGAATTAAAGAAAGAAATTCTTGATGAAGCGCATATATCGGCATATGCAATGCATCCTGGGGGTACTAAAATATATCATACCATTCGACCATTTTATTACTGGCCTGGCATGAAAAGAAAAATTGCTGAATATGTGAGTCGTTGTGCAATTTGTCAGCAAGTCAAAGCGGAGAGGAAAAAGCCTTTTGGATTGATGCAGCCACTTTCCGTTCCACAGTGGAAATTGGAAAATATTACCATGGATTTCGTGTATAAGCTTCCTCGTACACGAAATGGTTACGATGGCATTTGGGTGGTAGTGGTTCAGCTTACTAAGTCAGCACACTTTATACCAGTTCGGGAGAAATATTCTTTAAGCCGATTAGCTGAATTATTCATGTCAAAGATTGTTAAATACCATAGGGTTCCGGTTAGTATCATTTCAGATTGGGATCCTAGGTTTACTTCTAAGTTCTGGGTGGCATTTCCGGAGGCTCTTGGTTCGAGACTACTCTGTAGTACAACATATCATCCCCAGACAGACGGGCAATCTAAGAGGACTATTCAGACGTTAAAGGATATGCTAAGATCTTCTGTATTACAGTTTGGTGATGCTTGGCATATGCGTTTGGATTTGATGGAGTTTGCCCACAATAACAGCTACCATTCGAGTATTGGTATGTCACATTTTGAGGTACTTTATGGTAAGTTTTGTCGTACTCCTTTATGTTGGTCAGAGGTTGGTGAAAGAGTATTGGTGGGCCCTGAGATTGTAGATGAGACTACTTAAAATATTCAGGTAATTAAGTCTAACCTGAAAGCGGCCCAGGATCGACAAAAAAGTTTAGCAGACAAGCATGCCACTGACAGAGTGTATAATGTTGGTGATTGGGTATTTTTAAAGTTATCACCGTGGAAGTGAGTAGTAAGATTTGGGAAAAAGGGTAAGCTGAGCCCTAGATACATTGGACCGTATGAAATCACCGAGCGAGTCGGTGAAGTTATCACCGTGGACATGAGTAGTAAGATTTGTGGAAGTCGTTTTCATGCTCCTTGCAAGCTCAGGACTCGAGCTATAGTCTTGGTTAGACGTGAGGGCTTGTAGAACTTGAGTTATCTGATCTCCGGTGAAGGGTGAAAATTTCTCTGACATGATCGCGAAGGTTTTAGGTAGTTTTGAGACTTAAGAAGATTCTATTCTTGCTTTTCTAGCACTTTGGATCAATTTTAGACTAGTTTTGACGTAGGAACACTTGGGTTTATCGAGTTGCAGGGTTTGGTCGGTTTTCACGAATTTTTCTGGCGATATTCCATTCGTTTTAGGTCCTATAAGTGGTAAGGATGTGTTCCTTTCGTCCTAAGCTTCATTTTGGTACAAATTTCATGGAATTTGGTTGAGTTTTGAGGAAGATATTCAAGTTTTAAGTTTTTCCAGAAACCAGCGACGTAGCGGCAAACGGCGCCGGAGTCCGACAAACCAAGGAAGGAGAAGGAGAATATTTCGTCAACTTTGACGGAATATTCCTAACGGTGATTAACGGCGTTAGGTATATTTAACGGTATATTTTATTATATAACGGAATATTCCCTAACGGCGTTAGGGCTACCGTCAGCGTGCCAGGCACGTGCTTGCGCATGGGCGGCGCGTGTGGCCGTGCCTTGGCCGGCGTGTGGCGGCACGTGGATGATCTGAAAATTATTTTAAAAATATGGGGATGTTTGTGGGGTTGAGTAGGCCACGATAGTATATTCAAACACCCCAATTGAGCAACATATGAGAAGTTATTATCTAGTTTTGTATATGTGCTTAAAAATAATGTTAAAATAGTTGTTTCGCATATAGGTGAGATTTTTCCAGAGGACGAGCGCAGTCAAGCGAGACTCGGGGGCTACGATCCTTCCACATACCAGTGAGTGGGCTTTTGGTTTTCAGTATGTGTGTGTGTGTGTGTGTGTGTGTGTGTGTATATGTTGAGTATTTTTCCCAGAAAACCTATTTAAATGATTCTATGATTTGAAATGCCATGCCAAATGTTTTATGCTTAGAATATGCATTTAATAGTTACATATATTATCGTTGGTGCTGCAGACGCTCAGGTAAGTTGCAGGTGAGTATATACGTTGCTGATAGTGAGTTGCATGATTATGGATATATATATTGATGCATTTAGAGCTCATTAACCTGCACCCTGGTGTTAGTGCTCCTGCCCGTAGTTAGGGGCACAGTCCTTCACGTGATGTCACCTCTCGCACCATACGCTCACCTTGGATCCAAGTTAGGAGTCCTGTCGTACAGACCACTATAGGTGGTTCTGACTCGTAGGTGACCCGCGATCATTTGCACAGTCTTCACGTGATCGTAGCACTTGAGCGTATTTATTTACACCCAGTCATGTCGTACAGACCACTATAGGTGGTTCCGACTCGTGTGCAGGCATATCTGATGAGCTATAGTTCAGCCGTAAAGGCCATGTTTGGTGTATCTGGCTGATATGTTACTTTTCATTGATTTGATTCACCTGGTTTACTTACTTCATTATACTGAGATATTTGGCATGGTATACATATGGATATTGCTATTCTGAGCATGGTTTTGATATTGATATGTTTTCTATTTTCTGGGAAATTATACATGTTTTACGGCGAGGGGTTATTACCTTTTGATAAGTGAAATGGTTTTGAAAAGCTTTGTTTTGCCCACTCACACTTTCTGTTTTTCACCCCTCCAGGTTCTAGGTAGGAAAGCTTTTGGTGGCTTACGAGGAGTCTACGGCAGTTCTGACAAATTATAACTATTGTAGGACTACCTTTGGTATTGTTTAATTAGTATTTGTCCTACTGTACTGCACCTAGGTTACCTATGCTATGATAATGTGTAAATTTATTCACTCATTTTTACCTCTCACTTATGCACTTATCTAGTTGAAGTTAGATAGTTAGGTTTTTATTTACTTGCATTTTTATTCCCTTGTCACTTCCGCATCACATACATGGCTACATCACCCTCACGGGACGGCCAACACACCTTGGTTTAGATTGGGGTGTGTCATAGGTGTAGTCAATTAAAAGATTTTAAAGGATTTTAAAATCCATCCAAATATAAGTGTATTAAAAAATTAAGATTTTGGAGGATTTCAATAAGTTGTGGATTTTGTGGGATTTGAGAGCAAAAAGTATATATAACCAAGACTAAAAAGAATCCAACATCACCCCCTAGGATTTCAAATCCTTCCACCACAATCCACCACAATCCATTCAAATTCTTTAAAATCCATATGAATTTTGTAGGAGTCTTTAGTCCTCTTTAATCCTATTAAATCTATCACTTTTAAAATCCTTTAAAATCCTTTAAAATCTTAGTTTGACTACACCCTTTTTACAGCGCACAATGCATGTCGTAATAGCCATTCAGAGCGAGCGTGCCATAAAAGTCCATAATTTCAAAGATCCATCTCTTTTATGGCGTGCATTTGCACACCAAAAGTAATGTACTTTTTCACATCACTAGACAGTAGTGCATGTAAAAAGATTAATATGCTTGCTATTTAAGACGTTCAATGCACCTGTGTTTTCTATTTAAATTTTAAAAGTAATTTCAGTTTATTATTGATATTTTTACCGGATTTTCGTTCAACGTGTTTTCATTCTACATTTAGATGGTGAGGGTGAGTTTGGAAAGTGAGTCCGGATTAGCCTATTAAGGTTCGGTTCCCTTCAATGTAACAAACATAAATGACGGCTTTATGTTAGTCATTCTCTAATTCGGGATACAAGAAAGTGTTTCGATCCTTTTGGTTCAACGATGAAAGAATTGGAAAATTGATATGAAAAGTCATTCTCATATTTGGTAAAACCAGTAATGGACTATGAAACTTGACACATAACTCATAATTATAAAAATGGGGAAGTTTTTTTTTTGGATGATATGAGTCGTACTCTAAACTTATAAAAATACAAGAAAAAATTGTATATAAATGAGTGCAAGATAATGATTCTTTGGTGTCAATAATAGCACTCTTAATTATGCAATGCAAGGAACAATGAACATATTTTGATTCCAATTGCAGCACCAGCAATGCATAAATAAAAGCAAATGACAAAAAAATGGTACTTATTCGTCTATATTCCCGAGCTTTTACAAACACAAACGAGCACTGTTGCAGTTTTCAGACGCCAGTTGTTTATGCCGTGTTTGGCCGGGTAGTCTCACTATCGAGTGTATCAACACGCTTCGGTTTTTTCTTTTTCCTTTCTTTTCTTGTTTTTTTTATTTTTTTTTATTTTTTTTTAATTTTTGTTTTTTTAATGCTAATTGGCACTAGCAGTGGACTCGTGACGGTGGCAAAGTCTAACAAACTCCTCCGTTAGCCCTTCACTGGAAGACAAACCTACATGGATCACGGTGAATGCTCATGGTAAATGCAATTCACCATGGACAATATGCCCGTTAAGTATCTAGACATGATAAAGTGTCATAACTTTTACCATGGACAAAGCGCGTTGTTAATTACGCAATAATCACGGACAATGCCCGTGATAGATTAGAGTTAAACACCACGTGCTACGACCGTTGTGGATTACTAATTGACCACGATCAATGCCTGTTATAAAATGTTTTCTAAAATAGAAAAAAAAAATTAAAAATATATAAAGAAACAACAAAATATGTTTTCTAAAAATAAAAAAAATAATTAATTAAAAATATATAAAGAAACAACAAAATTGTGCATTTACTATAATACAATATTTCATGAATAATCATATAGTCAAAACGTATTACAAGATGTACAAAGCTAACAACACCACCAGTGATTTATACTAAGAATACCAGATTGTATTACAAGAGGTGCAAAGTTAACAACACCACCCATGATTTAAACTACACATGAATCACCAAATATGCCTCTAATAACAAGGAAATTGTCACTTGAAAGACTTCTTTCTTTGGACACCTCCAAATGAAGTCCTTTGAGAGTGAAATACTGCTCCTAATGCTTGAACCTCACTAATTCCTCCCTTTATCTGCATAGACATAAGCACATGGATCAAAAGAAAATTTAATTTATCTAATAAAAATGAAGCATAACAAAACTAATAGTTTTAAACAGTCCCATCCAATTACTGAAACATCAATAAATCTAATATCATAAAGTTTATTCATATATAAAGGTTTGAAAGAAACTCATGTCTCAAGAGCATCATGTACAAATTCAATCTACAAACTCATCGATTTCACTAATATAAAAATAAAATAATAATTAAAAAACCCAAGTACATATTAACTATATATCCCATTAATTTTAATGCAAGCAAGCTTTTTAAATAGGAAAAAATCCACTAACTATTGAAACTGAGCAACACAAAATATTTAAGAAAGCAAAGATAATTAATTAAAATAAAATAAAAGGACTAAAGAAAGAAAATTTATGCAAAAAGAATTCTACCAGATTCCTCCACAAGGAGCGCCACTCCAATTTGGTCTCTGCGCCAGCCAACTCAATCGGAGAAAGCATTATCAGCCAATACTTAACCTAGAAATTTAAAAGAATATATTGTAAACTATGAATCCTGAAGCATAAAAATCAAAGCTAAATTATAGAGATTCATTTAACAAAGGAGGAGTAATTAGATGGAAGATTTTGCTGATACAACCTAGCGTACCTAAAAACAAAATATGAGAGCGTTCGATTGTTAAGGTTCGAAAATAATTTATTAAAACTCCAAATTGCAAAGTAGATGGAAAAGGAAAATAATAATTTTTTGCTAAAAACCAACCTTGCCAGTGAAATCGTAGGTGGATTCACTCTTGGACTGGCCAGCCATTATACAATTCTACCCCAAAGTCGATGAAACAAGAAATCTAGCTTTATCAAAACCCCTAATAAACGGAATGGAGAGTTAGAAATACAGTGAACCCAAAACAACAAAACAATTGCAGAATTTAGTACCAAATTAATGGAGGAATCTAATCGATAAATAAAAACAAAACCAGATAAACTAAAATTGCAATAAAAAAAAGTACGTGAGAGGATCGAATAAACCAAATAAACAACATAGCTTTTCCTTTGCGGAGGAAACCGTCATGGGAGAAGTGGATAGTGGGTTTCAGAATTTAATAGCATTTCATAGACATACATTTAGAAAACTACTTCTATTTCTTTTACTAGTCTAGTTTTGCACGATGGATGGGGTGTGGTGTTTATCTGGTTCTACACGGTTATTATTTCGGTTTTTATTTTCTTAAATAATACAGATAATTACATAGTTTGAAATTTTGAAAAATTTTGGTGTCCCTGCTCCTCCAAAATTTTCAATTAAGCGTGTATAATACCACACATTATGCCCGTGGTAGATAACAAAAAGGCGTTGTGAATACAAACAATATTGACCACGAGCATTATCCATGGTGGCTTAGTAAATTTACAACGTGCAACTTTGCGTGTTGTCATTCACTGCTATTTTACAACGGGCTAAATTTTTCTGTGGTATAAAATTGTTATTTATCACGTGCTTCTTATGCCCGTGATAAATTTGTACTTTTTATAACGGACACATAAAGCCTGTGATAAAATTATCGTGGTAGATGAGCTGTTATTTTGTTGTGCTTGTTTCTTTATTCATTTTAATTCTTAATTAGGAAGTTATATTCTAATTATATTACTTAGTATTAACTATTACGATCTATACGTGAGAGGTCTTAAACTTTCAGTATTGGGAATGACAAGTTTAATAACAATAATGGTGATGAACATCGAGGAAGAAAGATTCACACAGAGAAAGTTTAGAGAGAAGAGAGAGAAAAATGTAATGAATATTCCATTATATTGAATGAATGAATTATTACAATTGTTGTCTTATATAAATACAACCCCTTTATAACTAACTCAAGATTCTCTTCTACAATAATGACACTTGGCACTGTCCTAACCATTCCTTATATCCTAACATTCCCCTCAAGCTTATGGAGAGCAGAACTGAGCATAAGATTGGAGCAATGAACATTAAACTGAGAAAAACATAAGCCCAGTGTAAGTACATCAGCATACTGTTCTGCAGAAGAAACAAACTGTAACAATATTGTGCCTTGTTGAACTCTTTCTCAAACAAAGTGGCAGTTTATCTCAATATGTTTAGTTTTGGAATGAAGAATAGGATTGGTGGCTGATGCCAAGGCAGAAATATTATCACAGTGTAAAAGAGGAACTGAATCACAAGGAATATGAAGATCTTTTAGAAGCTGTTGAATCCAAACAACTTCAGTACTGTATTATGCTTCAGTAGATGATTTAAACACCGTATGTTGTTTCTTGGAACTCCAAGAGATAGTAGAGGATTACGAAAATATAACAAAGCCAGTGGTTGATCACCAATCATTGGGATCACCAGCCCAATCAGTATCTATGTATGCTTTAATACCCATAGAACCAGGTTTAAAACATATACCAAGATCCAATGTACCTTTGAGATATATGAGGATACGTTTAACAAGTACAAAATGATCTTCAAGAGGTGCATGCATAAATTGACATACATGATTGACAAAATAGGCTATGTCCGACCTGGTAAAAGTGAGGTATTGTACAGCCCCAACTATACTTCTGTAAGTGAAGGTATCTAAGAAAGGAGAACTACCATGATTAAGCAACTTGTGATTTGGATGACAAGGAGTAATATATGGTTTGCAGTTCATCATATCAACCTTGTGTAACAGATCCTTGATATACTTGGACTAATGAACAAATAGACTAGTAGGTTGATATTCAATCTGTAACCCAAGAAAATAATGCAAAATACCAAGATCCTTCATATCAAACTCTTGAGTAAGATGATTGATCACAGATTGAACTTCACTAACAATATTACCAGTGAGGATAATATCATCGACATATAAAAGAAGTATAACAATGGACTGATTCTTATACTTCATAAAAAGAGATGGATCATCATATGAAGACTTAAATCCAAGAGAAAGTAAGAACCTTGTAAACCTCTCTTTCCAGGTTTTTGGAGCATGTTTCAAGCCATAAAGGGACCTCTGAAGTTTACAAACATGATCATGATGAATTAGATCCACAAATCCCTGAGGTTGAGACATATAGACTTCTTCTTCAAGAATGCCATGTAAGAAGGCATTCTTCACATCTAGTTGTTTTAATTTCCATCCCTTTGATGCAGCCAAAGAAAGCATGAGTCTCAATGTGGTAGGTTTAACCACAAGACTAAAAGTCTCATAGTAATCTAAACCAACTTCTTGTGAAAAGCCCTTAGCCACTAGTCTGGCTTTGTACCATGATATTGTGTCATCATGATGCTTCTTGATTTTATATATCCACTTAGAACCCACCAAATTCTTATTAGGAGGAAGATACACTAATGTCTAAGTTTTTTGTTGATAAAAGGCATCCATTTCTTCTTGCATTGCCCCTGCCATTGAGGTAACTTAGATGCTATAGAGAAAGATTAAGGTTCTTTGATAAAGGAGTCTGAGGAAACATTATAAGCCTTTTTCTTCTTAACAATGCCAGACTTAGATCGAGTCTGCATAGGATGAGTATTGACATCATCATTTGACACCTGCTGTAATTTAGCCACTTGAGACACATTAACATAAGGATATAACTCTAAAGGAACTGGATGTGAAGATACAAGAACACTGGAAACCACTGAGACAATAGGAACCACTTGAGAACTGGAGGCAGCTTGAGAGGAGACAATGGCACTTGTTGATGGAGAACCGGACTGAGTAACATTTGGTACACTGGACAAACTGGAAAACACTTGTGGAAAAGGAATATGAACTAATGGAGGATAATGAAAGGTAGTAGATGGACTTCATTAGGTATAGATTGTGTTTTGGAACTAGAACCAGTATGAGAACCAAAATCCTTATGTTGTACAAGAAAGATATACTCATCAAACAACACATGTTGAGAAACAATGAGTTCATTTGTATGAGTATTAAAATAGATAAACCCCCTATACTGAGCAGCATACCCCAAAAATATACATTGGATAGTTTTAGGTTCAAGTTTGTTGGTTCTAAAAGGCTTCAAGGAAGGATAACATGCACATCCAAAAATTTTTAAGTGATCTAGTTTGGGTGAAAAATGATAAAGGACTTCAAAAGGTGATCTCATAGACAAAACAGATGTAGGTATTCTATTTATGGGATATATGGCAATGGCACAAGCATGATACCAGAATTTCGAAGAAAGAAAAGCTTGTTGAAGAAGAGTAATAGTTGTCTTTACAATATGTATGTTTTCCTGTTCAGCCAACCCATTCTGTTGGGGTGTGTAAAAACAGGATTTGTAATGTAAAATACCCTTGTCCGTAAAAAAAGTTTGAAACTGAACACCAATGTATAAAATTCTAATATGTGCATTAAAAAAAGTTTGAACAAAAGCTTGAAATTGCACAAAAATACCAAAAACAACAGCTTTATTCATTAGAGGAAAGATTCATATATAGCGTGTACATTCATCAATGAAAGACACATAATACCTATATCCTTCTATAGACATACTAGGAGAAGGTCCCCAAACATCAGTATGAATGACTTCAAAGGGAATTACAAATTTTAAAGCCATGGAAAAAAAAGGAAGATTGGTAAACTTGCCTTGCAGGTTGAACTAGAAGCTTGATATTGTTGTGGAGATAAACCATGATTCTAAGTATGATATTGTTGTGGCATCAACTGAGGAAAGGCATTATTTTTGTCAAAACAAATTTGAAATGGTTGATACACTTGTTCAGTTGCCACTGGAATGTTTGCAGGTTGAAACTAAGAACCTTGAAATGTGGTAGGAGAAGACTGTTGAGAAAATTGTGAACCAGCTTGGTGACGTTGAAAACCATAGTAAAACTTCTTACCTTTGCTCTTTGACTTGAAATTGTTCCCCCTGAAGTTATTGTATGTTCTTGACCCAGTTTGAAAGACAAATGCAAGTGGATTATTCATCAGTGGCATTTGGTCAGGAAATGGCATTTGTTGCAAGTGGTTATGGCATTTGAGAAGCACCACGTTCAGGAGTACCAGAGAATGACTGTGAACTAGAAGGTCCCCCAACATCATATACGGAACCAAATGCATACACGGCAGTCATCAATGGAGTTTGTTTAACCACTTATTCTAGAGTAGCCTCTTCAGCTTTCAATTGAGACCTAAGCTCTTTTAAAGACAAAAGATTTTCTCTGCCTCTAATCACAACCTTTATAGTATTAAACTCAGGAAGAAGACCTCTAAGAGCAACAATAACAATATCTTCATCTGGAACGACAACTCCTACAGCAACAAGTTGATCTCTACAGTCTTTGATTCTTTGAAGATGCACATCAATAGATTCTGGTCATTTCTTTATATTCTGCAAGTCAATTTTCATTTAAACAATGCTGGTTCTAATCATATTAGCAAATCTCTCTCTCAGTTTATTCCACATTTCTTTGGAACTTTGACAACCAATGACACATGATAGAGCAGTTGTGGACAGTGTAGCAATTATAAGAGTCATAAGAGCTTTGTCATGAATCTTCCAAATTTTGTACTCATCAGTAAAGACATGATTATTATCAACTGTTCCTTCTTCAGAATCAAAATCAACATATTTGTCCGGATAAGAAATGGATCCATCAACAAATTCCATATTCCATTGCCGTCTAACGAAAGTCCCATTCGAAAATTCCAAGTAACATAATTAGAATCATCCAATTTCACAGTAATAGTGTTTCCAACACTAGGAATTAAAAAGGAAATCGGTGACTGAGTAAGAGCTAATTGAGCAATAGTAACCATGATTGACAACACATAAGTAGACGATTCTTCAAGGTTAAGAAAACTACCAAATCAACCAATTCTTCAATAGAGAGATGTAGTATCACATATTAATACCAAGATTCAATCACCGGAGGGATTGATAGCAACAGAACAACTTGCAGATAAAAAAAGATCAAGAAAATCACGACTACAAATTCCAACTTCAACAATCGTAAAGCAACTAGAAAATAAGGAGAATCAACAAATCAACATCTCCGATCACCAACACTAGCAAGAAAACAACAAACACTTCAAGAAAATAGCAACCGACTTACAGAAGAAATCCCTAATTTCTAAGGTTTCAGTCACCGACTTAGCTCTTGAACGAACCAGAGTAATCAACACCGAAAATTGAGAACATTAACACCAATCACGTACACGAGCAGAAGCACATGAATTGTTAACCGATGACGGTGTTAATCTTTGCTGACGAAGATACCATGAAAACAGTAATGGTGATGAACATCAAGGAAGAAAGATTCACACAGAGAAAGTTTAGAGAAAAGAAAGAAGATAGAGAAAGGATGTAATGAATATTCCACTATATTGAATGAATGAATTATTACAACTGTTGTCTTATATAAATACAACCCCTTTATAACCTACTCAAGATTCTCTTCTACAATAATGACACTTGGCACTATCCTAACCATTCCTTATATTCTAACAAAGTTAGCACCAATTTATTCTTCATCCTTTTAGTTTAAATATATAATTTTATCAAAGTATGTATATTATATTGATGTGTGAGTTTATTCCACCTTCGCCAACTCAAAACGGTTGAACTTCTTCGAGATGGACGAAAAAACCTTTCTTATCCTACTTATATACTCCCTCTTTCTTTTTTGTACTAACCACATAATCATATGGTCTTGTTTGATACATCAAATTGTAATAACTATTTCAATTGGATGGACTAATTTGTGCATCGGATAATACTGATTAAATTGTCAAGTAATTTGGTGTTGTGTTGGGATAGTATCGGATAGTACTGACTATATTGTCAAGTGTTTGGTGTTATATCGGATTAGAATCATTTTTAATAATTTTCAAATAATGATTGATTATTAAAAATGAAAAAAAAAAGCCCTTGTTAAATATAGAGAGAAATTTGTGTGGAACTCAGCTTATCATGGGACATTGTTGAGTGAAACTACAATCCACTCAAAACTTGTCACGTGGTAAGTTTAAGATATAATCTTTTATAACCCATTAGATTCATCTAACAACTCAGTTTTTTTTCCCTACTTTTTCCCTCTCTTTTTCTTCCCAACATTTTATGTTTTGCTATGTAAGAGTCTTCACTTTCTTCTCTCTCCAGTTCTGTTTCTTGCGCTTCTCTCAAGATTATGAATCATCTTCTTCAAATTTTAAGGTTTAATTGGATAAATAGTTTCTGTGGTGATATGGTATTTGGAATATAACTTCGTAGTTAAAAAAATTAGAAAATAATTCCCTATGATATAGTTCGCTAGAATTCAATCTCAAAATTCAATATTCTATCAACTTTCTTTTAATATGTGAGGTTAAAATTGTCATTTTGGTTCATTTAACCCATTCAACGAGATGGAAAAAGAAACGAAAAATAAAACCTATCTTGCGTCAATTGAAATCAAAATATTCAGCTGCAATCTCGAGATGTTTTTAGTCATTTTGTTCGAAAATAGGTTGTTCAATCCAATAATTGTGGTCTTGTTCAAGAAATTTCTGTTCTTTTTTCCAGATGGTGTTCTTTGCTTATAGTTCTGTTCTAGCCCATCCATGATGGCTTTCCCCATCGGAAATCAATTTCATAGAAAGGAGAAAAACACTCATCTCTATATATTTAGTTGCGCAGCATCAATAAAAAACCAACTTAGTCAAATTAACGATGTGGGATTTTTGGGTAGTGTTCACACCCATTTTTCTTTTCACACCTCTATCAATTTTCAGCCGTCAGGTTAAATAAAATGGAAAAGATTCGTGATAGAAAATTAATAAGAATGTATGAGAGATAAAAATGAGTGTGTGAATAGTATTATCCTTTTTACTTATTTAAATAATCTGAGCTGTTGACAACTAGTCAAATTAACTAGTTTAGTTTTGATCAAACTTTAAATTTAAAATCGTAGTGTCTATAGTTTTTAATGATATTTGTTAGAGATGTACTTTAAAAAAAATATATATAAAGCTACTACTGTTGCAATCCTATTAGATTAGGAATGTGATTGTGTAAATCCTAGTAGATATGAGAATGTATCTTATATTCCTATTAGGAGTAGATTGCCTATTAAATGTTGTAATTCTAAAAGGAATGATTTTTACCTACCCTACTACTATAAATAAAGGTGAGATAACACACACCCACAATTACATATCTTTCTCTTCTTCTCTCTATGCCGCACCCTCTCTCTACATGGCCTCCTGTTCAGTAAATTATGCCTACAACAACTACGACTTTTTATTTTTTTATTTTTTTATTTTTTTTTGAAAGGAAACGACATCGATTTTATTCATATCAAGAAGAAGGCATACAATCTTCAAAGAGGATATCCTGGATTAATTCGGAGGTTATTAGAAGGAAAGACTAAGGCCAACTTGGCTAATCTATGAGCCGCACCATTGGCGGAACGAGGAATATGGCAAATTTTAGAGGAACCAAAGCCCTGCAAACTCTATCGGACGTCATCCACCAACAAATCTATAGAGGAAGACCCCCTCCTCAAGCTCCCAACTCCTTGAACAACTTGTAAAGCATCACTCTTTGGGAGAATACTCTGAAAATTACGTTGCATAGCCCAACAAGGACCTTCTCGAGCAGCCAACAGTTTAACCGTATAGCGGTTATTGACGTGAGATACTCGGCGAACGAAACCTCTAGCATAGCTACCGGCTTCGTCACGGAATACCACGCCAATCCCCCCTCATTTCAGTATTAGCACAGAAGGCGCCATCAATAATGATTTTAAACCAACCAGTGGGAGGAGGAAACCATCGGGAAGTAAAGTGTAGAGGCCGAGGTTGGGATGTAGGTTGGGCTTTAGTAAAGGCATGCAGTTGAAGATTCGCGGAGAAAGAAAACCAATAGCTGCAGAAAACCAATCCCAAATTGAGGAGTATGTTGAAGGTCTCTGGCCTAAATTCATGTTGGAGAAGAAGAACACTACTCGGGCAAATGGAAAAGCACTAAACACATGTAGCGCTAACTCCGGAAAGGAACTACACAAAACACAAATATTGTCTGCCGCCACCCCTTTTTTCACCAAGTTCTAATGAGTAGGCAGAATATTGAGACAAGCCTTCCAAGCACATATTTTGACCTTTCCTGGGACCGAGGCTTTCCAGATTTTGTTCCAGGTAGAGGTCTCAAGTTTTCTTTGATTGGATGGGGAGGCAAGATCACGAAAAGAGATGGCAACCTTATAGGCACTTTTGACAGAGAATAGCCCCTTAGAATCATAATGCCACATTAGATGATCCGGAGGCAATCTGCCACTTAACGGGATTGAGAAGATCAAGGCTGTCTTACAAGGAGGAAATAAAAAGCTAATAAGATCAGTGTTCCAAGAGGCCAACTCTGGGATAATCAATGAGGACACCCACTCCACATCACAACCTGCAGGGGGGTGAAAGAAAGGCCTAAAAAGGTGAGTTCAATCAAGCCATATGTCCTGCCAAATATGGATAGAACACACGTCCCCCACCCTCTACCGAGAACTACATTCTAGGATAGGACGGGCTTCCAGAATGCCTCTCCAGCAAGCTGATAGAGCCACTCCCAATAACGCATTCCAGAATGTGTTTAGCGGAAAGTATTTTGCTTTGAACAAGCGGGATACCAGAGAGCTTGGGTTTTGGAGAAGACGCCAACCTTGGTTAGCGAGAAGAGCAAGATTAAACTTATAGAGTGAATGAAAGCCAAGACCACCCTCATTCTTCGAACGACATATATTATCCCATGAGAGCCAATGAATGCATCGGGATGATTCACTATCACCCCCACCAAAGCCGACAGAGAATGCATTGCAAATCCTCACAAAAAGTCTTTAGAAGTAGGAAATAGTTCATGGAGTAGATAGGAAGGAACTGCCCAACCACTTTGATGAGAATTTCCTTACCCACTGCACTCAAAAGTTTGTCCTTCCTCCTTTTCAGTTTTTTCCATAAACGATCTTTGATGTGAGCAAAGCATTCTGAACATTTACGCCCAAGAACTATAGGGAGTCCCAGATAGCGGTCATGAACATCAACCCGATTAACTATCAGGAAAGCAACCAACTGATCTTGAATGTCGCGTCTTATATTTGGGCTAAAAGAGACTGCACATTTCTAGAAATTTATGCATTGACCAGATGCCCGCTCATAGAGCCCGAGAATTTGCTTGAGATACCAACACTCCTGAAATGAGGCTCGAAAAAACAGAAGCAGTCGTCCGTGAATAGTAAATGAGTAATACTCAAAGCCCCACGACAAATGGACACACTGTGGATACGACCGAGCTGCTCATACTTCGTAATAAGACTCGTTAGCCCTTCAGCACATAAGATGAACATGTATGGGGACAAGGGATCCTCTTGCCTTACCCCTCGAGAGGGAATGATGTACCTTGTTATCGAACCATTGATTAGGAAGGAATACGAAACTGAGCGAACACAATTCATAATGAGATCAATCCAAAGAGGATCAAAACCAAGTTTAATCATTATGAATCGAAGGAAACCCCATTCTACTTGATCATACGCCTTACTTATGTCCAGAGATTATGAAGATAATGACCCACTTCCGAAGCCACTAGAGAATTATCAGAGATTAGTCGACCCGACACAAAGGCTCCCTGTTGATCAGAAATAATGGAAACCATAATTCCTTTCAATCGATTAACAATAACCTTGGAACAATTTTGTACAGCACATTAACAATGCAATCGGACGAAGTTGTGAAATGTTTTGTGGCTCAATAACTTTGGGAATGAGAGAAACTGAGGTATAGTTCAGTTGGTGGAGGATGCATCCAGATGACAAAAAAGATCTTACCGAACAAACAACATCTACACCGATAATGTCCCAGGATTTTTGGAAAAACAGGGGTGACATACCGTCCGGGCCCGGAGCCATGTGAGGATTCATTTGAAATAGAGTCTCTTTGATTTCTACGTCTGGACAAGGAGCTAACAGAATTTGATTCATTTCAGGGGTAACATGACTTGAGACTGAATCCAAGATATCATTGTAATCTGTATTCCCACTCGAAGCAACCATATTAGTGCTGTGGCAATCCCTACATGATTATCTAGCACGTTTAATTCAATTTGTTCTCGTTATTCGTCATGCAATTGGTCCATTTCGTGTCAATTTTGTGCTGATTTCATGCGATGGTCAAACTTAAAATTCCTAATAAGAACACAATATACGTACGTGTCAATTTCGCGTCATTCCTAAAGTTGTCACTGTACACAAATCTTACCCTCAGATCAAAACCCTTCCTCGTAAGGACACGTGGAAGAGACCCAGCCAACGTTTGCATTAACTGATATGTCGTCTATCCACACTAAAACAGAAACTTCCTCCCTTTCCTATTCGAGTTTCCTCCACAAAACCCACTATAAATCCCCATCCTCCATAGAAATCGACATCACTCATCGAAAAAACAAAATCTATCCAGAAGCTTGAGCTCTACTAATTAACCCTAATAATGTCTACGAAGAAGGATTGCGGATCGAAGAAAGCCGAGGATGGAGGTTTGTTGATGCTGAGGCTGCTAATTGGGAAGCTAGTCCACAAGGGTCTGTCAATCTCGGCATCAAGAGGCCCTCAAAATCACCACCATCGTCACAATAATTATGTGCAGAAGCTACGATGGTGGTGCAGAAAGACGTTAAAGAAAGACACTTTGCAGTTTTTGCTGTCATGGGTGATATGATTTTTACCACCATAAAAGTAGGGATAAAAACACACAAAATACTTGCAAGATAACAAGGTAGTTGTAGTATAAACGGCTGAAGCAAGGTCGTTTCCACAGGGATTATTTAAAACAATTTATGCAAAACCAAAATCTTGGTTAATTACTTGAAAACAAAGATTGGAAAATGTTGATTTTGAATTTAAAAATAATAAAAACGAATTTAATTAAAATGATTAAAGGAATTAGCAAAGTAAAGAAAACAAAAGAAAACGTTTTGAAAACCAAATTGTAAAAGGCCTAGGGTTCCGCCGTCCCCTTAACAATCCTATGTAGATTTATCAATTACCTATGAATTACCCATGCAACTTTGAAGGTTAGGTTTTCCTTATGCATATTCTACATGTCGCATTCAAGCTAGAACGTATATCAAACATACAATCCGTCTGTGGCATTCATATGAAGTATAAACATGCATGACTCATTACGCTTTGTGAAAACCCTTGCAACCCCTAAGACGTGACATTCGCCCTAGGTGAACTTACAACTATCAATCACAAGAAGCAATACTCAATCCTCTGGTGGCATTCCGACCGAATTGCATCCGATTACTTGTCTAAACATCCTAATGGTAGCTAAGCATTAAGATATAGAGGCAGTTTAAATATAGTGATTAATAATTCAAAGTATGCATGTATAATATCATAAGCAATTAAATAAAAACTACATAGTCATGCTAAGGCTTAAGGCATCGCACTAGCAAACGGAAATTAGTTACAAACAATCATAAAACAAAATATTATTAAAAACATAGATAGAAAACACCTTGAAAATAAACTTGAATTGTCAAAAGCTCTCTAAAGCCCAAGTATTGCGTTCTCTCCCCCTCTAACCCTAATGGCTAAAAATGCCTTATTTATACTACTAGAAAATAAAATCCTTACTAGAAAAGTTCTTCTAAAAACTAGGAAACATAATAGAACAAAATAACTAGGAAATAAAAGGTTTCCTATTGAAACTAAAATTCGGACTGCAGAGAAAATCCATCTTTTGACTAATCAAATCAACTCCGATTTGGTTCTAAAATGTCTTTTTTAAAGCTTGAAATGTCCCTAAGAAATTCTCAAAAGGAATCTTCCTCAAAATATGCATCTTGACCTTCAAAATGTCCATAAACGTCAATCTGGGAAAGCTGCGTTCTAGGTCTTTATTTCATTGCCAGGGTCAAACAGCTTGGTAGAAAAATCTGGAATTTTGACACAATCATCTTGAAAGACTCACAAACATTCTCCAATTAGAATCACTCCAAAATTCATCTGTTTGATCACTTTTTGCTCCAGAGGAAGTCGAATGTCCTACATTGGAAATACATAACAAAGTATCAAAATTCTACCAAAATAACCAATAAACTATACCTAAGAATAGGGTAAAATATATGGTAAAATATGGACTCATCAATGGGGAATGAAGCGGAGAGGTATGTGGTTAAATTGGAGTCGTTGAAGATGGTCTTATACAAGGATACTAGCCAGCTTCTTTTGCAGAATTTCTGTAAATTATTTATCTAATTATCCCCTACTTTTCTATATTTTAGTGCACTGAATCTAGAACAAACTTCTACATGGTAATGATGAGAAATTCATTCTCTCTTATGTGATTTCTTCTGGCAATAATTAATGGTGGGTTTGGGGATGACGGGGATGACAATAATTCACTACAAGAAAAAGGCCTTTAACGACACTTTATTTGCGACAGAGCACACGACCATCACGAATTCTCACTAATATAGCGTGCATGGTGTTTGGGATGAAACTTTTGCGACTTTAGTTTAAGTAACGTCGCAAATGATGTATTTGATACGACATCCTTCCAAAAAATTTCATTTAGCGCCTGATTTTTCATTTAGCGCGCCCTATCTTTAGAAGAAAGATATTTCACCGTTTTTAATCTTTAGGTAAAGTTAGTGGCTACTTCTCAGATTTACAATCAAGTTGCCCCAAATAAAATCCCCTATCTATCTCTGATTCGCACTCGAGCGTCGATTTCCAGCGAAGCTATGCTCTGATCACTTGCCGTATACTATCTCTCTGTTTGTTTTCCGAGAAAAGTTTTGATGAATGAAAAATCCGATTCCGTTTCTTGCATTTTTTCACTAACCAAACAGAAATATCACTCAGTGTTTCATAATTACGAAATGGTCTTTGAGTTATCTTTGTAAATGAAGGTTTGATTTCTCTTTTTGGTGCGTGTGCGTCTGATTATGATTTACAGTGTGAAGGAGTTTTTGGAAGATGGGGTTTATATACCCACTGATGTGAAGGTGAAGCAGATGAAGAGGGCGAAGTCAGACTACGTGACGGTGCAAAATAAGTTTAGCAAGGATAGAGATCCGATGGTGACTGCTTATGAGGTTAGGGATAAAACCTCAGCATTGAAGGCGGAGGATTGGGACTGGGTTGTGGTGGTTTTCTTCTTGTTGAGATTTTCTAGAAGTGTAAGTGAAAACTTTCAGTTCTAAGGTTTTAATTGCACTGAGAAATTGTTATCTTTGTCATTGAGATTGTAGCTTTTTGAATTTGTTTTATGTGACTTTTGAAAGCGCATTCTGGCTGATATGGATTGTGTTGTTTGTTTATGTTGTCTTGTGATGCAATTATGGGGTTTTTCATGCGATTCGAAGATGATAGTGTGGAGTTAGAGCAAAGATTGTGAACCCGTGGAATGTGAAGATCATCTCGGTTGGTTGGTAGAATTTATTTGATTTAATGTGTTACCAGTAAAAGTTCCACTAAGTTATGCTCGTAGGGAAAATCAAATTAATTGTCTTAATTTGCTGCTGCAATGGAAAAAAAATTGGTTCCCTTTCATTTATGCTTGTAGGAAAATCAGAATGATTTAGCTTTCAAGGTCAATGGTTTGTTAGAGCCCTAGAACCATTATGCACACAAGTAGTTAATTAGTTACCCCTTCCTTTGTGCTTTAATTATCTTGATTTGTATCGCTACAATGAAATAAGATTATTGTTATTTACCTGTTAGAATTTCACTGCATCGAAGACGTATATTTACCAAAATAAAAAGTACATGGGAGGGTGGATTGCTCGTGAATTTCTAAGATTGGTCCTGATTGTATAATGGTTTGAACAAATTGGTTGCCTATGTTGTGAAGCCTACATACCAAATAATTTTCACACACCGTATCATTATTTAAGATTTGCATAGAAAAAGTAGGACACACTTGTTATTGCAAAGGGAAACTCTTTTTTGTTAATAGCTTGTCTTATATGAAAGTGTTCTCTCATGGTTTTGTCGCTTACCCTGTGCTTCTAACTGCAGATTCCTTGTCCGCAGTGATATGCCTCTCAGAGTGCTTGCCAAGTTTATTAGGGTTCAACTTGTTAACTTTCATATTCAATTGTATTTGAAGAACACTGCACCTCCCATTGGTAAGCAGAGCTGTAGTTTTTTCTTTTTGTTTCCCAAATTATTTGCCTACCTTGTGTTTGTAATAACTTCAATTCTTGCACTGTTGTAGACGCTTTGATGTCTGAATTTGATGCGGAGAATAAGGGTGACAATGGAGATCTTCACACAACCTACACTGGCAAAGGGAAAGGAGACGACTCTGAATCATTAATGTGTTACCAGTAAAAGTTCGATTGAATTAGATATTTTTAATTCCCAGTCAATAGGTGGACATACCTCTGTTTTAATTTGAGCCTCCATGCAGAGAACTAAGCGTAGAGCTGTTGCAAGGAGTGACATAATTACTCGCATGGAGGCTCCATTCAAAATATTGTATATTCTGCCATAAATGTTTTTGTTTTTAATGCCTTCATTCTATATATTTGGTGAAGAATATTATTTTCATTCTTTATCTTTAAATTAAGAAAAGGCGATTCGACCCTACTTTCACTTTCAAATTTTAATTTTTGTGGAGCAGTATGTTAAACCAGAACTATAATGGTGAAGGATTTTGAAAATGAGTTACAATTAAGTTAGGTTAAAAGTGAACAAAAGAAAAAAGAAACAACTACGTGAGGAACATTAGTACTAGTGTTAAACATTCTCTAATGTCAGATTAGACAGTGCTCAAACACTTACAAAACCATTGGGTGCATTTTTGCTCACCCACACTAATTTTAGGGTATGCTCACCACCCCTTTCAATGCTTGCCATGTGTAATCCATATTAACTCTAGTTAAGCCTTATTTTTATTTTATTTTTACTTTAATTAATAGGTGAGAGAATCCAACTTTTACTTATTTACTTCCATATATATCCTTTCTTTTTAAATATTTTATTAAAACTTTAAACTTCCTTTTTGAATACAAACCGACTCAATTTTCTCTCCTTTTTTAATACATACCAATTCAACCTTGCTTGCGTATCTGGATTTTCCATCTGCTACGTATCTTCTGGGTTTTCCATCTACAATTTTTTTTCCGACTAGAAAAAGGTATGCAATTCCCTTTTATTTGCTTTTCAGGATTATTATAGGTAAGGATGGGCATTGAACACCCATTTCATGTTGAGGATGAGGTAGTGGTGGTGTAACCTAACGGGATAGTACTGCCCAGAGTCTACATCTTCATCTTCATCATACATACTTTAAATTATGTTCCATCATGGATTATAGGATGTCAATATATAAATATATATGCTTTTCTTAGGATTATTATAGAGTGTCAAAATATATGCTTTTTATGATTATTATAGGGTGTTAATATATATGCTTTTTAGGATTATTATAGGATGTTAATTTAATTGAATATTAAGTAATTTGATACTTATACAGATGGAACATCAAGATGATGAGTTTCATACTCCATCTTCTAGTGATGGCAAAGAATCAGTTGATTGTATACACTTAGATTCAGATTCAGATTCCGAAACCTTTGAAGTCTTGGATCAAAATGAAGAAAAAGGAGAATTTACAAGCAAAGTTGGTGATATTTCTCTGGGGATGACTTTTGAAAATGAGGACGGTGCATATAATTACTACAATGCATATGCTAGAAGGGTTGGATTTAGCGTGAGAAAGAATAGAGAAAATAAGGACAGGTCAGGTGTGCTAAAAAAAAACAATTTTGTTGTTCTTGTGAAGGTTTTTATAAAAAAAAGAAAAAGAACTCCAAAGAAGAAAAGAGAAGAAACAAGATGTGGTTGCAAGGCGATGCTTGAAATCAAACTTAATTTAGAAAGGAAGTTTGTTGTGACCAATTTTGTTGCTGAACATAGTCATGTTGTTGTTCCGGCATCAAGTTCCCATTTATTGAGGTCACAACGATTAATAGAGTCTTCACAAGCAAAATTGATAGATCAAATGCATTCTGCAGGACTACAGCCATCTCAAATCTTCTCATACTTTACCACAGAAGCAGGAGGGTCTCAAAAACTAAATTTTATTAAGTCTGATTGTAACAATTTGATAATGAGAAAGCGCATCGGGATTCTTAAAAACAGCGACTCAGAATGTTTGCTTGAATATTTTAAGAAAAAGCAATCTGAAGACAAGTCATTTTTCTATTCTCTTCGAACAAACGAGGAGAATGAAATAAGTGGTTGTTTTTTCTGTGATGGAAATTCGAGGCACGATTATACTATATTTGGTGATGTTGTGTGTTTTGATACGACATTCAAAACGAATAGATATAATATGGTGTGTGCCCCAATAGTTGGTATCAATAATCATGGTCAAACCATACTTTTCGGATGTGGTTTGCTAGATGGAGAGACAACAGATGCATGTGAGTGGCTTTTCAAGGCCTTTTTACAGGCCATGGATGGAAAAACACCAGGAACCATATTTACAGATCAAGCCCAATCAATCGCTGCTGTGATTAGTGAAGTATTTCCTAATTGCCACCACCGACTTTGTTTGTGGCACATATATCAGAATGCTGCGAGGAACTTGAATCGTGTTTTCAGTGAGTTTAAATCATTTACACAGGATTTCAAAAGATGCATATATGATCCGGAGACTATTGAAGAATTTGAATCAAATTGGAATAAATTACTTGATGATTATGAATTGAGAGGAAATGATTGCCTAGAAGGAATATTTCTATTATGTGAGAAATGGGCACAAGTTTATGGTCGAGACCATTTTTGTGCAGGTATTACTCTTGATCAATTCCTATTATATTATTTTTATATATTATTCACAAGTTTCTTTTTCCACTATACTGTGATCAATTTCCATTTTTTTCTTAGGTATGACAACAACACAAAGAATTGAAAGCATGAACAAGTTTTTGAAAAAAGTATTTTGCTCGAAACCTCCTTCTGCAAGAGTTCGTCATCCAATATGATAAAGCAATAGCGGATCAAAAAGAAAAGGAAAGGCAAGTAGAAAATGCAACTAAACAGAAATGGCGTAGTTTGTATTCTGATTGGAATGTGGAGATTGAAGCATCAAAGCAGTATACAAGTAAGATTTTTTATTATTTCCAAGAGGAGGTTAAGAAAGTTTTAAATTTGAGGCCACTGAAATTAGAAAGTGATGATGGGCTAACACGTACATACACAATAATGAACTCAGGAAAACAAGGAATTAATAGAACACTTATATATGACCTTGCAAATCAAATAGTTTTGTGCAGTTGCAAAAAGTTTGAGTTTGTGGGGATTCTTTGTGCACATGCTCTAAAGTTATACTATGATTTAGACTTATCAAGTATACCATCCAATTATTATTTGAAAAGATGGAGCAACGATGCTAAATGTGGTATTGGATTTGATTCTTATGGCGAACCGACTGTGAGTAATTTGGACTCATCTTCCTTGGTTCAGTACAGTGAGTTATCTAATATAGCACAAAGAATCATAGCAAAAGGTGCAAAAAATAGTCAAAATTGTAGTTTTTTGAAATCTGAGTTGTTAAAGTTGGAGAAAAAAATGAAAAAGCATGCCAATTTTGGAGAACAAGATGATGTAAATTATGTTAAGCATGTGACTGAAGCTGAGAAAAATCTTAAGATCCAAGATCCAAAAGCTCAGAAGTCCAAAGGTTGGGGCAAAGGTAGAATGAAGAGTGCTTTGGAATCTAATCAACCTAAAAAGAAAGGTTCATACAAGAGAAAAGGTTAGCACATATTTGGCTTGTTTTTATTTACTATTTGATTCACAATTTGCAATTGTCAATGTAATTATTATTTTAATTGTTTAATAGCTTTTAAAGAATCCAATTCAAATGCATACGAGATGAACGGACCATCAACAAGATATGCACAAACTCAGGTTTAAAGTTTAGCAATTTTTTGTCATGAATGTTTTATTTATTTATTTATATTTTTGTCCATTACCATTGTTTTAATATATTTCTGATGGATCAATTGGAATTGGTATCTAGGGTGATATTGGAATGCCAAGTCAAAACCAATTCAATATGGCACCCGTAAGTCAAGTCACACATTTTCCTTATGGATTTCCAATTGTTCCTTGTGTTCAAGGGATTCAAAATCACCAACTTGGATTTCAAGCTATAAGTCCCATGATGTCCAATTACTCATTTATGAATCCTCGGGTTTGTATCTTCACTGAATGTACTATATATAGTGTACTATATTTTTGTTCTCTAGTTTCATAAGTAATTTTTTCCTTTTTATTAATTTGCAGGAAAACATTCAACCAATACCTCTGGGAAGCACTCCTCAACTAAATTTTTCAAATCCATCAACATCAAACATTCAACCGATACCTCTGGGAACCACTCTTGAACTGAAATGTTCAAATCCATCAACATCTTAGATCAAGTTGTAATAGAATTTAGAGAAATTGTTTTCGAACGACAACCTTTGAAGTGGAGAATATTCATCCTACTAGTTTTGTACAAATTTATTTTGATGAGTTTCATCTCAGACAATAGTATTTTGTTGGATATTGATGAGTTTCATCTCAAACAATTGTATTTTTTGGACTAGCTTTTTGTACAATTTTATTTTGACGAGTTTCATCTAAAATAATTGTATTTTTACGATTTTGGAAAAGCCAGATACGTAGCAGATGGAAAATCCAGATACGCAAGCAAGGTTGAATTGGTATGTATTAAAAAAGGAGAGAAGATTGAGTCGGTTTGTATTCAAAAAGGAAGTTTAAAGTTGTAATAAAATATTTAAAAATAAAGGATATATATGGAAGTAAATAAGTAAAAGTTGGATTCTCTCACCTATTAATTAAAGTAAAAATAAAATTAAAATAAAGCTTAAATAGAGTTAGTATGGATTACACATGGCAAGCATTGAGAGGGATGGTGAGCATACCCTAGAGTTAATGTGGGTGAGGAAAAATGCACCCCAAAACCATTCCCATGTTTGAGAAAACTAATAATGGATTACGAAACTTAACGCATGCAAACCCGCGATTTGTGGGGAGGGGAAGGGGACGAGGGAAGTATTCGTAATCTATATATACCTTGGCACATTTTGATTCCAATTAAAGCATGAAAGCAAATGTTGGGATGGAAAAAGGCACTACACTAAAATTAGTCTTTTATAGCGCAAAGTGCATGTAGTAGTAGCCATTCGTAGCGAGCGTGCCATAAAAATTCATATTGTCAAAAGTTTTCTCTTTTATGGCATGCATTTGCACACCAAAAATAATGTACTTTTTCACCACGTCACTAAATAAGGCTTTGTAATATGCTTGCTATTTAAGACGTTCAATGCATGCGGTGTTTTTTGTTCCAAAAAAAATTGCACGCGGTGTTTTCTATTTAAATTCTAAAAATAATATTAGTTTATTATTGATAATTTTATCGGATTTTTCGTTCAACATGTTTTTCATTCTACATTTTAAAATGAATTGAAAGAGCTGATGCAAATCTTCCTTTCATCACTAATTTCAGTTTGTAATTTTTTCTGTAGCTGTAAGTTAAACAAAAACTACTATCAGACGGTGAGGGTGAGTTTGGAAAGTGAGTCCGGATTAGCCTATTAAGGTTCGATTCCCTTCAATGTAACAAACATATATGGCGGCTTTGTGTTAGTCATTCTCTAATTCGGGATACAAGAAAGTGTTTTGGTCCTTTTGGTTCAACGATGAAAGAATTGGAAAATTGATATGAGAAGTCATTCTCATATTTGGTAAAACCAGTAATGGACTATGAAACTTGACACATAACTCATAATTATAAAAATAGGGAAGTTTTTTTTCCGATGATATGAGTCGTCGTGCACTCTAAACTTATAAAAATACAAGAAAAAATTGTATATAAATAATGAGTGCAAGATAACAATTCTTTGGTGTCAATAATAGCACTCTTCTTAATTATGCAATGCAAGGAACAATGAACATATTTTGATTCCAATTGCAGCACCAGCAATGCATAAACCAAAAGCAAATAACAAAAAAATGGCACTTATTCGTCTATATTCCCGAGCTTTTACAAACACAAACGAGCTTTGTGCACTATTGCAGTTTTCAGACGCCAATTGTTTATGCCGTGTTTGGCCAGGTAGTATCACTATCGAGTGTATCAACACGCTTCGGTTTTTTCTTTTTCCTTTCTTTTCTTGTTTTTTTTTAATGCTAATTGGCACTTAGCAGTGGACTCGTCACGGTGGCAAAGTCAAACAAACTCCTCCGTTAGCCCTTGTTTCTTTGTACGTGGTAATTCTTTATTAGGAATCATTTAGTACCACGGTCTAATTGTATTTTTCTTCACTTGTAAGTGAGGGGTCTTAAGTTATATTCTCGCCAAAGTTGAATTTGAATTATATTACTGCTAACCCATTGTGAGGCTAAGCCACCATCTCCACCTTAGTGTAGTAATATCGTTTGTTCAAAAAAAAAAAATTATTAGGATGGTATATTCTAATTATATTACTTAATATTAACTATTACGAACTATAAGTGAGAGGTCTTAAATTTTCTATATTGGGAATGACAAGTTCGCACCAATTTATTCTTCTTCCCCTTAGTTTAAATATATCGTTGTATCAAAATATGTATATTCTAGTGATCTGTGAGTTTATTCCACCTTCGCCAACTCAAAAGGGTTGAACTTCTCCGAGATGGACAAAAAAACCTTTTGTATCCTACTTATATACTCCCTCTTTCTTTTTTGTACTAACCACATCATAAGATGGCCTCGTTTGTTATGTTCGATTGTAATAACTATTTCAATTGGATAGACTAATTTGTGCATCAGATAATACTGATTAATTGTCAAGTAGTTTGGTCTTTTGTTGGAATAGTATCGAATAGTACTAATTATATTGTCAAGCATTTGGTGTTGCGTCGGATTAGAAAGTTGATTATATTATACAATGTTTCATGTTGTACCCAAATAATAAAGTCCAATTTTTAATAATTTTTCAAAGAATTTGATTGATAATTAAAAGTGAAAAAAAAAAGCCCTTGTAAAATGCAAAGAGAAAAATTTGTGTATAGCTCAGCTAAGTGGCGAAGCCACGTGAGGGCGAGAAGTGGCGACCGCCCTTCCCCTCTTCGAAAAACACAACTGGAGCGGAGGTTCGGCCCCTCCTGTCGCCGGAAAACCCAGCCCCTCCATGTCTGTTCTGGCTCCGGTGAACTGGTTTTGCTGCGTGCAACAGCAGATTGGCTTTTTCTTTTTCTTTTTTTTTTTTTAAATCCAGGCCAAAACAACATCGTTTTGGTCCTGGTAAAAAAAAATTAAAAAGTTTAAAGTAAAACGGCGCCGTTTTGTATGTTTGAAAGAAAAAAATTATATATTGGGGGGACCGCGTGTCCCCCGTTCCCTCAGAGACTCAGTCCCACATGTCCTCCTTTATTATTCCAATCTCTCCCATTCACCAATCAGAGACAGAGAGAGAGCAAAGCTGCCCCCAAAATCCCAGCAGTCAACGCCCAACTGAATGAAAAATAATTCCCCACTGGCTGATTCCCATTAGCTTTTTCCTGTCACCACCAGCCATTCCAGGCTCTAACCGCTAAGCCTCCAGCTTCCAACCTTTGAAGGTAAATTTTTTAATTCCTAAATTTATAATCCATAACCCTAATTAATTATTTAATACGAATTTTGTTTAATTAGTATAGAATCATATGGTAATGCACTAATTATTGGTTATTGATTATTGATATGATTCTATGATTATTGATATGAAATTATGAAATTATTTTTTAGGGTGAAAATTAAAATTTGAATTCTCGATTAGTTGAATTGATTAGTTGTATTCATATGATTAGTTGAATTGAATTTTTATTTATTGAATAAATTGTATGCTAATTGGTATTGATTAATTGAATTATTGGTTGGGTTAGTTATTATGCATATTAGTATAGTCTACTCTAGGATTAAGAGTCTAAGATTTTTTTTTCTTTCTATTTTACAGTTACGTAATGGAACGATACTATAAGAAACAATGCTTAAATCATCCTTCAAACATTTCGGGTAGTCCTTCTCCTTCAAATATTCCAAGTAGTCCTCATCCTCCTTCAAATATTCCAAGAAGTCCTCATTTGAATATTCCGAGTAGTTCACAACAAAGTGAGCCCACTGATTTGGATGAAATATTGGTTAATCTTCCTGCAGACCCTGGACATAAACCTCGAATGCTTGATTATCCACCTAATTATGATGAAGTAACTCGTAGACACTATCTGCAAAATGATCCTTGTCAACCTAGAGACCACATCATGCCAAGAAAAGTTAGCAACAAAAGACGTTTTATCACCGGCTGGTTTGATAAGTTTAAGTGGTTGGAATATAGTATATCAAAAGATGCTGCATTTTGCCGTTGATGTCTTCATTGAGAAAGGGTTTAGAAATTGGAAGAAAGGACCCGAAAATCTTCGAGTCCATGAGGGAGGTGTTGGAAGTCTTCATAATAAAGCTGTACAACAAGCTAGATATTTGATGGCACAAAAACAACACATTGAAACATTTGTGATTAAGCAAACCGATGAAGCTCGCATTAATTATCATACTTTATTGAGTGCCTCACTTGAGTGCACAAGATGGTTGTTGGGACAAGGTTTGCCTTTTCGTAGGCACGATGAATCGTTGAAATCAAGCAATAGGGGTAATTATTTGGAGCTTATGCAATTTCTTTCCAAGCATAATCAGCAAGTTAGGAAGGTTGTGTTTGAGAATGCTCACAAGAATCTTAAGTATACTTCTTCCGATATTCAAAAAGATCTTGTCCGTGCTTGTGCCATTGAAACTATATATGCAATCACTAAAGATATGGAAGGTGAATTTTTTTTCTCTTTTGGTTGATGGATCACGTGATTCTTCAACTAAAGAGCAAATGGCGGTGATATGTGAACAGAAAAGGAGAAGCAATTGAAAAGTTTTTGGGTGTGCAAAATGTCCCCTCTACAACTAGTAGCTTCCTTGAAGAGGCTATTGAGAGATTCTTTGCTACAACAAATTTGAGTATGCCCAAGTTATGGGAACAAGGCTATGATGGAGCTAGTAATATGAAAGGTGAGCTAAATGGCCTTAAAACAAAGATTTTGAACAAGTATCCTTAAGCATTTTATGTTCATTATTTTGCACACCTGATAGGAGCTTATTTATGCGACTTAGTTAGCATGTTTTCTTGCATTTATTTAATTAGTTATTGCTTATTTAAGTGTTTTAAGCTATTTTCGTGTGTTTGTAGGTCCAAGAAGCAAAGTTGGCAAGAAAGTGCAATTTGGAGCATTTTAGAGCAATTTTGGCCTTGGAATGGATAGCACATGTATGGAGCAAGGTGGATGGACGAATTTGAAGTTCAAGAGAGGCTAGGAATGTGCAAAAGAGTTGAAGAAATTAATTCAAGTCATTGAAGATAAGGAATCAGCTAAAAAGAAGGAACATTATCCAAAACCTTATCCAACCTTATCTTATCCAAACTAACCTTATCTTACCTTATCTTATCTTATCCTATCCTAATCTTATTCTACCTTAATTCCAGCTACAAGAGGGACTCCCTTTCATATTAGGACACCTAAAACCTGTTTTTAGAAGGCTTTTTCCTTCTAGAAACATGCCACAACACTCTTTTCTAGAAGCCTTAAAAATCTGGCGCCCCAACCTTTCTAAAAGGCATTTTCCTTGTTGGATTGGAGTCCTAAATCCTTTTCCTTGACAACCTAGGCCAAGTAATCCCTAGGCCTATATATACCCCAATATGCCGCACCATTCAAACCACCACCCTCTACCATAACTCACCTACATCCATCCACCACACACTCATTGTGTCGCAGCTGTGCAAGGAAGGAGAAGAACTTGGAGCCGTGCTTGCCATTCAAGACGTTGGATTGCTGGAGCGTTTCTAGGTGTATTCTATCTTTGCTTTTGATGTTTAAATTTAATTGTCTTGTCTTTGTTTAATTGCGAACATGAGAAACTAATTTCGTTTTAGCTAGGGGAGAATTCAAAGCCATGAACATATATGTGATATGAATTGATTACATCCAGTTATTATTTCATAAATCGTGAATGCAATTTGCTTAACTGTTTGATTTAAAACTTATTCTTGTATGTTGATTAGGGATGCATACTTAGTTTGCATGCATGAATTTGATGCTAAAATATAAGGGAGTTTCACCTAATAGTTACAAACTTATATTTACAAGTAGTGGAGGTTGCTAGTCACGATCGTGTTAAGTAAATTCCTGGCAGGAGTCATGCAGTCATAGTCACGAATGGCTTGTCAATGCTTATGATTTTCACGGAGCTTAATGATCTTTGATATATATCTCTAGTATGCAGTCACATAAGGAATTTGATAAGAATAATTTGGTTGCGGCGCTACGTCCAATTCAATGAACTTAGGAAAATCTGAGGGTTAATGTGTGCAGTCACGGTTAATTTGGGGTATTGTCATTCATGGTTTATAGAAAGAATAACTGGAAATCGATTTGTATTGCATATGTGTCATGTGTGGAGAAGGACCCTGTAGCTAGCCATTCACCCATTTAAATCACCAATTTCGTGCATACTTAAGTCTACTTTACAATTCTGTTTGTTTAAGTTTAAATTCGTTCAAAACCAATCCCTTGCTTTTAGTTTGTGTTAGTATAGTCTAAATTCATCAAACCTTGAGTCTTTTAGTCTTTGGAGTCAAGTTAAGTCTTAATTTCGTCCAATTCACTCTTAGGTGTTAGTTTTGAGTCTAAAAAACTTGTTTTGTGTGTTTTGAGTCTAATTAGCTTATTTTGAGTATCTAGAGTCTAGAAACTGTCTAGTTTGAGTTCTATTTGCTGTTTTGAGTTAATTGAGTCTAGTTTAGTGTTTTAAAGTCTAGTTTGTGTAGATTAGCATCCCTTTTAATCCCCAGCCTAGAACGATCCCTACTTTCATATACTACATCAATAGGGTTTAAGTTTGAGTGCAATTTTATTTCACATCAACACCAACTTCAACTAGCTCTTGTAGCCGTTACAAAGGGAATTGAGGGTGTCGCCATTTTCTTCAACAATGCTAGTATTTTGGTCAATACTATTGGATCATCGTATAAGCGTCGTGATGCAGTTAGAGAGAAACAACTAGAACAAATTAAGAAAGCTCTTGATATTGGTGATCTTGAAATGGGTAGAGGGTTAAATCAAGAGAGTAGTCTCATGCGTCCTTGTGATACACTTTGGAACTCACATTATGGTACTATAGTTAGTATTATTGTCATGTTTGAAGCCGTGGTAGAGGTGCTTGAATGGATTAGAGATGATACCAACCAAGACAATTTCGGTGAAACAAGTAAGTTATTCCACGACATACAAACTATTGATTTTGTGTTTCACCTTTCTTTTAAGAGACTCATATTGGGAATTACAAATGAGTTATCACAAGCATTACAAAAGAAAGATCAAGATATTGTGAATGCAATGGCGTTAGTTGAAGTATGCAAGCAAAGACTACAATCCTTGAGAGATGATGACTTTGGGGACTTGCTTGATGATGTACAAAAGTTTTGTCAAGAGCATGATATTGTCGTTCCTAATATGGAGGATTTGCATTTCGTACTTGGAAAATCAAGGCGTAAAGCTCCAAGACTCACTAACTTCCATTACTATCGTGTGGACTTCTATTTTCAAGTCCTTGATACGCAATTAAAGGAATTGAATGATCGTTTCAATGAGGTAAACACCAAGTTGCTTCTTTGTATGGCATGTTTGAGTCTGGTGAATAATTTTGCATCTTTTGACAAATCAAAAATTGTTCATCTAGCCCAACTTTATCCTTAAGATTTTGATTGTATGGACCTCATGAATCTTCCAATTCAACTTGACAATTACATTCACAATATGAAGATGCATAGTGAGTTTTCATCATTGAGAGGAATTGGTGATCTTGCAAAGGAGTTGGCGAAGACCAGGAGGTGTGCAAGCTATATATTAGTGTATAAGCTTCTTATATTAGCTTTGGTGTTACTGGTTGCAACCGCTTCAGTGGAGAGAGCTTTTTCTGCTATGAAGATTGTGAAAACACCGTTGCGTAACAAAATGGGAGATCAATGGTTGAGTGATAGCATGCTTGTTTACATTGAGAGAGATGTATTTGCTTTTATTGATAATGAGCCTATTATGCGACGTTTTCATGAAATGAAACCTCGTCGGCAACAATTGTAATTTGTTTGTATTGATAAATTATGGAAGACATTACTATATAAAAGGATTTGGTTGTTGCTATTCTTTTGAACCTTGCACTCTTTTAACTTCACCCCTCCTCCCGTCAATTCCTGGCTTCGCCACTAGCTCAGCTTATCATGAGACATTGTTGAGTGAAGCTAATAAGCTTAAGATATAATCTTTTACATCCTTCTATATTTAAATGTGTTATAATCATTTTTCTTACTAATTAATATAACCCACTAGATTCATTTAACGACTCAATTTTTTGTCCTCCTTTCTCCCTCTCTTTTTTCTTCCCAACAGTTTGTGTTTTGCTATGTAAGAGTCTTCACTTTCTTCTCTCTCCACTTATGTTTCTTGCCTCTCCCAAAAATAAATCACCTTCTTTAAAACTTTAAGGTTTAATTGGATAAATAGTTTCAGTGGTGATATAGTATCGGAATATAACTTCGTGGTAAAAAAATTAGAAATTAATTCCTTATGATAAAGTTCGTTAGAATTCAATCTCAAAATTCAATATTCTGCCAACTTTCTTTTAATATGTGAGGTTAAAATTGTCATTTTGGTTCATTTAACCCATTCACGGTTCAGAACAAAATGGAAAAAGAAAGGGAAAACAAAACCCATCTAGAGTCAATTGAAATCAGAATATTCAGCTGCAATCTAATTGAGATGTTCAAGTCATTTTGTTCGAAAATAGGTTGTTCGATCCAAGTTGTGGTATTGTTCATGAAATTTCTGTTCATTTTTCCAGATGGTGTTCTTTGCTCATAGTTCTGCTCTAGCCCATCCATGATGGCTTTCCCCATGGAAATCAATTTTATAGAAAGGAAAAAGAAACACTCATCTTTAGGATATATTTAGTTGCGCATCATCAATAAAAAACCAACTAGTCAAATTAACGATGTGGAATTTTTTTGGGTAGTGCTACTCATGCCCATTTTTATTTCTCACACAACCTCTATCAATTTTTAGTCATCAGATCGAATGAATTGAAGAAGACTAATGACAAAAATTAACAAGAGTGTGTGAGAGATAAAAATGAATGTGAATATCATTATCTTTTTTTTTTCTTATTTAAATAACCTGAATTTTTGACAACTAGTCAAATTAACTAGTTTAATTTTGACCAAAGTTTAATTTTAAAATTGAAGTATCTTAGATTTTAATTATATTTGTTAGAGATGTACTTTTTTTAAAACTATAAAGCTACTACGATTTTTTTATTTTCTTTTATGAAATGGTTTGAATGATGTTACCAGCCATCAAGTTTGAAGATGGATAACCAAGATGTCAACGAGAAATATAACAAACGTTTACCGACAGCTATTAATTGAATGACATATAGTTGGGAAGAAGATGGCTTTTTTTTTTCTTTCCATATTCTTATCTGCTTGAGGTTGATCGGTCGGAGAAAAGCGAGCCTTTTTTTTGTTATGTCGTGTGCCCGACTAATAATACCAAAGGTTTTGGAAGGGATAAGTTAGCTGGTGTGAAGGGTGTAGTGTGGGATTTAGTTTTCAATTAACATGTGCCTAAACTAAAACAGGAATCCAGAAAAGGTGTAGGATTGGAATAGGTGGGACGCAAGTTAACCTTAAGTACAACTTTCTAGTTTGGTTTGGATTCGGTTTTATTCTAGAATTTGGTTTCCTATATTATATAGGCTTTGTGTGAAACCCATGGCATCTATGAGTATAAAGAGTAGTGTTATTTACATGCCTCTTGTTACCTCTCAAACACCCTTGTTAATTTTTGTCCATTGATATTCTTCAGTTTATTCGATTCGACGGCCGGACATTGAGAGAAGTGTGTGAGAGGTAAAAATGGGTTTGTGGATAGCACCACCGTAGAAGGAATAGATGGCTTTGGGAGAGGTTTTGGGAGAGTTTTTGAGGCATAAAATTGTATATTTGAGAGCATTTTGTGTTTGTGAGTTCTCTTGTGTTCGTTGGTAATCAATAAAGTTTCTGTTGTTACAAAGTTACTCCTATATTAGATGAACTCTAGATTGTGTTGTGTTTTGTTTATTGCATGATTGTTTTGGTTTAGTTTACAACATTTAAAATAGGCGGAGTCAACCTAAACTATTCGGTGCTTACAACAAAACTCACCTAACGCCTTTTTTGTATTCTATAGTACTATCCAGTCATTTTATACGACGTGTCAAACGAGACCTAAGTCTTCTAAAAAAAGAGACCAAATCACGTAATGAGTAAAAAAGATATAAAAAGATATCTTCCCCGTGCATGGAAGTTTTCATCCGGGTCATCCCATAACTAGTGAAGATATGATAAAATAGAAAGAAAAAAAAAACAATATAAAAGATTTCGTATGGTTGTATGTAATCATTGCCAACAAATTATTGAGCCAACAAAACCATGCTTATGGATGACACAAGCCACTTTCATAGACATTTTTTTTAACAAACAATATTATTTACATTAAGGGGGTGGAGGAGGGGGCTAAGCCTCACAATGAGTTAGCAATAATGTGATTCAAATTCGTGTTTGGTGAGAATCAAATTAAGACCTCTCACTTACAAATTAAGATGAATACCATGAGACTGTAGTACAGTGTCAACCACTTTCATAAACATTGCCTGACTAACATGTCATAAAAAAAAAAAATGAGAAACTAGTCCTGATTGTATGTAAACATTGTAAGCAAAGTCTTAAATCACTAGCTAGCTGGACTTTTTAATAGATTTTATGTAAAATCATTCTTAGGGCTGGTTTGGTATTGTTGTGCTTTGAAAAAAAAATGCTTCTGTTGTGCTGTGAGAATAAGCTCATTTTTGCTGCTTCACGTTTTCAGTTTTTTTTCACTCAAAACTGTGAAAATAAGCTGTTTTTAAGTGTTTACCAAACACCTTTTTTTGCTCAGCTTTTTTTTATACCCACTTTTTATAAAAGCATCTCAATACCAAACCAGTACTTATTGTTAAATAGGTAATGCTAGGGAGACTCAATTTGTGGACTATACTTGCAAATTAAATGATGTGTCATTAATAAGAAATAAACAAGTTAATCAACATTTAAGTAATAATCCAATCATCAACTTCAATGTCGCTTAATTTACAAAATTAAGTCTCCCTAACATTAGCCTGGTGAAATTAATGAAATTAGTGCACGATTAAAAACTATGAAGCAGCCAAACAATATAGCTACTACTTGAAACGATATAGAATGTCCATCTCAATCTCATGTTATTTCTAAACTTACCTTTTCTTCTCGTTTATTTTCTATGTTTTGCATTTTGATAAAAACGTATCATTTCTTTTGATTGAATTTCTAAAGTTAACGCGACGGAGGACGGATAAAATAGCAACCCCTTTATACAGAGCAACTTTCATGAAATAAAGAAATCGTTACCATGATATTTTGTGCTAATAATATAATATTATGTATAAGTTTTTGTTCAAATAATCTTTTATACATTAGCATAAAAATCTACAATAACAACTTATCCATGGTGTAAAAGTTATTGTATGTACTTAAAGAAAACTCAGGGGGGATGAAAAGAGTACCGCGTACAAACACTTTGAGGGCGACCAATAAAATGTTTGCATTAAATGACATGTCGTCCATCGCAACTACATGCAAAGGCCCCACACTGAAAACAGTAGCTTCCTCCTTTTCTATTCTGGTTTCGTTCACAAAGCACCCTCCCTATACATACCTCCTCCATAGAAGTCAATCTGCATCACTCATAAAAAAATAAACCACTTTCTACTACTTAACACTATGTCTACCGAGAAGAACAGATATTCATCGAAGAAAGCCGAGGATCGAGGTTTGCTGATGCTGAGGCTGGTAATCTGGAAGCTAGCATCTAGAGGCCCTCTCGATCACCATCGTCGTCACAATGATTTCCACGAAGAATCGGAAGTGACGATGGTGGTACCGGGAGACGTTAAAGAAGGATACTTTGCAGTTTTTGCTGTCAAGGGGAATGAAGCAGAGAGGTTTGTGGTTAAATTGGAGTCGTTGAGTAACCCTGAATTTTTGAGGTTACTGGAAGAGGCCGAGGAAGAGTATGGATTTGATCAGAAGGGTGCTCTTGCAGTTCCTTGCAGGCCTGAGGAATTGCGTAAGATTTTACAAAACTGCAGGAGGAATAAGAGGAGTAGTATACAAGGATATTAGGTAGCAACTCAAATGAAGAGGAATATCAATAGACCGTAGTACTAAGTGGCAAGTTAAGTCAAGAGTTCCTTTCTCTTTCATTGTGACAAACAAGGTACTGCCATGTGGTTAGGGTGACTAGAAAATAAGTCAGGAATTATGGGTCTTGTTAATTAAGAGTTTGATACTCCGGTTTTAACTTGTAACAAACCAAACTTGTACTACCAGGATATTCTTATTAATTCTCCAATGCACAATGCGAGCGAGACAAACGCTCAGTGCGTAGCATTCGGATGGTCAACGGAAATTCGAACAATGATTCGACAGCACCCGGATTGGAGTATTCTTGATAGTAAATACAAATTTTTACTTAAGAAACCCACCGGACTTATTTATGCCGTGTTTGGCCAGGTATACCAAGAAGTTGGTTGATTTTCTTCTTCCTTTTCGCTTTATATTATTAATTCGGACTCATCTCCGTAATTATAAGATATATTATACGAATGTAACTTACTATTGTAGATATTGTAGGGATCCTACCTTAATAGGGATTGTATATAACCATACATACATACATACATACATATATATGTATATATTGTAATATTTTCCACTTTCAAATAAGGGGTCATAATTCTATTCAATTGTCTAGGTTTTTTGTCTGGTTAATGTTAGCGAGATCAAATTTTTAAATCAAATTTCAAACCAGATGATGTGGTTGTAGATAATTGGATTATTAATTAAGTGTAGAGTAACGTGTTTGTTTCTTAGTGGTGACACATCATTTAGTTTGCAAATTAATCTAAAATTTTGATTTCCTTAGCATTATCCTTTCTCTCTAGATGCTAAGGTTTCTTCTTCACTTTCTTCTCACGTCCACCACAAACCAACAACAAAACTTTGTTTATCAAAAATAAATAAATAAATAAATAAATACACAACGCTCCCAGCACTTTTTTCTCTTATTTAGGTTTGGTCCTTTTTTTTTTTTTTTTTTTTTTGAACAATCGATATTAACTACACTAAAGGGGAGGGGGATGGGCTTAGCCTCACAATAGGCTAATAAATTGGTTCAAAATTCGCCTTTGGCGAGAGTTGAACTTGGTCTTTGATTAGCTGTTAGTTGTGGCCTCCATCACCACCTGCCTTTTCCCACTGCACCTCAGCCTTTTACTTTCGCCGGCCCACTTCTGAAGTCTTTTTCCACCAACTTCAGCAGGCCACTTCCGTAACCTTTTCTCAGCCCAACTGGCCCTTTCATACCCCTGTAAAGATGGTTATATTTTTGTCTTCCAACGCTTATGCCGTCCCTCAAGTTTAGAATAGTTCCATGGCGTGTTTACGAAATCGGAACGGAATGGCAAGAAACGAAATTGCATTCTTTTCCAGGCATTCAAGTCGTTTACTAGCATTTTCGGAATAAAAAACAAGATGGGGTCCACTTAAAATCAGGAATTAGATCCCTAAATCTCCCGGAATCGGATCCCCTAAATGGAGGTGGTATTTGGATTTCGAGGAGAATGCTCTTCCAGGAATCCAAGTTTTATACCCAAACTACCCTTGTATCTTCTACCTCCTCCTTCGTATCTGTGACTCTCTTTGCCCAATCTGTCGACTCCCTTGCACGTTCACCAGCTCAATCACGATTCTGGATGATTTTGTGCCAGGATGGGCTTCGAAGACTGAGTTGGCGGAACTGGTTGTCGTCGGCGAAGAATGAATTTGAAACTTATTCGGTGCCGTATCTGCCAATTGAACGACTAACACCTGAAATTGAAGTTGCAGTGGTGATGGATCCACGCTATGGTGTTTGTGGGGTATATTCCAGTGGCTGTGTGGTTGGAGAGAGATGGAGGGAGATGAGATGTAGATGGAAAAATAGTGGTTGGAGAGAGATGGAGGGAGATGAGAAGTAGATGGAAAAATAAGAGGGGGAAGCTGAAGATATTTGGGGTATGAATGTGGTGGCTATGAGGCGGTGGCTATGGAAGCGTAAGGGGGTGGAAGATAGAGACAGCAAGGAAAGGTATGGGTGGGTGGAAAGCAGTGCAGCTGGACCTTCAAGATGAAGGCGTGGGAATGATGAAGATCTGAGGGATGTGCAGCTGGATCTATTTATATATTTTTATATTGATGAATTTTATTATATAAATTTAATTTAATTAATTAGTATGAAAATAATTTATTTATGTAAGGGCAATTTAGTAATCAACCTATTTTAATTCCGATTGAAATGAATTAGTAAACAACTTATATGAACTCAACATCATTCTTAGTCTGATTCCAGACAGTTTTAGTAAACAACTTCAACAGGAATCTGATTCTGATTCTGATTCCACCTCATTTCAATTCCTTCTCAATCCAATTCCTCCCAATCTAATTACGGATTAGTAAATGCGCCCCCAGTGTGTAAAGGTTCTTCATCGCAAATTGGCAATAAGCAATTGAATCCCCTCAATTGAATAGTAACTGTCATTAATGAACAGTAATTGTATTTTGCATCTTCACCCCTAAATTGAATAGCCATTGCAATAGGCAATAAATTTTTTTTATTTTTTTATTTTATTTTAAATTTTGAATAGAATTTTTAACCGATCTCGTCATGTCACGTATCATTATCTGAAAATACAATTTTTGTAGATAGATTTCGATAAGATTTTTTGACACACCCTGACCGAGATCGAGGCATGCTAGCCGTCATATGAGCGTGACGTAAGCCATGTGCACTAAGCAGAAGCGTTAAGATAAGGAAATTTTCGAATGAATAAAACCAAACATCCAGAATGGCTAGAAAGGAAATAAGTGTTAATACACCTTTAGAGCATAATTAAGTCTAAGTGCAATCAAGCATAGAAATTACTAAATCAAACAGTATCCAATATTCCTACATGGATAATGTATTGTTAGAACTTCCGCCAGGATCCTCCTGAGCCACCACAAAAGCTACCTAATACCTAGAGGGGCGCAAAACAAAGCTGGGTGGGTCAGTAAAACAACGCTTATATAAAAACTTTATTTTCCTTTGAATATACTAACCCCTCGCCGTAAAACAAGTATAACTTTCCCAGAAAATATAATACGTAAATATAAGTCAAATCATGCTCAATATATCAAGATTCATTTTGTATGTATGCCATGTATATGCTATGCCTAATATCACAATATAGTAAATAATAAGCCAGGTGATGCAATTCAATATAAATCATCTGCTAGCCGAAGTCACCTGACGTGATCTATACGGCAGAAACTAGAGCTCATTTCAATCATATCTTAATCTCATATCTCCATATATTTATACATATCTACACACAAGTCGGTACCACCTCACGTGGTCTGACCGACAGCCTAGGTGTATAATGAATACGCTCAAGTGCTACAATCACATGAAGGCTATGCGATAATCGCGGGTCACCTACAAGTCGAACCCATTAAAAGTGGTCTATACGACAGGCTATGCACCTATATTGGATTCACGGTGAGCGTGTGGTGCGGGAGGTGAACGATCATGTGAAGCTATGCCCTGACTCTGGCGGGAGCACTAACACCAGGGTGCAGATTAATGAGCTCAATATGCATCACAATATCACTAACCATCTCATACTCTTTACCAGCATAATATACTCACATGTGGCTTACCTGCCTCCGCAGCACCATGCAACAATATGCATAATTATGATAATGCATATGCTAAAAAAAAAATGTAGGCATAACATGGCATTTAAATCACATTCCATTAAATACGTTTTCTGGGAAAAACATCAAGTATATACATATATATACTGAAAATAATTGCCCACTCACTAATATGTAGTCGGGTCGTAACCCCCACGTCTAGCCTGACTACGCTCGTCCTCCGGATAGGTCTCGCCTATATGAGAAATAACTATAACAACATTATTTTAAGCACATACACAATTCTAGCTAATAACTTCTCATACTTTTCTCAATTTGGGTATATAAATATACCACAGTGATCTACACAATCTCATAATCATCCCCATATTTTAAAAATAATTTTTCCGACCTCCACGCCTCTTCACGCGCCCCCACATGCATCATCTTCAACCTCCAGACACCGGAACAGTGTCACCGGTGTCGGATTCAGGACAGACCTGCAACTGCCCTTTTCTCGCTCGTTTTTGTACCATTTTCCATGAAATTTTTACCAAAACGCCACAAATCACGAGAGGAAGGAGATTATACCTCTTTGGAGCTTCAAATCTTTCGAAATCTCGTTCGAAAATTTCTACCAAAACCGGCCACTTTTGAACCTCGTGATCCCGACGTCAAAATTTAGCCAACGAAGCACTTTGAGCTTTGTGGGGACCTCCTAGAGCTCGATGAAAGCTTGGATTGTCCTAAAACACAACCTTTCAAAAGTTCATGAATAGTGCTCAACTCGGAGCTTGAGTTTTCAACGGGTTTTTGAGAGCTTTCTTACCTAAAACGGGTACCAATGTGTTCGTAGGGACGAGATGAACATAATGGTGGTCTTCACGTCCACAATCTGTTAAGTTTAGGGAGGTTTTGAGTCTCATCCTTAAAAGAAAGAAGAGAGAGAAGAAAGAGAAAGAGAGTCTGCGAGAGAGAGAGAGAGAAGGCATGAGAGAGGAAAGAGAATGAGGTATAAGGTTTTGGATTGGTCAATAACCCCAAAATACACAAAACCTAATCCTAATTGGTTCCACACAATTAGGACTTCATTTAATTGGCCCGCACCAAGCTTAACTAATAATACAACTTAATTTCCAAGGGCATTTTCGTCAATTCACATTTGTCGTACAAAATCTCCGGGACGGGCTGTTACAATCTACCCACCTTATAAAATTTCATCCCCGAAATTTACATAATCAAAACCATCCACTAGTACTCATAAAACAATCTCGGGTACATCTCTCTCATCCGATCCTCTGTCTCCCAAGTCGCTTCTTCCATTGAATGATTTCTCCACAAAACTTTAACCAACTGCACTGTCTTATTCCTCAGGACCTTTTCTTTCCAATCCAGAATAGTCACTGGCTCCTCATCATAAGTCAAATCTAAACTGATCTCCAAAGGTTGATGAGGTATCACATGTGAAGGATTTGCAACATAATGTCGAAGCATCGAGACATGAAACACATTATGTACCTTAGACAACTCTGACGATAACTCAAGCCTATAAGCAACTTCACCGACTCACTCGGTGATCTGATAAGGTCCGATGAATCTAGGACTTAGCTTGCCTTTCTTCCCGAATCGTACTACACCTCACCACGCGCGATAATTTCAGAAATATCCAATCACCAACCTTGTACACTCGATCAGTGGCATATCTGTCTGCTAAACTCTTTTGGCGATCTTGGGCCGCTTTCATATTAGACTTAATAACCTGAATGTTCTGAGTAGTCTCCTCCACTAACTCAGGACCCACTAACACTCGTTTGCCAACCTCTGACCAACATAACGGAGTCCCGACATGCCTTGCCATATAATGCCTCGAGTGGCGCCATACCAATACTCGAGTGAAAACTATTGTTATAGGCGAATTCCATCAAATCCAACCGCTTGTGCTAAGTGTCACCAAACTGCAACACCGAAGATCTTAGCATATCCTCTAAAGTCTGAATCATCCTCTCTGATTGTCCGTCTGTCTGAGGATGATATGTCGTGCTGTACAGTAATCTCGAACCCAAAGCTTCCTGGAATGCTATCCAAAACTTAGAAGTAAATCTTGGATCTCGCTCTGAAATAATACTCACAGGAACTCCATGATACTTCACAATCTTTGTGATGAACAACTCAACTAACTTGTTCAAAGAACACTTTTCCCTCACAGGAATGAAATGCGGTGACTTAGTAAGTTAATCAACAATCACCCAGATTCCATCATAGCCGTTTTGTGTACGGGGTAGCTTGTACACAAAATCCATAGTAATATTTTCCCATTTCCACTGTGGAACGGGAAGTGGCTATGACAAACCAAACGGCTTCTTTTTTTTGGCTTTAACCTGCTGGCATACGATACACCTACTTACATACTCTGCAATTTCCCTTTTCATACCTAGCCAATAATAAAATGGCCTAATGGTATGATACATTTTAGTTTTTCATGGAAGCATCGCATAAGCTGAAATATGTGCCTCATCAAGAATTGCCTTCTTCAATTCCTCATTATTTGGCACGTACATCCTATTCTCTTGCATAAGCATGCCATCCGTCTCTCTAACTCTGAGATCTTTCTTTTTCCCTTGATTTCTCAAATGAACTAATTCTTGAATTTCCTTATCTTTCATCTGGGCTTCAAGTATGCGATCAATCACAATAGGCCTAACTTGGAAACTAGCAAGCAAGGTTTTCTCTTGTTCTGCTACAACTTCTTCTCGTTCTTCTAGCCCTAATTTCACTCCAGTGGACCTCAAATCTACAAGAAGAGAAACACGAGAAGCATACAAAGCATTAACCCGACCTTGAGATTTCCTACTCAAAGCATCAGCGACTACATTAGCACGTCCAGGGTGATACTCAATCGTGCAATCGTAGTCACTTAGTAACTCAATCCATCTCCGTTGACGAAGATTCAAATCTTTCTGCGTGAACAGGTATTGGAGACTCTTGTGATCTGTGAAAATCCTACACTTCTCACCATAGAGATAGTGTCTCCAAATCTTCAAAGCAAAAATAATGGCTGCTAACTCCAAATCATGTGTAGGGTAATTCATCTCATGAGGCTTTAACTGACGCGAAGCGTAAGCAATCACCTCACCATGCTGCATCAAAACACATCCCAAGCCATTAAAAACAAAGTCGCTAAAAATCTCGAAGTTCCCACTATCATCAGGAAGTGCTAAAGCAAGAGCATGAGTGAGATAATACTTGAACTGCTGGAAACTCTGTTCACAATTATCAACCCACTCAAACTTAACTTCCTTTGTAGTCAATCTTGTAAGTGGTAAAGATATAACTGAGAAATCCTTAACAAAGCGTCAATAATAACTCGCCAAACCAAGGAAACTCCGTAACTCGGTAACGGTTTGTGGCTGTTCCTAATTCTCCACAACTGCTATCTTCTGAGGGTCAACCTGAATACCCTGAGCTGAAACAACATGACCCAAGAATGCCACTTGATCTAACCAGAATTGGCATTTACTAAACTTAGCATACAGCCGATGCTCCCTCAATCTCTTTAGTACTAGAGTGAGATGTCGAGTATGATCTACTTTCGACTTAGAATACACCAGAATGTCATCAATAAAGACAGTGACAAATCTATCCAAGTATTGTTGAAATACCTTATTCATCAAGCCCATAAAAGCTGCTGGTGTATTCGTCAAACCAAATGGCATCACACAAAACTCGTATTGACCATAACGAGTTCTAAAAGCCATCTTATGGATGTCATGACTCCTGATCTTTAGCTGATAGTAGCCTGACCTCAAATCAATCTTGGAGAACATAGAAGCACCTTTAAGTTGATCAAATAGGTCATCTATACGCGGCAATGGATAATGGTTTTTAATCGTTACCCTATTCAATTGCCGATAATCAATACACAACCTTAAAGTTTCGTCTTTCTTTCGGACAAACAAGACTGGAGTTCCCCATGTTATGTACTAGGTCGAATAAAACCCTTATCCACCAATTCTTGCAACTGCATCTTTAATTCTCTTAACTCCGCAGGAGCCATTTGATAAGGAGCTAAAGAAATAGGATCTGTACCTGGAAGTAAGTCAATGGTAAACTCCGCATCACGATCTGGCGGCAATCCAGGTAAATCCTCAAGGAAAACGTCAGAGAAATGTCTGACTACTCGAGCGTTTGCCACACTCAAAGGATTATCATCATTTAATACCACATGAGCCAAGTAACCTTGACAACCTTTATTCAACAATCTCTTGGCTCACACAGCTGAAATAACACCATGTCTTACTCCACTACTTTCCCTTACAAACTTAACTTTAGGCAATTCGGGGCGATGGAAAGTCACTGTTTTCCCATAAAAATCAATTTTGGCACGATTATAATGCAAACAATCTGTGCCCAAAATCACATCAAAATCTACAATGTCTAATGGAGTAAGATTCGCTGGCATAAACACATCCTCCACTACAACGGGACATCCAGGATAAACATTATCTACATAACACTTCTCCCCTCTAGGCATGGCAAATTCTAACTCATATCCCAGAGGTGTAGACTAAGGTTGAGTCAACTGAGCAAATGTATGAGAAATTACAGAATGCGTAGCACCACAATCAATCAACACTTTAGTAAAATGACCAAGAACATTTAACGTACCCATCATCAAATCAGGATTGTTCTGAGCATCCTGAAGTAAGATGTTGTTAACACGTCCCTAAGCTGGCTGCCTTCCACCTCTACCTCTGCTAGCATGAACACCTCGGCCCTGGGCACCGAGCCCTTGACATGCCTGGCTGTGCTGCCTAAATGGTCATGTATTTCTGGTAGCAACATCAATCTGGTGTGGCTGTCCTCCAGAATGCCACTGTGACCCGCCAGTCGAGTACTGGTTATAATCACCCTGTTGATAAGGTACATATCTTCCTGAGTGCTGACCATAGCCACCTTGCTGATATGGATCCTGAGGGTACTGACACTGTCCTGGGGCATAAGGAACAGGATCTCCCTGATAGTGGTAAGCACCACCACAACCAGTCTGAGCATAACCACTTGGTCCTGAAAACCACTGAGTCTGTCCTTGCGGTGGCATAAGAGGCTGCTGTGGCTATTGAGGCCTCTGCTAATTTTGAGGACAATACTTATCCAAATGCCCCATCTGTCCACAGGTATAACATCCACTGTTACCTTGACGACATTCTCCAAAATGTCGATTATTACATCTTCGACACAAAGGAGTACTAGCACCACTTGAATTTCTCGGACTCTGAAATCTAGGGCCTCCAGAAAATCTACCTCCTTGCCTCGGGCCCATGGTACTAAAACCTCCACTAGAAGAACTCGAGCTACTACCACTTTTCTTAAAATTCTGGGTCTTGCGAGGTCCTTGAAGATACTGGCCTTTACCTTTATCATCTTTCCTCTGATTACCTTCTTCCTCTTCACTATCACTAAGCAAATTTTCTAAGTTTTCCACTCTCAACAGAATCTCATAGAACTCCTGATAAGTGTCACAGGTTGCTATAGTAGCCATAGATCGCCATTTCTTCTTAGTACCAAGTTTAAAACGATGAAGCATCTCAATTGGATTGGCATCAATTTCTAGATCATAACGGGAAAAATCTGTGAACTTTTTATAATACTCATTAGCAGACAACTTTCCCTGTTTTAGATTAGTAAACTCATGCTTTTTCCGATCAAGATATGCTGGAGGAATGAATCTCTTATAAAATGCCCGTTTAAAATTCTGCCAATCAACAATCTCCGCAGGCAGTCGTCCAAAAGTCTCTTGGCCCCACCAAGATGCAGACTCTGAACCTAAAAACCAAGTAGTAGTCTCAACCCACCTATCTTCGGGTAGATTTCCTTGACTGTGCATAACTAGGAACGTCTTCTCAACCTTTTGTAACCACTTTTCTGCCCCTTCAAGTCCCTCATTACCCATAAACTGAGGCAACTTCAAATTATACACGGACTCCAGAGGAGTTCTCTGAGGAGGGCGAATGACAGACTGAAGGGCATTAGCAATAGCTTCCCCCAACTGGGAAATATCAGGAAAATTAGGCTCAACCGCATGACGTAGCTCTCTACGAAGCGGCATAGTTCTGACATAAGACATCAAAATTAATTAGGGAAGTTCATAAAATATGCAGGACTACAACCTAGGCTCTGATACCAAACTGACACACCCCAACCGAGATCGAGGCATGCTGGCCGTCACGTGAGCGTGACGTAAGCCATGTGCACGAAGCGAAAACGTTAAGATAAGGAAATTTTGAATGAATAAAACCAATCATCCAGAATGGCTAGAAAGGAAATAAGTGTTAATACACCTTCAGAGCATAATTAAGTCTATGTGCAGTCAAGCATAGAAATTACTAAATCAAACAGTATCCAATATTCCTACATGGATGATGTACTGTTAGAACTTCCGCCAGGATCCTCGTGAGCCACCACAAAAGCTACCTAATACCTGGGGGGCGCAAAACAAAGCTGAGTGGGTCAGTAAAACAACGCTTATATAAAAACTTTATTTTCCTTTGAATATACTAACCCCTCGCCGTAAAACAAGTATAACTTTTCCAGAAAATAGAATACGTAAATATAGGTCAAATCAAGCTCAGTATATCAAGATTCATTTTGTATGTATGCCATGTATATGCTATGCCCAATATCACAATATAATAAATAATAAGCCAGGTGATGCAATTCAATATAAATCATCTGCTAGCCGAAGTCACGTGACGTGATCTATACGGCAAAAACTAGAGGTCATTCCAATCATATCTCAATCTCATATCTCCACATATTTCTACATATTTGCACACAAGTTGGTACCACCTCACGTGGTCTGACTGACAGGCTAGGTGTATAATAAATACGCTCAAGTGCTACAATCACATGAAGGCTATGCGCTAATTGCAGGCCACCTACAAGTCGAACCCACTAAAAGTGGTCTATACAACAGGCTAGGCACCTATCTTGAATCCCAGGTGAGCGTGTCATGCGGGAGGTGAACGATCATGTGAAGCTATGCCCTGACTCTGGCGGGAGCACTAACACCGGAGTGCAGATTAATGAGCTCAATTTGCTTCACAACATCACTAACCATCTCATACTCTTTACCAGCATAATATACTCACCTGTGGCTTACCTACCTCCGCAGCACCATGCAACAATATGCATAATTATGATAATGCATATGCTAAAAAAAAAAAATGCAAGCATAACATGGCATTTAAATCACATTCCATTAAATACGTTTTCTGGGGAAAACGTCAAGTATATGCATATATATACTGAAAATAACTGCCCACTCACTAATATGTAGTCAGGTCGTAACCCCTACGTCTAACCTGGCTACGCTCGTCCTCCAGATAGGTCTCGCCTATATGAGAAATAACTATAACAACGTTATTTTAAGCACATACACAATTCTAGCTAATAACTTCTCATACGTTGCTCAATTTGGGTATATAAATATACCACAGTGATCTATACAATCTCATAATCATCCCCATATTTTTAAAATAATTTTTCCGACCTCCACGCACCCTCACGCGTTGGCAGGGGCACGGCACCACGCACCCATACGCGCATCATCTTCAACCTCCAGACACTGGAACAATGTCACCGGCGCCGGATTCTGGGCAGACCTGCAACTGCCATTTTCTCGCTCGTTTTTGCACCATTTTGCATGAAATTTTTACCAAAACGCCATAAATCATGAGAGGAAGGAGATTATACCTCTTTGGAACTTCAAATCTTTCGAAATCTCGTCGGGAAATTTCTACCAAAACCGGCCACTTTCGAACCTCGTGATCCCGACGTCAAAACTGAGCCAACGAAGCACTCTGAGCTTCGTGGGGACCTCTTAGAGGTCGCTAAAAGCTTGGATTGTCCTAAAACACAACCATTCAAAAGTTCATGAATAGTGCTCAACTCAGAGCTTGAGTTTTCAACGGGTTTTCGAGAGCTTTCTTACCTGAAACGGGTACCAATGTGTTCGTAGGGACGAGATGAACACAATTGTGGTCTTCACGTCCACGATCTGTTAAGTTTAGGGAGGTTTTATGTCTCGTCCGTACAAGAGAGAAGAGAGAGAGAGAGACAGTCTGCGAGAGAGAGAAAGAGAAGGCATGAGAGAGGAAAGAGAATGAGGTATAAGGTTTTGGATTGGTCAATAACCCCAAAATACACAAAACCTAATCCTAATTGGTTCCACACAATTAGGACTTCATTTAATTGGCCCAAACCAAGCTTAACTAATAATACAACTTAATTTCCAAGGGCATTTTCGTCAATTCATATTTGTCGTACAAAATCTCCGGGACGGGCTGTTACAATCTACCCACCTTATAAAATTTCGTCCCCGAAATTTACATAATCAAAACCATCCACTAGTACTCATAAAGCAATTCGGTTAGATTTGTAGCCAATCGACAGGGCTATTGCACACTGAAGCTACTCTTATGCTGCTATTTCTTCCACCTCTTAGGATCAACAATTTTGTCATCCGTCGTCATCTGTCATGTTTCGTCTTTGTTTTAATCTGGGTCCTACTGTCAAGGTTGATAAGTCTTTTTGTACAGCCTGTGCCCTTGGTAAGACCACCCAATTACCTTTTTATTCCAATACTAATATCTTTGGTTCTTTCCTTTTTTATATTATTCATTCTGATGTATGGATGTCTTCGGTTACTTCTGTCAGTGGTTTTCGTTATTATGTATTTTTTATTGATGATTTTTTTCGTTATCTTGAATTTATTGTATGTAACGAAAATATGAGGTCTTTGATCATTTTAAAATTTTTGTTGCCATGATCTGTATGCCACTATTATGGTCCTTCAAAGTGATAATGGGACTGAATATTAATCAATACTTCTTGACCTTTTGTCACGAAAATGGCATTGAACAACGATACTCTTGTCCCCACAACAAAATGGCCTTATTAAACGACATCGCCAAATTGCCACTCTTATTTGATCTCTTCTCCACATTACCGGCTTACCCCACACCTTGTGGGTTGAAGCAGCTCTCATTGCCATTTATCTTATTAATCTCCTTCCCACATCCATTTTAGGTTGGATCACTCCTTATCACGCTATGTTTGATCATCATCCCACTTATGTTCATCTTCGTGTCTTTGGTTAACTAGGTTTTCCTCATCTAAAACCGTATATTGCTCATAAGTTAGAGAGTCGTTCTAAACCTTGTGTCGTTCTCGGTTATAGTACTTAACATAAAGATTATTGTTATCTTGATCCCTCTACTGGTCATGTCTATGTGTCTCATCATGTTATTTTTAACGAGTCATCTTTTCTTTATAGTGATTTGCAAGTCTTATGTTTTACGGAGTACAAGGAACTATCAATTACCAAGGCCACCACACCCAATTTTTGTGCAAGTCCATTCCGTCAACCTCGTCACCTGGCCAAGACATCACCTATTCAGCCTCATGCCCCTGAGATCGTCCCTCACGTGTACGAATCTTCGATGCGGGCCATACCTCTGCATAACCCATACACTTCAACTTCCATTGCCAACACCCACGTTGTTCCAAGCCCTATTTCACCCCATAGCCATCCTATGTCGCTGCAGGATCATCACAACCCACACACCACTTACAGGACCCCTCCCAACCAGCCCACTATGCCTCTCGACCCGTGCCTCGTCATATCCCACTTGCAAGAGAACAAGGGAATTGTAGCATAAACGGCACAAGTCAGGTCGTTCTCCACTGGGATTATTTAAAATAATTTATGTTAAAACAAAATCTTAATTAATTATTTAAAACAAAGTTTAGAAAATATTGATTTTGGAATTTAAAATAATAAAAATGTTGTGGCCTATTTGATTGACAAAGGAATAGACTGGTGCAGCAAGGAGAGAGAGTGGAGAAAGTGTAGGGATTTCTTTGTGTATATGAGATATTGTTATTCCACCCCTTCCCCCTCTTCCCACACAGTGCCTTATTTATAGTAGTAAAGATGAGAGAAATTATTTGTCCTCCAAGTAAATACAAACATTCAGAGATCAAGTAACGAGACAAAACTTTTCGACGGTAATCACAATTTAACGGTTATTTTAACTTCGATTTTGATTATTTTTTATAGCTACACTCCTTAATCCTATATGAATACAATGAATGAATTCGATCTTCAATTTAAAATATTTACACTAGTGAATACCACAAAATCTTATGTTATACTTAATGGAAGTACAAATAAACTCTAAGTGTTAGTGAGTCTATCGTTTTGATGGGATACGCATCATTCGAAACTAATTTCAACGATCCAACCTCAAACTTGTTTATATATGCTTCGAGATCGCATACTCCAAAAATCACAAAAAACAAACATTCAGAGATCAAGTAACAGGACAAAACTTTTCCATGGTTATAAACGAAAAATCACGATTTAACGGTTATTTGAACTCCGATTTAGATGATTTTTTACAGCTACACTCCTTGACCCTATATGAATACAATGAATGAATTCGATCTTCAATTTAAAATATTTACACTAGTGGATACCACAAAATCTTATGTTATACTTAATGAAAGTATAAATAAATTCTAAGTGTTAGTGAATCTATCGTTTTGATGAGATACGCATTATACGAAACTAATTTCAACGATCCAACCATCAAACTTGTTTATATATGCTTCGAGATCGCATACGCCAAAAATGGCAAAAAAACAAACTTTCAGAGATCAAGTAACGGGACAAAACTTTTCGATGGTTATCAACGAAAAATCACGATTTAACGGTGATTTTAACTCCGATTTTGATGATTTTTTACAGCTACACTCCTTGACCCTATATGAATACAATGAATGAACTCAATCTTCAATTTAAAATATTTACGCTAGTGGATACCCCAAAATCTTATGTTATACTTAATGAAAGTATAAATAAATTCTAATTATTAATTTAACATAATATATTCTTATATTACTAAATATTATAAGTTCATGTTATATTTAATATTGTTAATTTAACATAAGTGCTTATAAATATTATTCATTTCCATTTTCTCATAACAATTCAAGTGACAAAATTAATTAATTTGACTAAATATTTATTAATTTAACAAGAATAGTAGAAATTTATCTAAGTACTTAAATTAGAATTTTTAAATAAATAAACTTGTGTATCATACGATTTAAAAATTAAAGAATTTAGTGATTAAAACCTGAATTATGGAAGAATTCCGTCGTTGATTAATTATTTATGTACTCAACCAGCTTAAATAAATTCCCTCCAAAAATAAATTGTAAATAAAAATTAAACATGAAAGGAGAAAATAAAAATATTACAAGTAAGAAAAACTTACTGTTGTGAAGAAGGAACAAATGAAGTTGGAAGAACAAATAAGAAAGGTGCAAGAGAGAACACACAGGGAAGGTTTGTAAATGGGAAGAACAAATAAGAAAAACGCAAGAGAGGAAGGAGAATACACGGGGGAGAGTGTATCATCAATCTGTCGCTCACAACCGACACTGGGTTTCAAAATATTTAAAAAAACTAAAATCTATGTCCCTAAGAACCGACGCAGGCTTTAAAATATTTTAAAAACAATAATTAGTGTCTGCTAGAAGCGACACCAATATTTTATGTCGCTTAAAAGTGACATTGTATTATTTAAAGCGACACTAGTATTTAAAAATTATTAAAATGTATGTTGATTTTAAGCGACATTAAATGTTTACGTCAGTTTAAAAGCCACATTAAATGTTTATGACGCTTATAAGCGATAGTAAATCCGACGTTATGTTCAATAAGTGTCGCAACTGTCTAGTACAACACTATATTATATTAAACCGACACCACCTACTGACACTATAAGGCCCTTTTGTAGTAGTGTAGGAACGGATTTGCTTGACTTCAATCTTCTGATGCTCTTGTTGCTGATGTGAAAAGAAGAACTTCGGTGCAATGTGCTTGGTGTTGTCTCCTTTGAAGTACCATTTCTTGAGCTATTCGATACATGCTGTGTTATCTTCAAAGATCGTTGTAGGGACGTCAATGACGAAAGAAAGTTTGCAGGTGCTTCAAATATGTTCCACAACTGCTCTCAGCCAAAAGCATTCCTGACTAATAGTTTGGAGAAAAGCAAGATAGGTCGGAGAAATGCGAGCCTTTTTTCGTTTGGCTGCTTTATAGTTTTGGAAGTAAATCGTGCACTAATTTCATTAATTTGACAAGGGTAATGCTAGGGAGACTAAATTTGTAGGTAAATTTTTGTAAACTAAATGACATGAAAGTTGATAATTGAATTATTACTTAAGTGTTGATTAACGTACTTATTTCTTATTAATGATACATAATTTAATTTACAAATTCAGTCTCCTAGCATTAACCATTTGAAAATAAGAACGATTTTTTTCAAAACATAAAATCTATTAAAAAGTCCAGCTATTGCTATTGATTTGAGAATTTGCTTACAATGATTACATAGAATTAGGACTAGTTTCTCTTCTTTCTATTTTTTTTCTTTTTTTCTGGCACTTGAGTTAGTCAGCCCATGTCTAAGAAAGTGGTTGGTCATTTAGTACTACTACGGTCTAGTAGTATTCCTCTTCATTTGTAAATGAGAGATCTGAGATTCAATTCCTACCAAATACTAATTTGAATCACATTACTGTTAGCCCATTGTGAAGCTTAACCTCTCCCCCACTCCTTTAGTGTAGATAATATCTTTAGTTAAAAAAATGTCTATAAAAATGGCTTGTGTCATCCATAAGCATCGTATTGTTGGCTAAATAATTTGCTGGCAATGATTACATACAACCATACGAAACCTTTTATATTGTTTTGGATGTCGTGGGTGTCACACACACGACATCCAAAACAATATAGAAAGTTGTGTCACACAAATCCTATAGAATACAGGAAACCAAATTCTAGACTAAAGCCGAATCCAAACCAAACTAGAAAGTTGTATTTAGTGTAAACATGCGTCCAACCTATTCCAATCCTACACCTTTTCTGGATTCTTGTTTTAGTTTAGGCACATGTTGATTTAATGCCGAATCCAACATGATACCCTTCACACCCACTTACTTATCATTCCAAAACCTTTGGTATTATTAGTCGGGTACACGGCAAAAAAAAGGCTTGCTTTATTCTCCGACCTATCTCGTTTTTCTCCAACCGATCAACATCAAGCAGATACGAATATGGAAAGAAAACGCAGCATGCATCGAAGAGCTTATTTTGTAAATTAAATAATGTGTCATTAATAAGAAATAAGCACGTTAATCAATACCTAAGTAATAATCCAATCATCAACTTTCATGTCATTTAGTTTACAAAATTTAATCTACAAATTTAGTCTCAAATTAATGAAATTAGTGCACGATTTACTTCCAAAACTATAAAGCAGCCAAACAATATAGCTACTACTTGAAATGATAGAATGTCCATCTCAATCTCATGTTATTTCTAAACTTACCTTTTCTTCTCGTTTATTTTTTATATTTTGTATTTTGATAAAAAAAAAACGTATCATTTTTTTTTGGTCGAATTTCTAAAGGTAACGCAACGTAAATATCTTACCGATTGATAAAATAACAACTCTTTTATATAGAACAATTTTCTTGAAATAAATAAATCGTTACAATAACGTTTTGTGCTAATAATATAATATTATGCATAAATTTTTTTTCACATAATCTTTTATATATTAGCATAAAAATCCACAATAACAACTTCTGCGTGCTGTAAAAGTCATTTTATGTGTTTCAAACCTCAGGGTTGACAAGAGTACCGTGTACGAACACTTTGAGGGCGACCCATCAAATGTTTGCATTAAATGACATGTCGTCCATCGCACCTACATGCAAAGGCTCCACACCGAAAACAGTAGATTCCACCTTTTCTATTATGGTTTCGTTCACAAAGCACCCTCCCTATAAATGCCTCCTCCATAGAAGTCAATCTGCATCCCTCAAAAAAAAATTAAACCACTTCAGCTCTACTACTTAACACTATGTGTATCAAGAAGAACAGATATTCGTCGAAGAAAGCCGAGGATCGAGGGTTGCTGATGCTGAGGCTGGTAATCGGAAAGCTAGTGCACAAGAGTCTCTCGATCTTAGAATCTAGAGGCCCCCACGATCGCCACCGTTGTCAGAATGATTTTGACGAAGAATTGGAAGTGACGACCGTGGTGCCAGGAGACATTAAAGAAGGATACTTTGCAGTTTTTGCTGTCAAGGGGAATGAAGCAGAGAAGTTTGTGGTTAAATTGGAGTCGCTGAGTAACCCTGAATTTTTCAGGTTACTGGAAGAGGTCAAGGAAGAGTATGGATTTGGTCAGAAGGGTGCTCTTGCAGTTCCTTGCACGCCTGAGGAATTGTGTAAGATTTTACAAATAGAAAACTTCATTTTAATCGTTGACAAAGATGACTTTTAAATTAAAACCACAAGTAAGATCAAAATCTAATTTTAGTCCATTGATACATTAATAACCTCATTTATTAATTATATTTTGATTTTTTAATTTTTTTTTTCTTCCTAATTTTTAATGTATTAATTTTATTTCATTTTCATTTCATTTATCGTAATATATTTTGTTGTAAACATTTAGATAAACTAAGTTTTGTTATACAATATATTTCAATGTACTTTGTCTTCTTTATTTAGGTACATTAAATTCATTATAATACATTTCAGTACACATATTTCGGTACACATATTTCGGTACATACATTTCGATACAAACATTTAGGTACATTAATCAAATATAATACATTTCAGTACTAACATTTAGGTACATTAATTTAATATAATACATTTCAGTGCATCTAGTTTGATACATACATTTCAGTACTAACATTTAAATACATTAGTTCAATATAATACATTTCGGTACTAACGTTTAGGTACATTAATTGAGTCTTTCAAAGTTTGAAGAATGTTAAATAAAATTAATAAATTAAAAAACTCTTTTTTGGTCAAAAAATCAATTAAAATATGTATTCTAATAAATTTAAATATTTAATGGGAGACATTAAATAAAATGCACATTAATTATTTTGAATTAAGGACACATCAAGAGATTATAATCAATATGTAATCTAACACAAGATTTATTTTAAATTTCAATCTTTTTAAAGGATTAAAGTTAAAAAAAACCCCTACAACAGCTGAAGGAAGAAGAGGAGCAGTAGAACATATTAATTTTACAGTTATACAAGGATACTAGCTAGCAACTCAAATGAACAAATTTTCATGTAATTTTCAAAGTTTATGTAATTAATTATTCATGCATTTATTTATTTATTTTTGTTCCCTTGCACCGAGTGTAGGACAAACTTCTACACGGAAATAACGAGAAAATTCATTCAATCTTATATGATGATTTCTTCTGAGGCAAGTACGTATGGTGGGTTGACTAGGAATTTTTTTTAAGAGAGTGATTAACATGGGAGTATTGGTTTCCATTGACCCTTATAAATTCAAAGAGAAATTAGGTTCATATCCTTTTTTTTCATATCCTTTTTTTTTTCAACTCACTTGATTGAAATCTTATTCCTTTTTAATTTTTAATCAAGGTCCCTTGATCTTAATAAACATCATTAATTATTTCAGTAATAAAATATTTTACATATCAAGATAATTAAATTTTATTTCTAAGTTATTCATTTAGTGTTAGAAACATTACATTTGATATATTTATATTTATGGCTAAATTTTGTATCATATATTTTGATTGTTAGTTTGTACCCATTTTAATTTGCAACCCTTTTTTTCAATTGTGCCAATTTTCTATTCAGTTTTAGTTTGTACCCATATATTAATTTCTTTTTGTGTCCATATTTTTCAAACTTTTATTTGTACTCATACTTTTTGACCTTTTATTTGTATCCATAATTTATTAATAATGTACCCATTTGTCTTAAAAATGTACCACTTTGTTATATGTAAAATGCACCCTTTTTTTTTTTTTTTTTGTAAGTACCATCTCTTTTGTGTAAAATGTACACTTTTTTTTAGAGTAAATTGTAGCTATGGTCCCTTAACTTTAACTTAATTGGAGCAATGGTCCCTCAACTAAAAATCCATTACCATTGGTCCCTCAACTTATCAAAACGTGCAGCTATGGTCCCTCAACTAAAAATCCATTACCATTGGTCCCTCAATTTTAATTCAACTGGAGAAATAGTCCCTTAACTTTAACCTAATTGTAGCAATGGTCCTTCCAATATAACTCGTTTTGACAAAAATTTTGACATAGTTGACGAAAAGAACCATAATTATACACTTTGATGAGTTGAGGGATCCTAATTGTATAAATGGTCATTCCAACATAGCCTATTTTGACAAAATTTTGACAAAATTGATGAGAAGGACTATAGCTACACATTTTGATAAGTTGAGAAAATTGATGAGAAGGACTATAGCTACACATTTTGATAAGTTGAGGGACCAATGGTAATGGATTTTTAGTTGAGGGACCATTGCTCCAATTTGATTAAAGTTGAGGGACCATTCGTACAATTTACTTTTTTTTTTATATGAAATGTACCCATTATATAAAACGTATCACCTTTTTTTGTATAAAATGTACCAACTTTTTGTATGTAAAATGTATCATATAAAAATTACCAATTTTTTATGTGTAAAATATCATTAATGTAAGTAATGACAAATCATGGGTTTTATTTAAGTATAATTTTTTTTAATATTTTCAACAAATTATGGATTTTATTTAAAATCACATTAATATAAATAACTACAAATATCAAATTTTAATTTAAAAATTATAATAACCTACATAGAAATGCATTATTGCATTAGTTTCAAGGACTTCAATAAAAAATCGAAAACCAATAAGGTTTCAATCAAATAACGTTGATAAATAGGGACCCCATCCAAAGTCACCCTAACTTCAAATATCTCATATTTGGAGTTTTATATGGCTCATATAGTAGCTAAGGCAAACAAAACAGAGATATTAATAATTTTTTAATTAAAACATACCAAAACTACAACCTTTCCTAAACATGGAGAGCATTTTAAGTGATCAATATTGTAAAGAAGTCACATCATATGAAAAATCAATGATTGAATGATAACTGTTCTAGCCTATTTTATCTGACAAGGTTAAGGGAGGCCGGCATCAAGGGTAGAGAGATTGAGAGAGATGTGTTTGTAGAATTGTAGGGGAATGTGTGTGTTATCATTCCTACATAGTGCCTTTATTTATAGTAGTAAAAGGAGAGAAGAAATTCCTTCATCCCCAAGGAATACAAGTTGTAATAGGAAATGATAACTAGAATCAAATCTAATCTAGGATTTACACAATCACACTTAAACTAGGAAAGTTTACAACACTCCCCCTTGAGTGTGTAAATACTCAAGGTAGATTAAGATCAAGCAAGTATTATTCAGGATACTCCCCCTGAGTTTGACACAATTCCAAAAAGAAATAGGAATGTTACAACTCAGAAAGTTTACGCATACCAATTCCATGAACAAGCTTCTGAAACGTCATCTTCGGTAGTGATTTGGTGAAGAGGTTGGCCAGATTGTCTTGTGAACGGATTTACGGGACTTCAATCTTCTGATGTTCTTGCTGTTGATGTGAAAAGAAAAACTTCGGCGCAATGTGCTTGGTGTTGTCTCCTTTAATATAACCCTTCTTGAGCTATTCGATGCATGTTGCGTTGTCTTCAAAGATCGTCATAGAGACATCTACGGTTGGGTAAAGATTGCAGGAGCTTTGAATATGGCCCACCACTGCTTTCAACCAAAAACATTCCCGAGTTGCTTCATGTAAGGCCAGAATCTCAACATGGTTAGACGAAATGGCAACTAAGGTCTATTTAGTTGACCTCCAAGAGATTGATGTGCCTCTAACGGTAAAGACATAACCCGTTTAAGAACGCGCCTTGTGCGGATCAGACAAGTATCATGAGTCGGCATAACCAACAAGGCGAGAATCGACTCGAGAAACAGATGGTGCATCATCACTCGAGGATCCGTAGGGATAGAACAAGCCCAAATCCGTAGTACCCTTAAGGTAATGGAAGATGTCTTTCATGCCAGTCCAGTGTCTGCGTGTAGGTGCATTACTGTATCTTGCCAAAAGATTAACAGCGAAGGAGATGTTAGGTCTAGTGCATTGAGCTAAGTACAATAAAGAGCCTATCGCACTTAGATAAGGAACTTCAGGCTCCAAAATCTCTTCATCATCTTCCTTTGGATGGAAGGGATCCCGTTTTGCATCTACCGATCGAACGACCATAGGAGTCCTCGAAAGCTTCGCTTTATCCTCATTAAAGCAGCGCAACACGTTGAAGGTGTAGTTCGATTGATGTACTAGGATTCCATCCAAATAGTGCTCTATCTCGAGACCGAGACAATATCAAGTCTTACCTAGATTTTTCATCTTAAATTTTGACTTCAGGTGCGCGGCAGTTCTCGCGAGCTCTTTAGGAGTTCTGATGAGATTCATATCATCGACATATACTGCAACAATCGCAAATTCGGAATGTGACTTCTTAATGAACACACAAGGGCATAGTTCGTTGTTCACATATCCTTGACTAGTCAAATACTCACTCAGATGGTTATACCATATTCTTCTGGATTGTTTCAAACAGTAGAGTGAACGCCTCGGCCGAATTGAGAGTGTGTTCTGGGGTTTGGAAATATTTGAACCAGTCAATATAAGTCCTTCGGAAACTTTCATATAAATTTTCATATCAAGATCCCCATAGAGATACGCAGTTACTACGTCTATCAACTGCATACTCAGTTTTTCAGAAACTACCAAACTGATAAGGTAGCGAAAAGTAATCACATCCATAATGGGTGAATAAGTTTCGTCATAGTCAATCTCGGGGCATTGTGAAAAGCCTTATGCAACAAGATGAGCTTTGTAACGCACAATTTCGTTCTTCTCATTACACTTCCAAACGAAAGCCTACTTGTAGCAACCGGGCTTCACATGTAGAGGAGTGTGAGCTACAGGTCCAAACACCTTACGTTTCGCAAGCGAATCGAGTTCGACTTGGATTGCTTGTTTCCAACTTGACCGATCAGTTCTACGTCAACATTCATCGACGGAACGCGGTTCAATATCATCGCTCAACATGATCTTAGTAGCTACTGCATATGTTAATACATCGTCGACGATCATCTCATTTCTACGCCACACGTCATCTAAGCTAGCATAATAGACCGAAATTTCACGAATCTTGGGAGGAGGATTCGTTTCTTCAAGGACGCTTCCATAATCTAGAATTTCCTCATGTGTTAGATAGAATGAGTAAGCAATAGTCAAATTCACGGTAGGCTCTTTGGGACCTTGTACCGCGGATTTCCTCTTCTAGCGGTGTGAATCCTTTGAACCAAGCGGTCTGCCACGCTTTTGTGTAGGGGCAGATGATTGGCTAGCCGCTAATGTACGTGGATCACTAAGATTTGTGCCTCGAGCCTCCAGGAGAGAAGTCTGTCATACATTTGGTACATCAATCTTTGCAGGCGTATTCACAACTGGAATATGTGATCTTGTCACTTATGCTAGATCGATGACAGCATCTGTCATGCTCTGAGCTATGCTCTGGAGATCTAATATGCGCTGCACTTCAGTTTCAGACTGAGCAGTAGGGGATCTAAATGAGACAAAGTGGGAGTCGTCCACGATAATTCACATCGTTCTTCAAGAACGTTGACATTCTTATCTCCCCATAACGACGGGAATACTGTCTCATGAAAGTGACAATCCGTAAAATAAGCGGTAAACAGATCGCCTGTCAAAGGTTCTAAGTGACGAATAATCGAACGAGAATCATATCCGACATAGATTCCCATCCTTCGCTGAGGCCCCATTTTTGTACGTAACGGCAATGTGATCGGCACATATACTAGATAACAAAAAACGAGCAGATGCGATATGTCGAGTTCGTATTCGATAACCAACTGAAAGGCAATAAATCGTTGTGTTGCAACAGGCCTCAGGCGGACCAACTTTGCTGCGTGCAATATTGCATGAACCCAAGCAGTGATCGAGAGCTTGGTACATATGACCAACGATCGATCAATCATTTGTAAGCGCTTAATGAAAGCCTCTGCCAGGCCGTTCTGGGTGTGAACTATGGGTACGAGATGTTCAACTTCAACCCCAATCGACATGTAATAGTCATCAAAAGTTTTAGATGTGAATTCTAAAGCATTATCCAATCAAATAGATTTGATCGAATAATCAGGGTGTTGAGCCTTGAGCTTGATAACTTGAGTCAACAGTTTGGAGAATGCAGTGTTTCTTGTGGACAACAAGCACACCTGTGACCAACTTGTGGAAGTATGAACCAAAACCATAAAGTATCTAAATAGTCCATAAAGAGGGTGAATCGGTCCACAAATGTCAAATGGGAGGATTCGAACGAATGTTGTCATGAAAAGGCTTAGTAATAAGCTTTCCCATTAAACATGTTTGATATGCGATTCCTTAGATCGAACCTAAACTTCGGGTTAGTAGATGCCCGGGTGATGATTTGAGGATTTGGCGCATTGCTATTCTTCCAAGATGTCCTAAACGATCATGCCAAAATGTAATTTCGTGCACGGTCCAAGTAGTAGGGCCGGCCACATAGTGGCATTGTATGGGGCGTATGGTCGTAGTATACAGACCACTCGGGATGCGCTCTATCTTCTCTAGAATACGCTTCTGGCCATATTCGTAGGAAGTTATGCACATAAATTGAACTCTGTTTTCTACGTGGGTTTCAGCATGGTAGTTTTTATCTCTAATATCCTTGAAACTTAACAATGTTCTTCCTGAATGTGGAGAATAGAGTGCCTCAGCAATGGTCAAGATTGTACCATTGGACAATATTATACGTGCCTTATCGTATCCTTTTATCAGGTTGGTGTTGGAAATGTGCCCTAAAACCAATCATATGATGATACTTTACGGACATTTCACATGTTAAACTAATCTAGTTTAATATAAAGGGCAAAGATTATTGTTTTAAGCTGTTTTATATAAATATTATATGCTTAAACAATAAGTCCAAGGAATATGTAATAGGGAGAATGTGATCTAAAGAAGTTAGATTCATGAGACCATTCTTTTTCGTATACATATCCTAAATGTTCCTAATCATAGGATTGCCAATTGGGCATTGACAATCCGTCAAGATCAGTATGTGTTATATCTTCTCTTAGGGAGAGTGACTGGTCTCGAGTTATTGTTATGACTGACACCAAGACAAGCATGTAGGTGCTCAATAGAGAATGAGTCCACTGAACATGATCAACAAGGAGTTCTCGTACTCATGTCACATGAGAACTCATGGTTGGGATAATGCAAAGTAGTCATTTGACCTGAGGCATCATAGTTGTCTTGTGGTTAGGTCCTTGATCTTTGACTATGTCAAAGATACTCCGTCAGAAGGTGTCCACGGCTAGTTGGGGTTAAGCCACTTAGCCATGGAGGCAAGTGAATCCGCAACATGAAGGAAAATTTGTGAAAAACATGTTCATTTGAGCAACATCTATGGCATGCAATTAACAATTAAAGGCGGAATTAGGCTTGTACGCACTCAAAACAAAACATTACCCATAAAATTCAAAGCCTAGTAGTTATGATGAACTAAGACTCAACTCAAATCTTAAAGAAATGAGTTGAGAAACTTTTATACCTTTGAAGCACCTCTTTGCTTAGCAAAGGTTAATTAACCATGTGAGGGCCTTCTTTCCTTTGTCTCCTTGCTCATTGGCTCCATGGATATGGATGGAAGAATTGATTCTCCAGGTGATTTCTTCGGTCAAAGTTTCGTTACAAAACTTGAGAAATGATCATATTCAACAAACTTCATAATTATATTCATTCACAGACTTAAAGTCTTGGAAGCGCAAATGCTGCCAATCATGTCTTGATTCAGGCAAGAATATGTCATTTTGGTGATCAAAACAATCAGCCAAAGTGACCCATAGTGCACGTGGATCCTCCTCAACAAGGTATTCAGTTTGCAAGGCGTCATAGATATGTCTTCGGATGAAGATCATAGCAGTGGCTTTTTTAGCTTCGCCAACAAGGTTGTTCGTCTCTTTTTCAATGGCGGGATGCAAGTTCTTTGCAGTGAGGTGGAGCTTTACATCTTGGACCTACTTGAGGTAGTTCCTTCCAGAGACCTCCAAAGCGGTGAAGTCGAGTTTGTTTAAATTCAACATGTTCCTATCACAAAATAGATGGACAAGATGTGGTTAGTGTAATGGAGAAAAATCAATCCATTCATATAGTAGTAGAACATACAGGTTCTAATAGATATGTATTGGTTTAATTTTGCATGGAAAAACTTCGGGTTTTCATGGTTGTTGTTTTTAAATGAAAACTTCAGGTTTTCAAACAAGGCATGTTTTTAAGAAACTTCAGGTTTCAAAATAATTATGAACTTCAGGTTCATATATTCCTACAGGCAAACACAAATATATACACAAAAATATGCAACAAGAATATATGCAAATAGAACTTCAGGTCTTCAATTATAATTGAATTAATTATTTGGACTTCGAGCCAAATTTAAAGTGTGGGTGAAAAGTATAAAACCCATTAGGCCTAAAATAATTAGGCGAATAAACTCGGGGCCCAAAAGAAGGCCTAAGCCCACGGGTGGTTTAATAAAATGAGTGTTGTGCATCCCAGGCCCAAGAATGGGCTGGGTTTGATCTCGAGTCAAGCAAGCATGCAGGCCCTTGCATCACAATGTAATTGGGCTGGATGCTCAAGCCTAAAAAAATAAAAGGAAGGCCCGTAAAAGGCACGGCTTGCCTGTGATGCGGCGCATGGGAGACGGTAGGAGTCCAGTTGGCTTGACTGCGTATGTGGGCCAAATCTTCACCAAAGCCCAACGAGCTGGTGATGTGGATTGAAAAACCAGCGGCACAGGCAAGGCCCAACGTCGTGGGTGCTGTGCAAATGGACTGAGAGGAAATCGAGGCCAGTTAAGGCTCAGGTGTGATTTCCAGGCAACCCCAGCGGCGCTGGGTGTGGGGATCTGCCAGATTCAGTCGACGGCATCACTTTAGATGACGTTTCCATGGTCGGTGCAAGCTATGGTTCATTGGAGAACCAAATATTTTTTGGCGAAGATGAAATTTCAACGTCAGGGGAAGGGGAACCAAAGGAATTCAACCGAATTCGAATGAAAAACCATGAAATTCTTCTGGAATTTCGAGAAATCGTTGGTGAAAACAATGGGTTTTGTCTAATTTACACAACTGCTAGTAATGTTTCGTCGAAAAATCAATGGGGAGGACTTGGGCTTCAGGCCGTAGGTCGGGATAAGGTGCTTCAAACACATCGTTTTCGGTTCAGGCTTACAGCTAGGGTTTTGATATTGGACTTGGCTTGCCAAGTCGTTACAGGCTGCTGGCTTGCACGGTGCAAGGTCGGGGGTTCGAAGAACCCCATTGTTTCCCGATTTCAATTTTTCTTTTTTTTTTCTTTTTTTTTCAATTCAATTCATATATAATTCAATTTGATGCATATGCAATTCAATAATTTTAATGCATGTACATATATTTGATGCAATTCATGGCAAATATCAAATTCACATAATTCAACAATTATGAATATAATGCATACACAATTTATATGGAATCTAAAATTCGAAAAACGTAAAGTTGGTCATGCATTCTAGTGAATGTTCATGCTATCAGGGCTGCAAAAATATCGAGATAAAACTCGTTGTTTTGAAAGAACCTGATTGCGTGATGATATGGATGAACTGGTTTGATGTAGAAAATCTCCTCATCAAATTCCTAAGCGCATTGGTAGGAGCGTGCTGATAACTTGTTGTAGCCAATTTTATCTGACTAGGTTAAGGGGGGCCAGCGGCAAGGGTAGAGAGATTGAGAGAGATGTGTTTGTAGAATTGTAGGGGAATGTGTGTGTTATCCCTCCTACATAGTGCCTTTATTTATAGTAGTAAAAGGAGAGAAGAAATTCCTTCATCCCCAAGGAATACAAGTTGTAATAGGAAAGGATAACTAGAGTAAATCTAATCTAGGATTTACACAATCACACTTAAACTAGGAAAGTTTACAACAATAACTTGGTTGTATACAATGAAAAATCTATGGAAATCAATGGTTTAATGATAACTTGGTTATATATAATCAAAAATGTATTTGATTATATTGATAACGATGTTGTGATACGGTGTTCTAAAATATGAACATGTAGTTACTAATTATAAATAAAAGTATATTTAGTTTTCGAAAACTTATTGTTTGTGACCCCATTAATATAAATTTATAGCTACGTCACTTACTTGGGAGATAAGTTAGGTGAAAGTTAAGAGCTTGATTCTCGTTCATTGTGAGATAAAAAAAAAGGTACTGCCATGTTGTGAGGGTGACTTGGAAGATAAGTCAGGATTTATAAGTCATATTAAGATGACTTGGAAAATAAGTCGGGATTTACAAGTAATGTTAAGAGTTTGATACTCCGGTTGTAACTTGTAACAAACGAAAACCTGTACCACCAGGTGGTTGTTATCAATTCTCCAATGCACAATGCAAGCGAGAGAGCGTTCAAACGCTCAGTGAGTAGCATTTGGACACTCACTGGAAATTCGAACATTGATTCGACAGCACTCGGATTGGATAATTCTTGATTTTAGTAATACAAATTTGTACATAGAAACGAACTGGTGTATTGTTTGGCCAGGTATACCAACAAGTTTGGTTCTTTTCTTCTTTCCTTTTCGTTTTATATTATTAACGATAACTGGAGCATGGGTGTTAAAATAGACTAATTAATCCAGAATTATCTCCGGAATTATAGTATATATTATAGAACGTAATTTCCTACTGTATTTAATGTAGGATTCCTGCCTAAATAGGGATTAACATAACCTTATATACATGGTATCAATCGTCTAGTTTTTCTCTCTACATCTCCTCTTTCTTCTCACGTCCACCACAAACCAACAACAAAACCAACAGCAAACTTTTGCTGTCCACCAATTTAGGTTTAGGGGCAATTAGGCTTTGTAGTTTCTTCCTTTGGTTCTCATCTACGTTGCGTCCCATCCCATACAGCCAAACGAACAAAAATAAACACCAGACCCCATTCTCTTCTGCGTCACATCCATTACCGTTTTCTCCTTCTTGTCCTTTAGCATTAGTTCTGGCCTACATTATGCGTAAGTTATGGCCTCCATCACCAGCCGCCATTTACCAATGCACCTCAGCCTTTTCTTGTCGCCGGTCCACTTCCGCAGTCTTTTCCCCGCCAACTTCGGCAGCCTACTTCCGCAGCCTTTTCTCAGCCCAACTGGCTGTTTTAGGACCTTGTAAAGATGGGCTTTATTCTGTCTTCCAGTGCTTCTGCCGTCCCTTAAGAGTTTGCTGCTATCTCTTCCATCACTTGGCATCAACATCGTGGTCATCTGACGTCATCTGTTATGCCTCGTCTTTGTTCTAGTTTGGTTCTACTACCAAGGTTGATAAGTCTTTGTACAGCATATGCCCTTAGCAAGTCCACCCAATTACCTTTTTATTCGAATACTAATATATGTGGTTCTTCCTTTTTTTATACTATTCATTATGATGTGTGGATGTCTCTGGTTACTTTTGTTAGTGGTCTTCGTTATAATGTACTTTTCATTGATGATTTTTCCTGCTATTCTTGGATTTATCCTATGAAAGAAAAATATGAGGTCTTTGATATTTTAAAGTTTTTGTTGCCATGATCCGTAACATGTTCCATACCACTATTATGGTCCTTCAAAGTGACAATGGCACTGGATGTTAATTAATCCTTTTCTACCTTTTGTCAGGAAAATGACATTGAATAACACTACTCTTGTCCCCACACCCTACAACAAATGGCCTTGCTAAATGGAAACATCCCCACATTGCCACTCTTATTCGATCTCTTATCCACACTACCGGCGTACCCCACACCTTATGGGTTGAAGCGGCTCTAACTACATTCATCTTATTAATCTCCTTCCCACACCCGTTTTAGATTGGACCACTCCTTATCACATTCTGTTTGGTTATCTTCCCACTTATTCTCATCTTTGTATATTTGGTTGTCTATGTTTTTCTCATATAGAATCGTATGTTGCTCACAAGTTAGAGAGTCATTCTAAACCTGTCTTTCTTGGTTATATTACTCAACATAAAGATTATTGTTGTCTTGATCCCTCCATTGGTTGTGTCTATGTGTCCAGTCATGTTATTTTTTACGGAGTCATCTTTTCTTTATAGCTAATTCTAGGTTTCATGTTTTACAAAGTACAAGGAACTATCAATTTCCCAAGCTACCACACCCATTTGTTGGAAGGTCCATTCAACCTCGTCACAAAGCCACACACCACCTATTTAGCCTCATGCCCCTGTGGTCGCCTCTCGCGTGTACGAATCTTTGGTGCATGCCATACCTCCGCACAGCCCACACACTTCAGCTTCCTTTGCCAATACCCATGTTGTTCCAAGCCCTATTTCACCTGTGGCCTATCCTCTGTCGCTGCGGGATCATCACAGCTCTCACGCCACTCGTTGGACCCTTCCCCGACAGCCCACTATGCCTCTGGGCCTATACCAACATCAAGGCACGTGCCTCATATCCCAGCGTCCGGGCCCTTGCCCAACATGCCTTTGCTAGTCTTAGGGCCCATGCCTATTTCTGCTTCAGACACTTCTTGTGTCTTGACAACTACATCATTTACGTAATGTTCTACGTTTTTGTGTAGCATGTTGTGAAGATCTTCTGCATTGCGCGTTGATATGTAGCTCCAGCGTTCTTCAAGTTAAAGGGCATTACCTTGTAGCAGTAGATACCTTTTGGAGTGAGGAAGGCTGTTATTTCATCATCTTTGGGAGCCATGCGGATTTGATTGTCCCCAGATGAGCCGTCCATGAATGATAGTGCCTCATGGCTAGCGGTTACGTCCACCATGATTTCGATGATTGTTAAGGGAAAATCATCATTCAGGCAAGCATCATTGAGGTCTCGGAAGTCCACGTAAGCACGTATTTGTCCAGATTTCTTAAGGACAATGACGATGTTGGAGATCCATTTAGAATATTGCACTTCTCGAATGAAGCCTGCTTTGATCAGCTTGTCAATCTCAACCTCAATTTGTGGGATGAGCTCGGATCCATAGAGTATTTGAGTTTGGTTTATCGATCGCGTTCTGGGCTTGACTGCAAGGTGATGAACGACAATGGTAGGGTCAAGGCCGGGCATTTCTTTGTAAGTCCAAGCAAATACGTCTTTGTACTCCAAGAGCAGTTGGTAGTACTCTTCTACCTTGTTCGTGTTTAGCAGTGCGCTTACAAAGATAGGCTTCGGCTCCTCACTTGTGCCTAAGTTGAGCTCTTTGAGGTCATCGACCGTGGTTTGCCCCCCATCCTTGAGTTGTGGTGGCGCAGCAGTGACGTCTTCCTTGGGGATTTCGTTTTCTTCATCTTCTTGAATTGTGATGTGGAAGACGTCTTGGACATCTTTTTCAGTACCGTCCCATTGGGCTTGTTAACGTGAAGATTAGCCAGTGTGGATGATGGTGCGCCTCCTTATCGTTAGTGGTTCTTTTATGTCCACCTCCAAGGTTGCTTGGCATTTCATCCTTGAAGGAATTGAGATTCGAACGTAGTCTTTTTTTGCTAGACTGTCGAGCTTTTCTTCCTTTTGCATTGTCTTCCTCTTTCTAGAAGGCTTCTTGGTTTCTTTAAGTCTTTCCAAGGCCAATCGTCACGGAGGAGAGCTAGCCGTGTTGCTTTGTTTCTTGGGTTTTGACAACCTTTCGAAAATAGAGCTTTGGGGTGTTGGCATGTTAAGCCTTTTGAAGATGGAGGTTCAGTCTGGACCACTAATGCGATCAAGTGCCGAAACTCTAGGTTTTGAACTGTTCAGTTGATCGAAGACTGACGTTCGAGGGGCGGGTTTAGGCTACTCTTGACTTTTTTCAATGCTCACGCTGATTTGTTGAGTGTTGACATTTTTCGTTTTTCTTGAAATCTTAACGGGTGTATTTGGTGTGAAGCCAAATCCAGCTTTGTTGATGTTAACTCCGTAACCATGCTTCTTCAACTTCTTTTGAGTCTCCGTGAGGTCATGTTCTTTGTCGTTGACGATGTTTGATTCATTCTTTCCAAGATTTGAAGATGAGGCGAAATAGTACCCGGCCTTTGACATGAGTTTGTAGGTGTTTGGGTCAAAACCTTCTTCGATCCTCTTGGTTGGAAGAGAGCTTGGTCACGCCCCCTTTGGCAAGGGTTTTATGAAACCTTGTAGTGGTTTGGAAACTTAGGGTCACCTAGCTATGTCAAGGGTAAAACGACATTCGTCTTGAGCAGTTTTACATTGTCTTTGTGCAGCTGTGTGTCAGCTTTGCTTGTTCCAGTTTCGAATGGGGATTGCCTATTCCTTATTCTCGACATAGGGATGTATCAGAAGACGGATGTGTTTGATCCTTTTGAGGGTGTCACACTCCCTTTGGTTGTTATGGGTTTAGTAGGCTCATTATCATCTTTGCTTGAATATGGCATGGCTTTCCTTTCTTGCTTTTTGGGCACAGCTTGCCACTTCTGCTTTTTGGGTGCGGCTTTGCATGTGGATTTGATCTCATTTGGAAGAGCATCGAGCACCATTTCTTCATCCATGTAGAGCTTGGCATCGACGAAGTGTGACTCGGCTTTGGTGAATGGCTTGGTGTCGCCTTGTATCACGTTCACCCCTTCTCGGTAAAACTTTATACATTGGTGGAGGGTGGACGACACTACTCCATTCTCGTGGATCCAAGGCCTTCCAAAGAGCAAGCTATAGGAAGTTCTTGCATCAATCACGTGGAATAGCATGCTTGATCTGAGTTTGCCAATGGTCATCTCCACTCAGACCATGCCCATCGCTCTTTGTCCTCCTTGGTTAAAACCTTGGTTTTGGAGACGGCTTCAAGATAGTTCATCCACCTTGATGTCGATTGTAGTCATTGTTGACTTTGGCATGATGTTTATGGCCGATCCATCATCCATAAGCATACGATTGACTTTGTGCTCCCTTACGTACCCAGAGAGGAAGAGAGGACGGTTGTGAGGTTTTGATCCCAGCAACAAGTCTTCATCAGTGAAGTTAATTATGTCATGAGTGGCACAGCATGTGGCATATTCATATGGCCAAAGCTTCAAGCCTTCATCCTTGCTTTATTGCGCTTCGTGGACGTCGGGGCTCACTAAGATCACTACTAATGCTCTTCGCATTTCCTTGGGCAATTGTAGCGCCTCCTCGATGCTAAAGTATGACGCCATGCTTTCTTTAGGTGTGAGAGTTTTCTCTTCCCCGATGTCGATAGCTTTGCCTTTTGAGGGGGCTCTTCTATCTCCACTTCAATCATGTGACAGGCAATAGTAATGCACTGTTGCACGAAGTTATTCGGGAAATACTTGTGCAATGACAACTCATGTATTGCATACATTCATACCATTCATTCCCAGTCTATTTGTGACATTTTGAGTTAAATTGGCTGCGTTTTACTCTCTTTTGTGTTAATGTGTAGTTAATTGTATTTTAGAGCCATTTGAGGGTCAATAAGGCAAAATAGTACTGGAAGTGGAGAATTGAATAAGGATTCTGATGAAGAAAGAGATTCAAAGTGTACAATTGAATATGGTGATGAATATGGCCCTGTAAGAGACCAATAACAGCAAAAAACGTCTGAAATAAATGCTCTATTACTGGGATGTTTTGACATTCTATAACAGCCTATTTAACCTTATAAAACTGAGAGTTTCAGCCACTTTTACATAAGCTTCCCCTTGGAGATGCCTATAGCTCTCTCTCTTCTGTTTCTTTGGCCTTTCTTCTAGAAACAAAATCCTTTCTCCATTCACCATCCGCAGCCACCAAAGAAACCACGCAGCTGCGCTGTTATTGGAGAAGTTCAACATCAATATTGCTTCAAGGGGGTTTCTTCTATAAACTTTAATTTCACTCATGTTGTCCTTGATATTTATATATTCTGTAATCATGTTGTGTAAGTAAGTTCATCGTAGGGGATTTTGATGTAGCCTTGCAAACTTTCTCTATGTTATTAAGTTAAAGTATTCAAATTACCAATCTGTGTTCTTGTTTCATTCATTGATTTTATAGTATAATTTGTTTGTTAATCGTAATGTTTGATCACCATTAGGGTTGCTTATGAATTATTTGATCAAGGTTATATAGTACACATTATGCTTAATCTTGGTGGACATGTGAATGAATGAAGAAACTGCTATGCAAACATCCTGCCATGTGATTTCTTTGGTTCTTTGAAGTTTTCTTGTTCTTAATGGATTCTTAATTGGTAATCTATGTTGAACATCACAACTAGGTTTCAGATTAGGAGTACTTGATCACAACCACACATCAAATGGATGATCATAAATAAGTAAAACAAACCCTAGTTGCAAATTAGAGAGTTGAATACGTTTTGACTTAATTTTCATTGAATTGGCTTGTAATGGTAAAATCGATATTCCTGGTCCCATTCTCATCGTTTTTGAACCAATCTATCATTCATCTTTATCTTGTCTTGCATTTTAAGTTACTTTAGCTTTCAAAACAAAAATCTAAATTCATTTTTCATTTGCATTTTCTTTAGGGTTCATATCAAGCTAGTAATTGTAGAGGTCTAATTAGTCCATGTGGTTCGACACCCTTACTTATGCCATTATACTATCCTTATATTTTCACTTGAAAGGAACACAACAAAGTTTTGGCGCCGTTGCCGGGGACTGATTTCAGTCCCCTCTAATTGCTTGCTTTATAAAAAGATGTATGGTGGATGTCCATTATGTGCCAAGACTGGTCATCCTTTTCAATTATGTCCAAGGAGAGATGAATTTCCTACATTTGTCTGAGAGCATTCACACCTCATAAGTTTATCCAACCAAAGGCCAATACATCCATTATCAAACACATATAGCCTTATTTGGAGAGACCTTAATCATGACTCTTGGAACAACATACAAGCTCCAAATCAAACATTTGCACCTCCCCCACAGCAGACCCTTTTTGACACTTCATTGGAGGACACTTTGGATCTACTTGCTCAAAGCACTTCACAATTTCAACAATCAACGAGTAGCATGATTCAAGAACACTCTATTGTAGTTACCAAGTTGGAAATTCAATTAGGGCAGATTGTCCAAGCGTTAAATGAACAACCATGTGATGATGGTCAAAATGTGAACGGTGAACAATCATTGGAATCTAGTTGTGCCGACATACATAGAGAAGTTCTTGAATTTGAAGCTCTTTCCCAATCTTCTAATTCACTTGAATTTTTTTCGAAAGTTATGTTGGATTCTCCCTGTTGTTTTACATCTTTGTAGGTGCCATCTTTGGAGTCTTTTGGAGATGATTTGCTGCCATATCAAGAGACAAACAAATTGAAGTTGAATGACGAATCATTGCTGCCCATTCACCATAACAAAGAAGATTCGGAGCTAGACAATGAGATTGCTACCTTGAACGAATTTCATTCGTCCATTGGAATCATTGCTCCAGCCACATCTTCAACAATTTTCGAGGATATGCTTCTTCGCAAGGAGAGACAAAAACGCCATCACAATCAAGTCCTTGTGGAAATTCAATGCACCATATTCAAAGTCCCTCGAAAGAAACCACTTCTTCCGACCAAGGTTCGGAGGTACCTTGATTTCCTGCCACCCTAGGCGTTCATCCATCATACCCACCACGTCTTGCCTAGACGTTAAACAAAGCGCTTGCTAGGAGGCAACCTAGTTGGGTTTGTGTTCTTTCCTTTTATTTGTGTCTTTTAGTTTTATTTTATTTTCATTCCACACACTCTGCCTATTTACACTGCATGCATTCCATTCATTTTTAAGCATCGAGGACAATGGTTAGTTTAGATTTGGGGTTGAAAATTTTCTATTTGTTTTTAGTTTAGGTTAAGTTTTCTTTTGCTTACTAATGTGAATGTATATGAGGGCTATGTTTACAATCAAAACTACAACGTTGTCATGAAAAAGTTTCGTATCTTATTTTTCTTGTACAAAGCTGTTACTCTTGGAATTATGATGGTTAAAGTATCATGCTCAAATTCTAGAAGAAGAATAGTGGAGACTACCCTAGTGAGCTATTTTGAGCCTATTTGCTTCTTTGAGAGGGTTTAAAGTGTTTCTGCTCCTATCTTTTTCGTTCAATTTCACTTCAAATGATCTCATTATTTCTCTTTGATTGAATGCTAAGAATAATCCTATGTTTTAGATACCATGTGTTTATTATCACCTATAAATGAACTCGTTGAGACGATGTTAGGCTATGCATGTTTTAACCACTAAAAGGCCTAATTCTAATCCCTTTGTGTGCTCTATTCACCCTTGTTCCAGCCAAACACTTTTAGCCTAGTTCTTTCATCACCCACACCAAACTCTACCCATCTTAGCCCATTACAACCATACCTTATAGTTTGGGGAATACTAAAATGACGAAGACAAAGATAAATTGAGCTCTAGATCAAGAATGTGGCGTGTACCGAGATAACATGTGCCAGAATTGCAAGACAAGAAAAAAAAAGTTTCAAACAAAAAAAAAAAAAAAAGAAAAAAAAAATGAATAAAGAAGATGCAATTTCCAAATCCTTCACTATCGCATGTGTGTCCTGGACGCCAATAACAAACAACGAAGATCAATTCAAGATGAGAGCTTGCTGGTTTCATTGCAAAGACACTTTGGTATGTCCCAGGCTTTAGTATTTCTTATCCATTCTTTCGTTGCCCCTAGCCTAAGCCTTACATTACAACCTTGTGAAAGACCTAGCTGATCTTTGAAGATGTATTCAAGGTGCTGGTAAGTATGTGTGTTATCCATATTCTTAGTATTTGATTCCTTTCATGAGATTTGTTAAGAAAATAGTGCTGTTATTTCATATTTCATATGCGAGAATTTTGATTCCCTTTACGTAACTTTACTCACATATGTTTGATGAGAGATTAAACCTTAGGATCTAAGTGAAAATTTGAGTGACAATCTGAAAGAATTAGAGTTAATGTGAATTCTATCTTTGGCATTTGAGTATGGTGTTTTTGAAGTCATGAGTCATGGAGTAATATATTTACATTATACACATGATACAATTCATTGAAGTGACAGACTTTTGGTTTGAATGTATGACTAAGCTTTCATTGGTTCTTATTAGTTTGTTTCAAGTATGCTTTAACCAATTTATTTGTTGAGTCTGTAGATGTTTGTGGACGTCATCGCTGTAAACCCTCAGGAGACACAACTTCTCCTACTAGGGACACGTAGAGGTTTAAAGGCTTGTTGCACATGCTCAGTGCAATCGTTTAGCCAGCGAAAGTGGTCTAGTTAGATTTTTCTTTGTTTTGTTTGTTTTAGCTTTAGTTTTGCTCGAGGACTAGCAAAAACCAGGTTTGGGGGTATTTGATAACTCATATATTTCATACATTCATACCATTCATTCCTAGTCTCTTTGTGATATTTTTGAGTTAAATTGGTTGCGCTTTACTCTCTTTTGTGTTAATGTGCAGTTAATTGTATTTTAGAGCCATTTGAGGGTAAATAAGGCAAAATAGTGCTGAAAGTGGAGAATTGAATAAGGATTCTGATGTACAGAGATTCAAAGTTTACAATTGAATATGGTGATGAATATGGCCCTTTAAGAGACCAATAACAGCAAAAAACATTTGAAATAAATGCTCCATTACTGGGATGTTTTAGCATTCTATAACAGCCTTTTTAACCTTATAAAACTAAGAGTTTTAGTCACTTTTACATAAGCATCCCCTTGGGACGCCCATAGCTCTCTCTCTTCTCTTTCTTTGGCCTTTCTTCCAGAAACAAAATCCTTTCTCCATTCACCATCCGCAGCCACCAAAGAAACCACGCAGCTGCGCTGTTATTGGAGAAGTTCAACATCAAAATTGCTTCAAGGGGGTTTCTTCTATGAACTTTAATTTCACTCATGTTGTTCTTGATATTTATATATTCTGTAATCATGTTGTGTAATTAAGTTTATAGTTGGGGATTTCGATGTAGCCTTGCAAACCTTCTCTATGTTATTAAGTTAAAGTATTCAAATTACCAATCTGTGTTCTTATTTCATTCACTGATTTTATAGTATAATTTGTTTGTTAATCTTTATGTTTGATCACCATTAGGGTTGCTTATGAATTATTTGATCAAGGTTATAGTACACATCATGCTTAATCTTGGTGGACATGTGAATGAATGAAGAAACGGCTATGCAAACATCCCGCCATGTGATTTCCTTGGTTCTCTGAAGTTTTCTTGTTCTTAATGGATTCTTAATTGGTAATCTATGTTGAACATCACAACTAGGTTTTAGATTAGGAGTACTTGATCACAACCATACATTAAATGGATGATCATAAATAAGTAAAACGAACCTTAGTTGTAGATTGGAGAGTTGAATATGTTTTGACTTAATTTTCATTGAATTGGCTTGTAATGGTGTAATCAATATTCCTGGTCCCATTCCTATAGTTTCTGAACCATTCTATCATTCATCTTTATCTTGTCTTGCATTTTAAGTTACTTTAGCTTTCAAAACAAAAATCTAAATTCTGTTTTCATTTGCATTTTCTTTAAGGTTCACATAGCTAGTAATTGGTAATTGTAGAGGTCTAATTAGTCCCGGTGGTTCGACACCCTTACTTATTCCATTATACTATCCTTATATTTGCACTTGAAAAGAACACAACAGGCAAGGAGACGGGAATGCGTGGTTCTTGCTCCATAGGTTCCCCAGCGTACGTTGGCTTAGCAGCTCTTACGTTTCTTTTAGGCTTCATATTGTTGTGACGACGGTGCTTTCTCCCTTGTTCCACCTTTGGCTTTGCGACTTTGGGTTTTGGCTTCTTTGTCTTTTTGTAGATCACCAGTGTCCATCATTCTTCAACGTCGGTAAGTGCATTATGGTGATTTGCCCCCACCAATGGCTATGTAGAAGATGTCGTACAGCTTGAGCAGGGATGGGAGTGGGCATGCGTCATTTGGAGAGGCACGGGATTGAAGGATCCAAACACAATCGCAGTCGTGTGTGTTGCGGCGGTGTCTTCAAGGTTGAGTTCATTTCTTCCTTGTTATGCCAACTTTATGATGAGCTCCTTAAGGACGAAGCATTTTCCAACAGGATGGCTCACGATGTGATGGTACTTGTGGTACTTAGGATCGTTAACGTGATTCATCTCTTTAGGGCCCTGCATTCGGGTAGCTCAATCACTTTCTTCTCTAGCGGGTCATCTAGCATTGCGGCCACGTCAGAGTTCGGAAAAGGGTAGGTCTTCTGTTTCAGCCTTCTGAATGTGTTTTTGTACCTATCTTGGGTACGAGAAGGCTCACCTCTCTTTATCTCCTTCGCTTTGTTCTTGGATAAGATTTTGACAGGCTCAGGGGAGGTCTTGATGGGGGTAGTGTTGATGGTAAAAGCTTCATTGGCGAGCTTCTTCCCATTCTTGTCTACCTTTGGAGCAAACACATTTTCCTTCTTGAAGTCGGTGATTGGCTCGTCAACTCCAACATGCTTACGGTGTGGCGAATGCTGTAGAAGCGATTAAGGAATTCCCTTTCAAGCTGATCCCAACTGTTGATGGATTCGGGCTTAAGGTCGGTGTACTAGTCAAAGACATTACCTTTCAGCGAACGCACGAATTGCTTGACGAGGTAGTCTCCTTCTGTCCCAGTGTTGTTGCATGTTTCGATGAAATGGGCAATATGTTGTTTAGGATTGCCATTTCCATTGAATTGCATGAACTTTGGCGACTGATAGCCCCTTGGCATCCTTAAAGCGCTTAAGGCGTCAATCTTCTTGGAGTAGGGCTTTGAGTACAGTACGGAGTCATGCGAGCTTCCTTGGCACTATGCCTTGATGGTGCTAATGATCATCTCCTGCAGCTACTAGATAGAGAAAGATCATATGAGCGCTGTTGCTTGGTCCAGCTTGTCCTCCGTTTTCTCCACCAAAGGCTCTTCCTTTTCATCGGTCTTCTTATTTGGTGGATTAACCTTTCGGGTCAGCTTTGTCGTCGTGCTGCACCTTCAAATGGTTGACGAGCGTAGCAATTTGTAAGTCCTTCTCCTCCACGGTTCTTGTCAGCCTTGTAATTGCTTCACTCATTTGAGCTAGTTGCTCCTTGATGGAAGTCGCGCCAGTAGTCATGACTTGCATGGCTACGGGACACGAGCTGCTTGAGTCGGCGTCAGAAGTCAAAGACTCAGATGACCTCCTGAGACTTTCTTCCCTTGGTACCCTTAGCGAGGGCAGGGTGATCACAGGTTCGTGCCTCGAGTGCTCTTGCTCATTCGGCAGAGTTGATGGAGGGGTCGAAGGCACGGCAGAGAGAGTCCTTGCTCCGGGTTATGATGCCCAAAGTGCCACCACTTGCAGCAAGGATGCCCTTGTTCTTTGTGTCGGTAGCGGGAACAGGTTGATCATTTCTTGTTGCCATTTGTGTTTTTTGTGGGTTTAAAGACAAAGAGGTCCCACCGGGTGTGCCAAATTTGTAAACATGAAAATTATGTAACGAATGAAACGAGAACACGTATACAAAGTAGATTTGTATTGATTTGAATTTGTAGGTTACAATCTCTGTTTACAATTTTCCTCTAATTCAATTATCAAATTTGATGTAGATGCGCTGGTTGTTGATCCAAGGATCGCGATGACTTGATCTTGGACGAACGATTGAATGATTGCTTCAAGTTTTGAGCTTGAAACCGTGTATGGATGGTCTTCACCTCAAAGTTGTGGCAAAGGGTGATGTTGATGCATGATTTCATTGATTCAAGGGTCTTGGCGACTTGATCTTAAAACGAACGTCGTTACAAGTTTTGAGCTTGCAACAAAGTCTTGAAGGAATCAGCACGAGTGCTTATTGATTCTTCAAGATAGTGCTTCGGCTTTGGTAAAAAAAAACTTCAGCTTTGGTTGTACGTTCTTCAAAGAGAGCTTTGGCAGCGTATTGCTCTTCAAAGATTTGTGCAGAGGTTCTTCTCATTGTAGAATTTTTGACCTTTATGCTTGTGGGAGGACCTTGTATTTATAGGCTTCTCAAGGCTTGCCTTTGGGTGGATTTGGCTTTGATTTATGTCCTAATTCGTCCATAGGAGAATTTAGGCATATTTTGTGTCTTAATTTCAGCCACCTTTACTCCCTTGGCCTAAATTTAGAGGCTTTATTGCCTATTTCGTGAACAATTTTCAATTCTTGCTTGTTTTGTGAAGATGCCTTAACTTTCTTTCTGGTTTTAGGATCACTTTAGGCCTTTTTGCTGAATTTAAGGGAGTTTTCTCCCTTGAGCCAAATTTTGGGAATGTTTTATACTTCCCTTGCTTGATTTATGCCACATGTCATTGATGACTTGTCCATTTGTGATGAGTCATATGCCACGTGGAGCTTTGTGATGCATCATTTGTATGCAACAAAATTTATATGTCTACAGTTTTAAAAAGTGAAGGCGTAGGAAAGGCGTTTTGGATAGCCCCGCCTAGGCGAAAGCCTTGAGGAGTCACCTAACGGGACATAAATTTTAATATATATTATATATGTATAATGCTGTGTAGAACAAATTAATCAACAATAAAATGAGAAATCAAATTGACCAGTACCAAATTGAGGTTAGAATAATAAAAAACTTGAATTTTGAATCAAATTGTGGTGGTGTGGAGAATTTTGAAACAAATTGAGGTATGAGATTGGAGTAAAATTTGAATGAGATTGCGAATTTAGGGTTTGAGGAATTAGAAAATTGTGGAATTGGGGATTCGGTCAAATATAGCAGAGAGAATCGGGCATTGGGTATTGGGTGGGGAAGAAGGAGGGGACCTGCTGTGATTATAAAATATAAAAAAAATTTAGGCTTGCCCAAAACATCATCATTTTGGGTCAAGTCTTTATAAATAAATAAAAACCCTTCTTCTTCTTTGCGCGGTCATCTTCTTCGTGAAGACGCCGCTACAACACAGAAACCAGAGGTTTCTAGAAAATTTCAAATTTCAAGCAAGATTTTGTATCATTGAAGGGTCCTAAGAATGCCCAGTCAAACGCCTCAGGTACGCCTCGACTGCCTAGGCATGCCCCGATGAAGCCTAGGCGAGTTTCCGCCTACTCTAAAAAAACAGAGGCAAAATTGATGCTCCCAGCCTCCAATGCCGCCTAGGCGCGCCCCGAGGCGCAAAACATTGTATCTTAGGCACAAAAAAGTTAAAAAAAAAAAAAAAAGATTATCAAATAGACCCTTACGTGCACATTTTCCTTTTTGATTTTTCCAACTAAAAAATCTGAGCAAAACATGTAAAACAATGAAAATCGAAAACTTGGAGATATCAATGAATAAGAAAGCAGACCTGGCCATCACAGGAAGCCATCTACATCAATTACAGGACTAAACTTTTTGGGGTGCAATTCTGGCTTGTTCACTCCCCACTTTTGCCTCTGCAATCCCTGCTTCTACACAAAGATGTCGGCTTTTGACATTTTTGGTGTGCTATATTATATTGTATGCAATTGCGCAAAAGGAAAGAAGAATGTGAAAAAGCTTGCCTGACCTGAGAGAGATAGTCCGAGAGTGAGAGTCGCTGAGAGCACAAAATTTAAAGATATGGACCAGAACTCCGAGACCCAGTTGTTGAAATTGGGTGTTGGGTTTTGGGTTGAAGAGAGATGATGAGAGGACGCCGTGATGGTGATGGGTGGCTTGAATGCAGGACGTGAGATTGTTTAGGAGGGAGGAGGTAGGTGGAGATATAATGGCATTTTTTCCTGCTTTTGTTATGACACCATGGCAGTTGAAACGGGTTTTAGACAATGGGATATTTTTGTTGGCTAACATTTTGAAATTGTAAACTTAAGCTTGCTGCTTAAGAGATGGCTAAGAAGCTCTGAATTTCATTAATAAACTTGAATGAGAAATTAAAACTTAAATAAGAAAAGCAAGTCTACTGCTACAAGCAACATAACGTCCACTTTGCAAATATTGTGGAACTACATGCCATGACTCCAGGATGAAAAATAAACATAATTAACAACCTAACTATGACTCCTACAACTTAGGGATTCTCCTGTAGACTAGGTAAACAAGTCTCCTAACTACATGCAACCACTTAATTTATTTGAAAAATAAATAATCTAAAATAAATCTTAACACTCTCCCTTAAACTGATTTATGCAAAAAACAGTTTAGGATTAATCTTCATCTTCATTTCTATGTGAGTCCCTCCCATGAAAAAACTCCAAGCATACTTCTAAGCTTCTTAAACACTGGTTGTTTGAGAGTTTTTGTCATGAGATCAGCAGCCTGATCTTCACCCTTACAAAACTTCAACTTAATCACACCGTTTTTACATAGATCACGCAAGAATGGTATCTAACATCAATATATTTGCTTCTTCCATGCATAACTAGATTCTTGGAAACTTGATTGCTGAAACATTATCAAAATAAATTTTTGTTGGTTCCCAAGAACGTCTAGCATTCTTCTTAGGCAAATAGCTTGGCAGGAACATGAGCAGCTACCATGAGCTCAACTTCAGTAGTGGATAATGTCACAATTTGTTGCTTCTTTGAAGACCATGAAACTTCACCAGAACTCATTAAAAACACATTTCCAGAAGTGCTTTTATGATCATCAATATCACCTACGTAGTCACTGTCAGTAAAACCAAGAAAACTCGACTTTCTTCATTTCTTATAAAGAATCCCAAAATCAGTTGCCTTTCAAGTAATGAAATACTCACTTGGATGCCGTAAGATGCATCTTAGTTGGATTTTCCATATATCGAGTTATCACGCTTACAGAATGTATGATATCGGGCTTCGTGGAAGTTAGATACATCAAACTTCCAACTATCTGCTTGAAATAACTGTTGTCAACTATTTCCCCATCAAGATCTTTACTCAGCTTTAATTCTATCTCTGCTGGAGTTCCAACTGTATTGCAGTTTAGTATATGAAACCTTTCCAACACTTCCAGAACTTTTTTTTTTTGACAAATAAAAACACCAACTGTTGATTGTACTACTTCTATGCCAACGAAGTAGTGCATCAGTCCCAAATCACTCATATCAAACTTTTTCATCATAGATTTCTTAAAATCATCAAACATATCAACACCACTTTAGTATAAGTTAGATCATCAACATAAAGGCATACGATTAGCATTTTACCTTCATCACCAACCTTAACGTACAAAGTATGCTCATATGGACACTTTTGGAAGCCTTAGTATGCATCTAAGCGGCTATACCAAGCTCATGGTGCTTGTTTTAGCCCATAAAGTTGCATTCTTCAATCTCATAACCTTCTTCTCTTTGCCTTGTTGCACATAGCTTAGAGGTTGATGTACAAATATTTGTTCTTGCAATTCACCATGAAAAAAAGGCAAATTTCACATCTAATTGAAAAACAGGCTAAGAGTTTTGAGTAGCTAGAGAGATTACCAAACGAATTGTGTCTTGCTTTGCAGCTGGGGCAAACACTTCTTTGTAGCTGGGGCAAACACTTCTTTGTAATCGACACCATATTCTTGCTTGTATCCCTTTGCTACCAAACGGGCCTTATGCTTGTCCACCTTGCTTTTCTCATTCATTTTCATTTTAAAGACCCACTTTACACCAATAGTCTTTTGACCTTAAGGCAAATCAGTCAGCTCCAATGTATCATTTTTCTCAATGGACTTAATTTCAGCATCCATTGCATTTTGCCCTTTCGAGTCCTCAACTGCATACACAAATGTGAGAGGAGTAGAATCTGCAAACAAAGCAAATTGTGCAGTAGTATCATCATCAAAGAGTTTTTCTCCACTTACATAATCATTCATCCAAGCTGGTCTCTTCCTTGGACGTTGAATTTGATGTGGCTAATCATATGCAGGTTTAACACTTGCAGATGGGATTTCGTCAAGGGATTGCTACTGCATTTCAACACTATCGTTTGTTGCATCAAAGTTAGCTGGAATTTTCTGCTGCTGCTTGCTTTTTCGAGACCAGCCCCACATCTTTTCTTCATAAAAAAACCACATCTCTGCTGGTAATCACCTCATCAGTAGTTGGGTTAAATAATTTGTAGGCTTTGGAGTGTTCACTAACTCCAAAAGACGCACTTTGCACCCTTGTTATCAAGTTTTTGCCTCTTTTCGTCTGGAAAGTGTGCATATGCTATTCACCGAAACACTTTAAAGTGATCCACTAAGGGTTTCCATTCACTCCAAGCTTCCTCAGGTGTCATGTTTTTAACAAAAAAAAGTAGGGCATCTGTTCAAAACATGAATGGACCGTAAAATTGTGCCAAAAACTTTTAGGAACTCCTCCCTTAACTAGCAAGCTTATGACCATGTTGAGGATGGTTCGATTTCTCCTCTCGAATACACTGTTTTGCTGAGGTGTATATGAAGCAATGAGTTGCCTTTGAATCCCTTGCTCATCACAAAAAACTTCAAACTCCTTTGAGCAATATTCACCACCACGATCAGTTCAAAGGGTTTCGATCCTTCTTCCACATTCATTCTTAACAAGTGCCTTGAAGCTTTTAAATGCATTAAAAGCCTTTGATTTTGTTTCCTGCAAAAAATATACCCATGCCTTTCTACTGAAGTCATCAATAAAAGAAATAGACATATATGGTTGGCTAGCCCACCAACTCAGGGAGAATCTTAGGCTAAATTTGCTCCAGAAATGAGTTTTGGGTTAAAACTCATATTTGCCCTAAAGGTTGGAGCAAGTTAGGGGAGGTTTAGAACCTAAAATTTGAGTTTTACTCTAAGAGTTGAAATAGGTCTAGACTATTCGATATTTCAAACATTTTAAGCATTAGATATTCAATTGGAACACAAAATTCAAGACTAAAAACCCGAAATATTCACCACTCAGTACTATGGTCTGGTGATATTCTTCTTCACTTGGAAGTGAGAGGTTTTAGGTTCGAATCTCGTAGATGACGAATTCGATACCAAATTAGGATGCTGATTAAGTGGCTTATCCGAACTCCCTCTTCCCTTAGTATAAAAATATCGATGTACTAAAAAAAAAAAACGCCCGAAATATTCTATTTTCCCAACTACCATAGAATTTTTTGTCATGACCTATGAGTAATATGTAATAAAAAGTTCCAACTCCCCACTTTAATTTTGAGCACGAATTAGCGGGGGACATTTGGGTTTTTGGCCTCGGGAATTTTATGGGCCTGTTCACATTGTGTTCATCGAAGGTGGAGTACAAGAAAGCGCAGAGAGCAACGGAGAGACAGATAAATAGAGAAGTACTTCGGTAACGCGTATAGAGGAGACCCGGGTGTCCCACATGCCGACCCGGAACGATTTGTGAACATATGGATCGGGGCCGCCGCCTTCTCAGCCCGCACTTGGGTCAATCCCTACATGTGGCAGCTCTCCAATCAGTTTAAGTATGTCACCATTTCTGAATTTGGATGATTACCCACTTTCTGATTTGGTTCCAATTTTGTGTCTCTGAATTTATTTTTCCCCAATTTTGAAAAATGGTTCCAGTTGGCATGACAAAGCAATGCTGTTTGAGCAGTACCATTGGAAAAAGGCAATGAAGAAAGGGGAGCCCTACAAATTTAAGGTATGTTTGGTTGGTTGTGTCCTAAATGTTGAAAAAAGATGAAACCTTGAAGCTTTATATTGATTCTTGTGAAACGCCATTTGGTAATTTTGTTGGGTTTTGAAGTTTTAGAGCCCTATAAATTAAGGTATGTTTTGTTTTTGGTGTTATTGCAGTGGAACGAATACATGGACAAGGACCACAGGGAGTCCTACTATTTCAACTGGCCTGTTTACTTCCCTTAGCTGTTTTACTTGTATGGCGAAATGGGCTTGCTCTTGTTTCGAATTCGACTTAGCTGAAACTCTAGTTGCACGAAGGGTTATAAGGTTTATTATGCTCCTTCATTGTAATCATCTTTTGTTTTGGATCGAATGCTTAAATACAAATTTTATTTGGGGTATTCGTTGATTTACTCCCTGAACTTGTAAGAAATAGTCAATTTTATTCTTGAACTTTAATTTTAACCAATTACCCCTATAAACTTGTGTAAATCACCAATTTACCCCATGGCGTTATATTTTAGAATTTACCATCCAATTCACCATCCAATTCGATCATGTGCTCGGCACATGCTAATGGTGTGAGGACAAAAAGGTAATCATACACCACAACCAAACCTAATCGTAGTTGGGTATATGGGGAAGCAGGGGAAGGCGAGCCACAAAGAATTGGGCATTCTAGGGTTACAGTCTGAGAAAAGATATGGAGAATAGACAGTGAAATCAACAAATTGCTACCAAATATCGAAGGTATTTTGAGTTTTGAAGTTGAGAACGATGAGTATCGTGGTCAGGGATGGTGGGCATCCTCCAAGATACAGGAAGTCTTCACTTTTTCTTTTTCAGTTTGTTTAATATGTGAAAGGTTTGCTTTGTGTGTTATTTTTCCAGTCGTGTGTGTATATGGGGTCCCTTGATTGTTTTATTTTATTTTATTTTTTTGTTTGTTTGTTTATGAACTCTTTTGGTTCATGCTTGCTTCCATAGATTGTGCCCGAAACAAATAGGCTTGTTTGTATAACAGGCAAAGCCAATAATTAGTAAATTATTTTCTTTTGCTGGAAGCTTGCATATAGATTGTGGCCCAAAATATTTAGCAAGCTGTTTGCTACTTGTTTGGATAACAAACCAAGCAAATTATTCCCTCTTGCTTCAAGCTTCAGAGATGAGGGAGCTAACAAACAAGCAACGTTGCAGGTCTTTGCTGGAATAATCTTTTTGGTGTAGCATTGTTGGCACTTCCTGGATACTATCAACTTTGCACATATACTATGTTTAGTTGTTGCTTTTATTGATTTTCTTTAAATAATTAGCAAGTTAGGTTAGTAAATGTTGTATATTGGTGGATATTTGGTTAGTAAGTGTTGTTTGGTGATCCTAATTATATTGTGATGTATTTGTTGTAGGTAATCATGACCTATTCACACTTGAAATACACCATGGTGGTTACTTTCAAGCTGGTCAGTATGTGGGTGGTATTGTACAGTGGGTTGACAATTATACTAAAGATTATATGTCCATGCTTGATCTGTATGAGGCTGCTACAGTGCTTGGGTATAATAAAGAGACTGCAGGTTTTGACTATTGGCACCAAATAAAGGGTTTTTTACGAATTGAATGCGATGCAGATGTGTTTCAATGGGTTTCACTCATCTCCTCAAGTTAGGCTGCATTTGTTATACTTGGTTGACTTGAGGAAAATCATAAACAATCTTGGGAGTGATCCATGTGCAGCTTCCTTTGTTGATGTGGATGTTCAGTTTGAGGGGTTTAATGCAGATGATGAATACGAAGAAAATAAGAGTGTGGAGGTTGTTGGAGACACTATAGAAGGAATAGATGAAGAGTTACAGATTCAGAGAAAGAGGAAGATGACGATGAGGTTACTCTAAAGTTCAAGGATTCTGACTATGAACAATCCGAGGAAGATGATGATAAAGCTGCGAAAAATGTAGACGCCAATGACATTTTGTTTGATCAGATTGTAGCAGCTGATTCTATTGAAGAAACACATAAAGAACTTGGTGAGATCTCCACTGAAGAATACAATTCAGAAGATTTAGATAGTGTTAGGTCTGAGTTTGAAGAACATGAAGCCAATGTGAGGGTTAGAAGAAGACTTAAAACACCTAAGCTACCTCAATATAGGAGAGAGACAGATAAAATTAATCCCACTCTTCATCTAGGGTTGGAATTTCCAAACATGAAACAATGCAGGGAGGCAATAAGGGCTTATGGCGTGTCTGTTTATCGACCGCTAGATTGGGTAGTGAATGATTCCAACAGATTGCTGATCAAGTGTGTAGGACAAGCTGCAATACCTTGTCAATGGAAATTGTATGCCTCTTTTGTGGGGAAGGGACCGACAGTTAGAATTAAAACCTATAATCCTAAACACATTTGTGTAAGGGATGAGCATTCTAAATTTGCCACCTCCTCATGGTTAGCTGATCGGTTTGATGATGAGCTTAGATCGAAACCCGATATGAGTGTGACTGGTTTCATGGAACTTGCGAGAAAGCATTATGGTATTGACATAACAAAAAACCAAGTTTACAAAGCAAAGAGAATTGCAAAAAAAGTGACAGAAGGTAGTATAGATGAGCAATATGCTAAGCTTTGGGATTACCTTGAAGAGTTGAAAGTGAGAAATCCTGGGAGTACTATCAAAGTAAAAACAGATTTCCAAGGTGAAAACCCCGTTTTTAAAAGGTTGTACATATGCTTTGCTGCATTGAAGAAAGGCTTTCAAGAAGGGTGTAGGTCTATGGTGGGTTTCGATGGGTGTCATATTAAGGGACCCCATCATGGTTAGATCCTAAGTGCTGTTGGTGTTGATGCCAATAACGGCATGTTTCCAATAGCATTTGCTGTTGTGGAGGTAGAAAATAGGGAGACTTGGACTTGGTTTTTGGAGATCTTTTTCGAGGTTGTGGGAATTGAGAATGGAAATGCTTGGACCTTCATCACTGACAAACAAAAGGGGCTAGGCGATGCTATACGGAGTCTGATGCCAACTGCAGAACACAGACATTGTGTTAGACATTTGCATAATAATTCTAGAAGTGCAGGTCACACCGGACTTGCCTTAAAACAGAGATTGTGGGCAGCAGCAAGGGCAACTACTGTACCTACTTATGAAGCTGAAATTGAGGTGATGAATAATCAGTCTGATAAGGCAGTGAAATGGCTAGCTGATAAGCCACCTAGCCATTGGAGCAGATCTCATTTCAGAACATCGGTAAAGTGTGATTTGTTATTGAATAACATGTGTGAGTCATTTAATTCTGCAATTTTAGATGCAAGAGATAAACCAATTATTACAATGTTACAAAGGATTCAAAAATATTTGATGTTGAGAATGGCTAGGCTAAGAGAAGCTAAGTGGACCCAACAGGTTGGACCTAGAATTTTAAAGATTGTTGAAAAAAATTCAAATGGATGGTTTCAATTGTTTTGCCAATTATTCAGGGAATGGTCAATATCAAGTGCATACTTTGGTTGGTAGTATGTTTGTAGTAGATTTGGAAAGGCACACTTGCTCTTGTAGGAAGTGGCAGCTGTGTGGCATTCCTTGTCCTCATGCTATATCCGCAATTGCTAGGAAGGAGGCTAGTCCACAAGTGTTTGTTCACTCACTTTACAAAAGGCCAGCTTATGATAGGTGTTATGAAGGGTATATTGCTCCTATGCCTGGAAAAGAACAGTGGAAGAGAACTAGCCTTAGGCCTATTAAACCCCCTTTTTACCACAAGCAACCTGGAAGACCTAAAGGCAAAAGAACAAAAGCACCAGATGAGATAAAGAAGGGGCCAACAAAGCTAAGGAAATATGATGTTGTAATGCATTGCCAAACCTGTGGAGAGGAAGGACATAACAAAAGAAGCTGTCCACAAGGGCTACTACAATCACAAGAAGGTTTTGGAGTCACAAAAGAGGTAATTTGATCAACAAGGATTGTATTTATTTTGAGTTTTGTTATATCACTTATCTAGTCGCTAAGTGAACATAAATAATTGAGTATAAATGGTTTTGATGTAGGAAACTGGTGCACATCATCACTCGGGGGCCGCTCCATCTCAAACTAGGCCACAAGGAACTTCTAAACTACATGTAATAACAAGAATCTGTCTTTTTTTATTAAAAAACAAAAGTATTTGCTATACATTTTGCTAACATTTTTGTTGCTTTCGTGTTGAGTTCAAATAGGTGTACTGAGGCGGTCGTGTGAATCAAGTCACAAGAAAGGCTAATGAAATGGCATCACAACCCCAACGTGTTGCCAAAAAAGCAAGACCATGGAGAGTATAACTATAATGTGTTGGAAGGCCTTTCGTACTGTTAATGAAAACCTTTGGTGTTGAGATTAAGTTGTTCTTTTAATAGGATTATGCTGCAGAACTATTTGATGGGTTTTTATTGATTTTGGTACTAGGTGCAAGGCTGTTAAGTCTGTTGCATATTTTTTGTGGATGCTGTTAACTTTATTAAAGCACTCGAAGTAAGAATCATTAATTTCATTTTGGTAAACTGGGCACTGAGCCAATATTTTTCAGTTGCTAATAAGACTTCTATGGCTAATTTAGACAAAATTGTACGGAGTGAACTAGTGGAAGAGAAGAAGAATAAGAGAAGAAGAATAAAGAGAGAATGTCTACATTAGGATAAAATTACTTTTTTACCCATACAAAATTGGCATGTGTCGTGCATGTGACCGAGTTGGATGGAAAATTCTCAAATCTAACATCAGGGGGTAAATTGGCTAATTACAAAAGTTCATGGGGGTAATTGGTTAAAATTAAAGTTCAAGGGGGAAATTGACAGCTCCTTACAAGTTCAGGGGGAAAAACGACAAATACCTCATTTTATTTTCTGCAAATGATTGAATTTGAGAAATGATTTTCGCACATTGGGTCCTGCATGCCCCTGTTTCTAACCTTGGGATTGAATAGATCAAAGGAATGAAGGAACATAAACAAACAGGGGCGTGCAAAAAAGTGGTTTGCAGATATCATTTCCCTCGAATTTCTGCTATTGTAATGATAGTAGGAAATTCAAAATGAGGATTTGAGATGCAAATGGTGAGTTGTTTGACAAGCATCCTAACATATTTTATGATTCTAATTCGGACATGATGCTGGCCCTTATGAGATAAAAGTTGCATAAACTAAAGCAAAACAATCTTGATTACTAGCACATTGCAAGCTTTGGTACATTTTGTGAATTGGTAGATGAGTGGTGGTGGTGGTATAGGGAGGGGGGATTCAACTTCTTTCTCTTATGGACAAGTGAATTATGCAAATCTTAAAAGGTTCTTAATTAGTGTTTTGATTGGGAAGATTGCCATTTAACCTCAGGCTTCCTGTTTGCTTAATGTGCTACTAGAAAGGATTTATCTATTTATTTTGTGATTTATTAAGCTATTACATTAATTTAGGAGAGTGAAGTGTTTCAAACTTGGGATGTATATGCAGAATAAAAACACACCACCCCATCCATTAGGATATTGAACCGCATGCAAAAACTCATAAACTTTGAATACTTGCAATCACTTACAAATCACATAAATTAAGTAAATATGACGTTTAAATCCAATTATTTTAAGTAGAGTGGTCTTCAGCTCAAATCTCGTGGATAAGAATTATTAATAAAACAACAAATAAAAAACATTATGTCACTAGGAACCTTCAATTAATTTTTGAGCTACTTAAACTTTCACGATTCTATTAATTCATCACGTACATGATCAACTTTTAAGGGCATATCTTTTTTTTTTTTCAAATTTTTTTTTGTGGTCTAAAAAGGGGGCTAAAAGTAAGAGCTCAAACAAACCTACTCGATAATAAATCTAAATCGGGACATCCCAAGTCGATCCTCACGAATAAAACTAACTGAACAAGGAGTATCAAAATAAAAATGACCTAAATCTAAATCAAGACTATAGGTAGCTGAACTGTCCGCCACAAAATTCTTTTCTATGTAGACATGCCGAAGTTCACATTGCCAAGATCTTGAAAGAAAATCTCGATAGGCCAATACAAGGGGAGCTAAAGGATGATTATGGCCAGCATCTTGCAACATCAAATGAACTATGACTACAGAGTTTGATTCCACCAATAATTTTTCAATCCGTAATCTCCATGCACATTGTAAGCCCACGTAAAGACCCCATAGCTCAGCATTGAGAATCTCACATGTGCCAAAATTGGCGCAAAACCTAAAATTTCATTTACCATCAGAATCTCTCAAAACACCACCTGCTCCAATAGAATTATTACTTCCCTTCTTGCAACCATCAACGTTAAGCTTAAACCAACCCGAAGGAGGAACTTCCCAATGGAGCAAAGATTCAATCCTATGTGGTTTATCAATTTTGTGAGTAATTTGCCTTCAACCATTCACAAAGATAAGTACAAATAACAATTGTAGGCTCATCACTCATTACAAAATCCTGCTCAAATATAAATTTATTTTGCCAATACCAAATAAACCAACAAGCAACGGCAAAAATTAACCTCCACTCTAAACGCCCAATATGAGAGGTTTATTGGTAAGATTAAACTGAGCCAATCATGATCTACCTGTTGATTATACATTCCCAACCTTTGCCAAACTTCTTTTGCCTTTGGACAATCTTTGAAAGCATGAGCCACTGATTCAATTCCACAAGTACATCTCTAACACTCAGGATTATCAGTTATACCCTTTTTTTCAGCCTTTGTTCATTAGTGATGAGCTTATTAAGAGAGAGCAGCCATAAGAAACTCTGAACTTGGAGGAATATGAAGTTTCCAAATGTGATCCCATCACCAATTAGGAAGACCACATGAATTAATGGCTAACATGTAAGCAAACTTAACAGAAAATTTACTATCACTTGTTCCACTCCAGATACACTCCAAATGCATATCTTATATATATACAACGCGCATCCCCATTTTGGGGTCCCCAGCTTTACCAAAAATAAGGGGACAAAAATGCCCCTCCCAAACAAAAAAGTTCAAAAGCAGCCCAAACAAATGCAGGGGTAATTTTGTCATGAATTTTTATTTTATTTTTATAATTAGTATCTCACTATTACGTGGAATATCCACATGTTTCTTCTAACATGGACTAATATTATTCATTTAGTCCAAATATTTGACTTTCTTTTTCTTGGTTGAATTTATAAGAGCTATGACTTATTATCTAAAGTTGCAATTGTTGTATCGAATCATTATCCAATCAATTGTTTATTAAATATTATTTTTTCTACTTTTAAACACATTTAAAATATCTTAAGAGGTGCATAGCGCCGGTGATAAAAAGGCTTTTCGCACACGCATTGTATTGAATCATCATACAATCAGTTGTTTATTTTATTTTATTATAATTAGTATCTCACTATTACATGGAATATCCATCGGGTTTCTTCTAGCATGGTCTAAGCTGCCAAGAACCTGTAATTTCTCTCTACTTACTGCAATGTGACAGTCCGTCCCTGATTTTACAATTGTATAAATTTTTAATAAGTGATTTTACGAAAATGCCCTTTGAGGCACGCGCATTGTTCGAGGTTAATCGTTGTGTCGTGCCATCTAAAATTTGTTTTCTTGGCATATTCTTGTAGTACTCGTCGCTACGGACGCGTGGGCGCAAGCGGTTCGTGATTTGGAGCTACATCGAAGAAGTTATTAACGTTTGAAGTTGGGGGTATTTTGGTAAATTGATTAATTTCTAGAAAGCCCCAGATTTTTGGAGCTAAATCTGGTGTGCCACGTGGATGGCCCAAATTTAGTGATAAAATTAGATGGATGGCTATGATGGAAAGGTAAGAAGAGAGATGGGAAATAAATGGAGGAATGAGGAGAAGAGAGAGGAAGGACCAGCCAATAAAAGGAAGCGGAAAAGAGGGAAAGGAGAGAGGAGAAGAAATAAAGGCACCCGTCGGGTTCCCTTGACCCGCACATTTCGACCCATTTCCACCATAAATTCCGGTGGTTTTCCTCTGGATTTCCCACGAATTGGACCAAGCCACCACTCCCAATCATCATCTAGCCCTTCCCTCTTCCTATTACACCTCAAATTTGGAGAGATTTAGCCTTGATTTTGGACAAAACCGTGCAAAGGGGGCGCACGGGTTGGGTTTCTTTCCGTCACGATTTGAAGCAATTTCTTCCAATTACTACCACCCATGGCTCCTCTTGAGGTCTGGAACAAAGCCCAAACAAGTTTGGAGGCGTCGGAACAAGTTTGGAGGTCGAATCGAATCACACCAAATTCAAGGGTTCTTACGGGTTTTGATGAATTGGAGCCTTTCTTGACCGAATTGGCCATGGTCACAGGTATGAAAGTTGTTCTACTCTTTGAGATCTTCAATTCTGAAAATTTTGGTAATTTTTGGAGAAAGTTAGATTTTCCGGCGAGCCGGGGCGGCCGACCGCCACCCACGGCGGCGCGTGCGGCGGTGCGTGGTCAGCGAGCCGCCAATGCTATTTTTAGGCCATAATTCATGTCCTGAGTTCAGTTTTGATAATCGAATGACGTAGATTGATCAATTGAACCTAATTTCATTACGATTCGGGGTTAGGTAAAAATATGAATCGACGATCTGACCGTTGGATCGTCACCAAACTTTGATATGTTGTAGTACTTAATATTTGAAGAATGTAGAAACTTACGGATTGGGAATCCGACATATGGATCTTCCCGAATTGGATTTGTAAGTTATAAAATAAAAGGTTAATCGCCATTCGGTTTTGGAAATTGGCGGAGATCCAACCGTTGGATCATAACGAAACTTTAGTATGTAGAAGCATAATGTGAATCATGAGAGGTTACGGATTGGAAATCTGAGTTGCAGATCTTCCGGATCGAACTACATAGTGACGTGTTTTATATAAGTTATATATTCTATTGATATGATTTCTGAGGCATGATTTGATGATTGTTCTAGGCGCCGATCGTCATGACGCCTTAATGGGTTGTGCTAGGGAGTTGTAGGGCAAACTCCAGGTGAGTGGGCTTTTGGTTTTCACAATATATATATATATATATATATATATATATATATAATTGATTGATTTCCTAGAAATGCGTTTTAAAATGTTTTTATGAAATGAATGCCATGTCGAATGCCATAGATATATTTTTATATATATACTTGTGTTGTTATATATTGTTGCAACGTGGGCGCCAGGTAAGTCAGGTAAGTGTGTGTGTGTGTGATGTGATGATTAATGTGATATCGATGAGATTGTTATATGGCTCATTACCTGCACATCGGGGTTGTGCCGCCAGAGTATGGCTTAGCTTTCACGTGATCGTTCACCTCCCGCACCGTACGCTCACCTTGGATCCAAGGCAGGTGCCAGCCTGTCGTACAGACCACATTAGGTGGTTCCAACTCGTAGGTGACTTGCGATTCGTCGCCAGCCTTCACGTGATCGTAGCACAGAGCGTATATACCCAGCTTGACGTACAGACCACATTAGGTGGTTCCGTCATGGGTGCAGGTTACTGATTATTGATTATTGATGATTGATTGAGAGATGGATTGAGGATTGATTGAGGAGCCATAGATTCAGCCGTACAGGTCACTAGAGGTGACTCCGGCTGATCATATATATATTGCCGGCATGATTTGAGTTGAGATATCACCTGATTACTTGGTGGTATTTGGTATATGTTGATCATTGGTTATGGTTCATTCGGGCATGGCATTGCTTATTTGATGAGATTGGTTGATTAATGGTTTTTCTGTATTACTATGTATATATATTTTATGGGAAGTATACTTGTTTTACAGAGAGGGGTTACAACTTTTATATCGAAGTGATTTTGTAAAACTTTGTTTTTGCCCACTCACGCTTTTTGTTTTGCGCCCCTCCAGGTTCTAGTAGCATAGTTTCTTTATCGACAAGGACTCGTGGCATATCTCAGTTCAGGTGGCTACTTCTGAGGGTATGATCCTTACCCACACTACTGTACTCTACTTATGCTCTGACAACGCGTGTGAAATGGGTCCATACCCACTCATAGTGCACTCTGTTAGTTAGGTACCTTTAGGTTTAAATTTATTCGCATTCTTCCATATCATCACTTTATGGCTTCGTCACCTTCCAGGTGTTGGCCAGCACAGCTCGATTCGGAGTCCTAGTGGACATTCCGGGTCGGGGTGTGTCAGTTTGGTATCAGAGCATAAGTTGGGCAGTATTGCATTCATCACACGCGTGATGTGAGCATTCTTGGTTTTCGTGTCTAATATTTGGATTTTGCCACCTTGTCGATTTCGAGAAAATATGTTAGCTTCTCTAAGTTGTGGTAATTTGGTCGACTTGTTGATGTTTTGGAAGAGCATTTGGTGAATGTCCTTAGAATTAAAGTGAAATTTTTTTAAGGATTGATGCAGAGGCAAGTGGATGGCCTAAATTTGGGTTAACATATTATTGGATGTTATCAGATGCTTTTCCAATCGATTCGATACTTATCCTCTAGCCATCCGTATTAAACGTTGAGATTGGAATCTCATAGTAGTTTGATTCCTTGTCAGTATTGGTTAGGATATCATTTATTGGAATTTTTGCGAAGTCTACCTTGTTAAGATTCTAGGATAGTCTCGTGTGACGATGGTGCTAAAGTGGTAGTATTTAACGGAAAAGCACTTTGGGAAGATCACTTTCGTGTACGATTGGATTTGGGAAGTAATATTGTACACTCTTAGTGCGAAATATTTTGTATATGTTGAGAATGGGAGAATTAGTAATTATGGTGCTGAACCTATGCTATGCTCATGTGGTATTTCAATTTGTGGTACTTTGCTTAATTGGTGGTACTTTGCTTAAGTGGGAAGTTGTATGCTTAAGTGGGAACTTGTTTACCATCCATCCTTTTTTAGCACACAACCCTTGTAAACTCAAAGAGAAGTGATCGCAAGAGGTTCAACCTTGCCTGACAAGGTGGAATCTTGGTCAAAGCTCTTTGTTTGTCTTCTAAGTTAATAGATCTACTGCTTAATGTATTCTCCAGCATGTATCCAAATCATTCCCATCAGTTTTCTTACTTTAAGAATCTCATTTGCACCTGGATCTGGTTAGTTTAATGGATATGCTTTCATTTAAAGACCAATCTGGAACCAAGTAAATGGCTTAAGGGGATCTGGACTCCCTTCATTCGAACATACAAGACTATGAACTAAAATTCCTTGGCCACAAGGCAAGAAAAAGAACTTAATGTGGACCTAACCCATCCACAACAATCCTTTGATAACAAGAAGTCCGAGTAACTTGGGGCGCAAGTAATCTGCTAAACAGACTCTTGTTCTACATCTGCTATACTGAGATAGCAGTGGCACGCCTAACACTTAGTTAGTTTTGATTGCGAGCCTCAATGCCTAAACCTAAGGCCCCACAAAGGTACCTTTCAGAACTAACTTTGTTCTACAAGCAACAAGCAAGAGCCCGACTACACATCGCAAGTGCCAATCCCTTGGGGAGTTGTACGGAGTGCCGATGAGCCCTATCAGGAGAAATCTTCGCCCGAACATAAGAACCAATAGTGAAATAACTTTGCGTTTACTTTGTGGTTGCATCTAACTTCATTGTTAGACTGCCTACGTACCTGACGATGGGATCAAGCCATACGTAGTTCACACTTTCATTAAACTCTGACATTTTAATGCACTCCCAAATCAACATTTTTCGACGTGCATTAATGATCGATAAATGTGACCTCACACACCAAATGGTGACGTGCATAAATGATCGATAAATGTGACCTCGCTCACCAAATGGTGACCATATTCAAACACTGATTTCCAATTAGCTTAAGCTTAATCATTAGTCAATACTTTATTGCTCGTTTGAATGTGCTTTTAAAATGACTGAAAGCATTTTTGGTGAAAATATTTTTGGAACCAATCTTTAGTAAAAATGTAAGTAAATTCTGGAAAAACACTTAAAGTGCTTCCTGAAAGAAGCACATAACTAGTGCTTCTTGCAGAAAGAACTTTAAGTGCTTTTGGAACCAAAAATCATTTTCTCTAAAAGCACTTTTAGTCATTTTAAAAGTACATCCAAATGAGTCCTTAAGATTCCACTTATTTATAAACTCATGTTACCAAAGTCGACAATTCCCAAAGCTAGTATGTCAACAAAATTCTACATTCACAAGTTTTAATTGGTAGCCACTTGGAATTCTGATAAATTTGGTTATGAGACAGAAAAAAAGAGGAACTGAGACTTAACACGTGCATGAAACTCTCAGCTTATTGCGAAAAGGCTTTTTAGCCAAAATGATCCTTAAGATTTGCATAACTCCTCACTTTGGTCCCTGAAATTTGAAATCAATAGAAGTAGTCCCTGAGTTTGTCCACCATCAATCATGTTGGTTCTTCCATGAAAAATCTCCATTAAATAAGGCTAAAATGACAAAAAATACCATCAATTTTTGTCAAATCATTTGGCCAATTGTTTATTAAATTTAGGGTATTTTTATCATTTTGGTCCTTATTTAACATAATTCATTGAAGGACCAAAATGATTAATAGTGGACAAACCTAGGGACCACTTCTATTGATTTAAAATCTCATAGACCAAAGTGATGAGTTATGCAAATCTCAAAGACCAGTTTGGCTAAAAAGCCTTGCAAAAATGAAGTTAACTCTCAATTTCATGAACTAATTACCAAAAATAATAAAAAAGAAAAAATTGTTGAGATTTATTTTAGATTATTTATTTTCAAAGGCTTAACAATACTTAGGTACTCACTAGTCAGTACTAGGGATGGCAATTCTAACCATTAAACCCGATAACCGACCGAATGGATTGGATTTGGGTATGAAAATTCGGGTATATTTTGGGTATGGGGAAAAACCGTGAATATTATTCGGTTATGGTTTTGGATATGGTTTATAGGGGTCTCCAATCCATATTCGTACCCGAATCCGAACCAAATAATATATAATATAATTATATGTATATATATGTATATTCATTATTCATCGAATCCATTACCTTGAGAATACAAAAATTGCATTGTGTGAGTTGCATTTTGCGGCAAAGTTCAAAAGTTTTGATATGAATCAAAATCTATGAGAATTTAATAGTATTTATGCGAGATATCAAAGATCAACCAACATTATCAATGTTTAGCTTTAATTTTTATGTTCCACAAGATTCATTAATTAAATCATTTTATACATCAAATATTTAATGATGAAATTAATATTTACTAAATTATCATGCGTCAATTAGGCGAATATATTTTTTATATTAAAGAAAATGGATATAACCGTTAACCGATGAGAAATCTGTTATCCGATGGGTATGGTTATGGATAATTAATTTGCGGTTATGAATATGGTTAATTTTCGTGGTTATGGGGATGGATATAACATTTCTATCTCCAAACTGATCCGTTACCATCCCTAATCAGTACCCAAAATACTAACAAAATAAAGTGACCCAATGAGAACAAAACACCTATTAAACATGTAACCAAACACAATATTAACCACCTATCCAAACATCCTCTTTCCCCTTTCTTCCATAACGCCATTCCCCCCCCCCCCCCCCGCCCAAAAGACTCTGTCCTTCTTCTTGCTTCTGCCATAGTTTCGGTGATGGAAAGCGTCGTCTTCCCCAACACCTTCCGGCTCCTCCGTCGCCGCCCTTATCTCCTCTTGTAATTTCTCTTTAGTCCCCGCCCCAAACCCTTTTCTTTTTAGTAGCCATGGTAGCACCATTTTTCACCTGCTCCATCGTCGGACTTCGCCGTCATGGAAGCCATGACAGCACCAAGCACCAACCTTCGCCAGAATTTTACCGAACAGTTATAACTTCCATCATAATTTGAAATTTCTTATGGGTCAAATTTCCTTAGCAAGGTTGATCGAATACCAACCTGCTCTCCTAGAAGCCATGGCGACACCTAACTCAAATATGGATGCCGGTGAGTCAATACGTCTGTTTATATTCTTGGTGAGAAAGAAGATAGATGTTTGGTTTGGGGTAAATTGTCGTTTAATCCCCTGAACTATTAATCCAGTTGAAAAAACTATCTTTTTGGTAAATTAACCCCTGAACTATTTGAAATAAGCGAATTAACTCCTTGTCGTTGAATTCCGTCCACTATTCTATCAAATTCAAGGGCAAATTAGTCTTTTTATCATCAGTTCTTACATGTCACTTATAATCACCACTAAAATTATACCATGTTGACATATAATAATGTGTAATGACAATGTGAAATGGTCTGCTATGCAAACATTTGGTTTCTTTATGTTTCTCATTATGCTATAAGTTTTTGAAATATTCCGTGTCCACTTTGTGGAGCCAAAAATAATCGAGACAAATAAGGAGGCGGCATGTGGATTCTTGGGTGAAAAAGACAAAATTACCCTCGAGACACATTGGAATTCCTACGCGCAAGCAGCAGACAATCACACGCAATCAAGGTCAAAAGTGATCAAAATGGGTATTTATTCAAAACCTATTTCATCCATCCTCATCAAATTCTCCCCACAAGGTAACCTTTAATTATTCATTCAAAATAGGATTAATTACCTAAATTAATTGATTAATTTTCTAATTGATTGCAAGATATTATTTTGACATAATATCTTGCAATTACACCCAAAGACCACCATAAGTGGCCGGACCCATTTTCTCCAAATAGGGGCCTGCCACACCCCTATAAATAGATCTCATTTCTCCCAAAAACCTAATTCCAACTCTCTTGCAAAATTCTCCAAAGTTCTCTAAACAATTTTCCCTCAAATTCTAACTTTAGCATCGGAGGTTCTTCAGCCAAAGCCTTTCCCCGCAATTCTTTGTGGGCGCGGGAGGCTCTTGGCCTTGACCTAAGGTGTTAGTTGTTTTGCTACTGCATTTTCATCCAAGAAGAAGAAGGTGGAAATTTGCATCCACAAATTGGTGCTTTCACTGAGAGTTTGAGTCACACATTCGTAGAAGACTCTCGCATTCAAGGTTTTTCGTTTTCTTGTTCATTTGTAGACTTTTCGTACGTTCTTATTCTTGGAATTTTTATTTGTAAAAATTCTTAGATAAAATGTAAAAGAGAAGTACAATGACAAGAGATTCGAAAACCTCGATGAATGGAAATTCCAACGTTTAAGAAATAGGACCACAGCGATCCACAAGACTTAACACGAGAATGAGTGGAGCGGCACCACCCCCACGAGGCACCACCGTGGTAACCACCACGGTAGCCATCCTCAACAAGGTCCATGGCGCCACAACCACGGCCTAAGCTGTGCCATTCAAGCCCACACGGGCCCAAGCCCAAGGCGAGTCGGCCCGAGCCACTCAAGCCTAACGCGAGCCCAACACGTTGCCGACCCGAGCCCTAACCTTGCACCCATATGCGCCGCACGCTGAACAGCCCACTCCCGTGGCCCAACCCACTCCGTGGCTTTCCATGTAGCCCAAATCGATCCAAGACTAGTTCAACCGTCCCAGCTTCAAATATATGGACCGGCGATTGAACCGGGGGCATTTTCACCTTATTTCTCCGTGGATTTGACATTTCCCAACTCAAATCTTGCACCCGGAGTCTACCACACTTCCACTGCTCAAGGAGACACATTCCTTCCAAGCTCTTCCAACCCAAATGAAGAACAACACTTGTCTCGACAAGTTATGGAGTTGATGAGCGCCCTTGCACAGCAGACGACCTTAGTGAATCAGCTTTTGCAGGGCACCGAGATGCAACGTGCCTTAGACGAGGTGTCTTGAAGTAGGACATGGGCAGACGAAGAATCTCTCCAGCTACGTCTCGGCAAGCAGCCACTCAACCAGCCAAGAAATCAAGCATCCGGGCAATGTGCACTCCCGACTGGGCCCCCGAGATAGCGTATACTCCCATCTTAGCGCGTGGATGAGTGTGCACTCTTGACTAGGCCCACGGACGAGCATACATTCACGGTTGGGGCCGCACTCCGATAGTCAACATGAACAACCTTCCAGCGAAGTGTTCATTCATGGCTAGGCCTGTAAGGAGCATCATCCACCTTACATCAGAGTAGGCAGCACAAAGGACGGAGAGAAGCAGTCACTCAGTCTGGCTTAAGTTCAACCAGCAGCCTGCGAAGAATTCCCTCGCCTGCTAGGAATGAACCACATACACCGTCGCTACGGCATAGACGAGCCGAGCATGTAGAAGAGCAGCCTAGACCAGTAAGTCATGATCGGGGCATCCGAAAGCTCCGCTACCTGAATAAAGACAGATTCAGGAAGAGGTATAGAGGCTCTTAAATGAGCGATTGAGTGATTTCCAACACAACAAAGTCGCCGATGAAACGCTATGATGAGACATGACCAATATGAGCAGGTCACCATTCACGGACAAGATCGAGCAGGCAGAGCCTCCACGCAAGTTTAGCATGCCACATTTCACATCTTTCAAAGGAGATGAAGATCCGAAGAGGCACTTGAAGCAATATCGAAGCACGATGGTCCTTTATGTGCAAGATATTTGCCACCACTTTACGAGGCGAGGAGCAAGATTGGTTCCACACCCTACCACCATGATCCATCCGGAGTTTTGATGATCTTTCCTTGGTTTTCACCAAAGAATACTCATCTTACCGCTCGACCAAAAAAAAGTCCAACCACTTGTTTAACGTGAAGAAGAACCTAAAGGAGTCGCTCTGCGACTATGTGAAAAGGTTCAAAGCAGAGAAGGCGAAGATAGTTGGATGCGATGACTCAATAGCATGTGCACCCTTCCAAAAAGGATTCCCAGTAGACCGTCCACTATTTGGAGAATTGATCATGAAAGAAGATCTAACCTTGGCAGACTCTTTTGCTCTAGCAGAGAAGCATGTATTTTGGGGAGAAGCTCGTTAGGCAGGCAAGGTGCCTGAGTAACCTCGAAAAGAGTCGGCAGTGGCTCAAAAGAAGGAGGATGGGAAACAGTACAACAAAAGCAGGGAAGAGGCCAAGCATTGGGACCAACCCATGACCAAAGAAGGCCCGACGACCAAGAGCTACTCTAAGTTCTTAATTTCAATCCACCAAATCCTTTGCGGCATCAAGAACGAGTCATGGTTCAAGCTGCCGAAATAATCAAAAAGAGATACTTCCAAGTTAGACCACACCAAGTACTGTGCATTCCACCGACCTCCCAGTCACATAATCGACGACTGGTACACTTGGAAGAACTACCTAGAGAAGCTCGTGACAGAAGGCAAAGTCGACAAATACTTGGACAAACCGGCTGCGCAGCCTAGAAGGAACACAAATGTCGACGAAGAACCGCCCAACAAGATGATTTAGATTAATGGCATCTTTGCCGAATCTGAGTACTTAGGGGCCACTAACAACTCGAAGAAAAGGAGGATCCAGCAAGCTCTACTTGTCTCACGGGTCCAAGCAATCAACACCCAACCTGGACCCATCTTTGGCTTCACCGAGCAAGATGTAGAAGGCGTCGACTTCCCACACGATGACACACTAGTGGTATATGTCCAACTAGCCCGTGCTATAGTCGACATAATGATGGTTGACAACGGAAGTGCAATCAACCTACTTCAGCTCTTAGTAACTAAAAAGATAGGCCTAAAAAGCACAATTATACGTTGAGCAGAGGTACTCATCGGATTCAACGGGCATACCTCAACTGCCATCAACAACATTACACTTGATGTGAGAACACTGCCAGTTGTCTCAAAGCAGACGTTCACAATCATAAGCAACCCGACTCCCTACAATGGGATTCTTGGGAAACCATGGCTGATCAAGCTGGACTCTGTAACTTCTGTTAAGTATCAAAAAATCTGATTTCGCATCTTGGGATGAGGAGTCGGAGAAATCAAGTCTGACTACGCCACATCTCGATGACGCACTATGAAAGTACTGAAGGAATCAAGAAAGAAGACATTTACCCCCGTAGAGGCTACCGAGGTACAAAGGGACGATGAAGTTACCAAATAGCAATTACAGCAATCAGATCAAGAAGATGGTGTCCAAGTCAACACGCCAGCTGACGACATAGGATGAACACCCGAAGGAGGACGCTGAGCACATAATTCTTGATCCCTAGTAGCTAGAGAAGACTGCTAGTATTGGCTCACGTCTAAGCCCAAAGGAAAGTGAAGAACTCATGACTTTCCTTAGGGAAAATCGAGACATCTTCACATGGTCACTTTCCGACATACCCAGCATCGACCCCAAGATAGTTTGCCACAAGCTGCACTCGACTTCGCTGCCAAACCGGTGATCCAAAAAAGAAGGCACTTTGCACTCGAACGAGTGACGATCATCGAAGCGAAAATTGACAAGCTACTGGAAGCCGGATTCATACAAGAGGTAGCACACTTAACATGGCTTACCAACATCGTACTAGTAAAGAAGAAAGAGAAAGGCAAATTGAGGGTTTGCGTAGACTACACCGACCTCAACAAAGCATGCCTAAAGGATCCTTATCCACTTCCTCGAATCGATCTATTAGTAGATTCAACTTCTGGGAACCAGCTGTTCAGTTTCTTGGGGCTACAACCAAATAGCCATGTATAAGCCCAACAAGGAGAAAACTAAATTCGTGATCGAGCGAGGTACCTATTGTTACAAGGTCATGCCTTTTGGCCTCAAGAACACGGGAACCCTCTACAAAAGGTTAGTAAACATGATGTTCAAGAAGCAAATTGGAGTAACCATGGAGGTCTATGTTGATAACATCATGGTGAAGGGCAAGCAGCGATCAGACTACATCAGTAACTTGGCGAAAACTTTCGACATCCTTAGAAAGTACAAAATGAAGCTAAATCCTGCCAAATGCACATTTGGAGTATCTTTAGGCAGATACTTAGGGTACCTAGTAACCTAACGAGGAATCGAAGCACATCCTAAGCAAATCTGAGTGATCCTAGAGATGAAATCTCCAACTACCTTGAAGAAGATGCAAAACTTGACTGGACGAGCAACCGCCCTCAACAGCTTTCTTTCGTGGTTTACCGATCGATACAAGTCATTTTTCAAGACCATCAAGAGGGCACAACGAGACAAATGGGATGATGAGTGCGAAAAAGCTTTCCAAGACTTGAAGAAGTATTTCACATCACCTACCTTATTATTCAAGCCGGAAGTAGCGGAGGACTTATACATCTACTTGGCAATCTCAGAAGTAGTAGTAAGCTCTGCCTTCATACGAGAAGAGCTGAGGGCCCAACTGCTGGTATTCTACATTTCTAAAGCTCTTCTCGATGCGTAAACTAGATATCAAAAGATTGAGAAATTAATTTTGGTGCTAGTTGTTGCGGCTCAGAAGCTCAAACTATACTTTCAAGCTCATACAGTCATCGTCATGACTTAATATCCTTTGTGATTAATCTTACATGTTCTAAACGCTTCTCAACGAGTGATGAAATGGGCATTGGAACTTGGCCAATACGGTTTAGTTTTTCGACCCCGCACAACGATAAAGGCCCATGCCTTGGCGAACTTCATAGTAGAGTTCACGCTTAGCCTAGGTGATGCAACAGAGTGGTCCAACGATGCCCTGAAGATAGCCAAGCACACCTTAGCAGCGCCTGCTCCACCTGATGGAAACTTCTGGCACTTGCACGTCGACGGTGCATCCAACTACAAAGGCTCGGGAGCATGCGTGGTCCTTGTCACCCCAAACGGTTCGATGCTCGAGCAGGCGATCACTCTAGGATTCAAAACATCTAATAACGAAGCAAAGTACGAAGCCCTACTGGCAAGCCTCCGAATGGCAATTCATTTTGATTCTCAGCTAATCACTAGCCAGACTACTGGGGAGTACACGGTAAAAGATCCAAGGATGGCGCAATACCTAGAGAAGGTACGCAAGAAACTTGAGGCATTTCAGACTTACACTCTCACTCAAGTTTCACGGGTAGACAACGCCCATGCAGACACGCTAGCCATCTTAGGCTCTGCCCTTGACCACCAACTCAGAAGCTCTATCCCGGTGGAGTATCTAGACCAGCCAAGCATAAAGGCTAGGGATGGCAACAATTCGGTTTGGGGACAGAAATGCTATATCTATCCCCATAACCACGAAAATTAACCATATCCATAATCGCAAATTAACCATCAGGTATTATCCATAACCATACCCACCGAGTAACGGATTCCTCATCGGTTAACGAGTATATCCATCTTCGTCAATACAAAAAATATATTCGTTCAATTGAGAAATTATAAGTTAGTAGATATCAATTTCTTCATTAAGCATTTGATGTATAAAATGATCCAATGAATGGATCTTGTTGAGTATAAAAATTGAAACATTGATGATGTTGGCTTGTCTTTGTTATGTCCTATAAGCACCATTGAGTTCGCATTGATTTTGATTCAAAACTTTACTTTCCTACAAAATGCAACTTTTGTATTATCAAGGTAATGGTTTGGTGAATAATGGATATACAAATACGTATATATATATATATATATAATACTATTATATTATATATAAATTATATTATTTATTAATCGGATCATATTCGGTTCTAGATACGGTTTGGGGACCTCTATAACCATATCCAAAACCATAACCAAATAATATAAACGGTTTTTCCCCATATCCAAACCATACCCAAATTTTCATATCCAAATCCAATCCACTTGGGTGGTTATCCATGGTTATCGGGTTTAACGGTTAGAATTGCCATCCCTAATAGAAGCAGAGCTGGCAGCCGAAGTGTCATAGGTTAATACAACTCCCAATTGGAAAAGTTCTATTACAGACTACCTGGTCAATGGCACACTCCCCACAAAAAGATTGGAGTCTAGAAAACTCCAAATAAAGACGGCTCACTACTACATGTGGAACAACATTCTCGTCCGAAGATCCTACACTGGACCACATCTCTGCTGCCTAGCGTATCCCAACGACCTAAAGGTTCTAAGCTCAATCCAAGAATGCGTTTGTGGAAATCACCCCGGAGGTCGATCCTTAGAGCAGAAGATTTTTAACGCAGGCTACTGTTGGCCTACCATGCATTAAGACGCTAAGGAGTTAGTACAAAAGTGCAACCCCTGCCAACACTACAAACTGGTATCAACACTACCTGCCAGCAAGCTATACCCGCAGACGAGTCCTTGGCCATTCATGCAGTGGGCAATCGAATTGGTAGGGCCAATGCCGCCCGCTACTGGGCCTGGGTCATGATGATCATGCCAACTGATTACTTCACCAAATGGAGGAACATCATTTGCCGATTTGGCATGCCTCAATCCATCGTTACCAACAACGACCCGTTCATGGGCAAAGATTTAGCGAAGTTCTTCCAAAAGTATGGCATCAAGCAGCACATGTCCACGCCGAGATATCCTCAAGGCAAAGGGCAGGCCAAAACATCCAACAAGACTCTTCTCGACTGCCTCAAGAAGTCCCTCTTCTGCAAGAAGGGAAAATAGCCACAAGACGATTCTCGAGACTCATTTCTCTTTGGCATTTAGTTCAGAAGCAATTATTCATCCTAATGTCATCATGCCAAGTATCAGCACTCTACTACCAAGCATTTAGCGGAACAGTAATGAGATAGCCACAAGCTTAGATCTGGTAGAGGAGAAGCGTAAGCAGACCATCACCTGCATCGCAGCCTACCAGCAACATCTTATCTCCATCTACAATAAAAGGGCCAAGATCCGGCAGTTCCAACCCGAAGATCTAGTCCTAAGAAAAACCTTCATCACTGCATGCAGAGAAGGCTCCAAAAGGATGGATCCCATATAGAAAGGTCCGTACAAGATCAGCTGAGTAGGCGGCAAGGGTAATTACACCCTCGCCACCATGAATGACAAAGAGATCAAAAAACTGTGGAACGCCTACTATCTGAGGAAGTACCATGTGTGACCTCCCACTACATCAAAGCCCGAAGAACTCAAGCAGCTCAACGGGAACCACCTCGCGAGCCGAGGATTATCCAGTTATGCAGTCTTTACTTTACAGCTAAGTTTTCGTTCGTTTCACTTATTTTACAATGAGAAATTTAGAAGTAATTTACAACTTGGCTCGACTACATGTCTACAACAACTGAACACTCATGCACTTCAGAAGAAAACAGCGCCAGAGAAGGCTCCAAAAGGATGGATCCCATATAGGAAGGTCCGTACAAGATCAGCTGAGTAGGCGGCAAAGGTAATTACACCCCCGCTACCATGAATGACAAAGAGATCAAAAAACTGTGGAACGCCTACTATCTAAGGAAGTACCATGTGTGACCTCCCACTACATCAAAGCCCGAAGAACTCAAGCAGCTCAACGGGAACTACCTCGCGAGCCGAGGATTATCCAGTTATGCAGTCTTTACTTTACAGCTAAGTTTTCGTTCGTTTCACTCATTTTACAATGAGAAATTTAGAAGTAATTTACAACTTGGCTCGACTACATGTCTACAACAACTGAACACTCATGCACTTCAGAAGAAAACAGCGCCAGAGAAGGCTCCAAAAGGATGGATCATATATAGGAAGGTCCGTACAAGATCAGCTGAGTAGGCGGCAAGGGTAATTACACCCTCGCTACCATGAATGACAAAGAGATCAAAAAACTGTGGAACGCCTACTATCTGAGGAAGTACCATGTGTGACCTCCCACTACATCAAAGCCCGAAGAACTCAAGCAGCTCAATGGGAACCACCTCGCGAGCCGAGGATTATCTAGTTATGCAGTCTTTACTTTACAGCTAAGTTTTCGTTTGTTTCACTCATTTTACAATGAAAAATTTAGAAGTAATTTACAACTTGGCTCGACTACATGTCTACAACAACTGAACACTCATGCACTTCAGAAGAAAACAGCGCCCTTCTTAGGAACTCATCGCAGGAATTGCACTCCCCAAGGGACCAACCATGTTCTCCAGTACGAGAGGGTAAACTAATTCCCCGATACCCACATGGGTATGCTCTCCAAAGCAAGAGGATAAACTCAACACTCCTAATATCCAGACGTGGATGAACCAGGCTGCCCTAGTATAACTAGATGCACAATGGCTTGCGCCGGGATTCCTATAAGTAGTCACAATGGTCTTTTTCAAAGCTTAGCTAACTGAAGGATTTTGGGTCTCTTGGCTTAATCCGTGGGGAATCGGGCCTTAGAGATGGAGGGGGCACATTACATAGTTAACCCTATGGATGGCTGACCTAGAACCCTAAAGCTGCTACCGAGTGCACTAAGGTAGCCTATGATTTTCGAAAGACTGCCTACGGCATGCCTTTCAAACAGTAAGCCGTGCCAAACTTATACAACCACACATTTTCATGAGAGGTTATACAAGTTACCGTACATATACGAGCTTCATCCACTGCCGACATGCTACGCAATCAATGGGCTTCATTTCTGCCAAAGCGCGGAACGACCTACACCAAGTGTTAAAGTGTTGTGATACTTGCTACACAACCTGCGGAATTGGAGAAAGCCAAGGTTAACAGCCTAGTGGTCACGCGGACTAGTCTGCTTCTGTAAGTAAGGCGTCCGGCTGCCGACCCTATAGCTAACAACTTTGCAAAGTTCTACGCCAACACGTACTACTGCATAGGCTACGCAGACATGTCCTGTCTGGTTATAGAAAAGTAGCAAGCTTGCCACTGGCCTATAAAGTCTAAAGGTTAAGGCATGAACAAAAAAAAAAAAAGTGAAGATGGAGAAAAGCGCAGGAAGCAAGTTTATTAAATTTTCTAGCAAAATTGATAAACAACTAGCAAAGTTCGAAGGAGTTCAAGCAAAGCGAAAATCAACAAGGAAAGCAAAGGAAATCCTAAAGACTACCTAGAACACTAATCTTTAGCAGCTTGTATATTCCACGACTACTCGGTCACCACACCTTCAGTAGCTGCGGCATCCTTAGTAGCAGCATCATCCGACGCTTTACCCCCGGCTGCTCCAGCTTGGGCATCAGCTTCTCCGACTACTTCAACAATGGAAGCCTCAAACGTAAAGGCAAGCAAGTCTTTCAGAGAAATGGAGAAGGTCTCGAAGTCTTTACCAACAAACTCAAAGTCAGATGGCCTTCCAAAGATATGGTCTACATAACCCAGCTTGTAGAAATCAGCTTGACTCTGTGTAAGCAAAGCATCAAACCCGGCCTTCTCACCCTTCAACTCCTCATTCTTCTCGAGCAGACCAGCAAGGACCCGCTACAGCTCCTCCACTTCCTTCTTCAGACTGTCGTTGATATTCAAAGCACCTTGGAGTTGATGCGAAATTAAATTGCACTCAAACTTAAACCTTATTGATCTAGTATATGAAAGTAGGGATCGTTCTAGGCCGGGGATTAAAAAGGATGCTAATTTACCCAAATTAGACTCTAAAACACTAAGTAGACTCAAAAACAGAAAACTAGACTTAAACAACTCAAAACAAGCTAATATGACTCAAAACACACAAACTAAGTTCCTAAGACTTAAAACTAACACTTAAGGGTGATTTGGACGAAAATGAAACTAAAAGGACTCAAAATACTAAATGGGGATTGTTTTTGACGAAATTAACTAAAACTAAGCAAATTAAAGAAACAAACTTTAAAAGGTACGAATTGGATGAATTTATAGGGTGAATGGCTAGCTAGAGGGTCCTTCTCCACACATGACACATATGCAACACAAGTCGATTTCCAGTTATTATTCTGATAAACAATGAATCTCAACGCCCCAAGTTAACCGTGACAGCATTTCTTTAACTCTCAGATTTTCCTAAATTCTGTGAATTGGATGGAATACGCATCGGCAACCAAAATAGTTCCCTACATGAAAAGCATAATAGAAATACAATCAAAGATCATTAAGCATTGTGAAAATCATAAGCATTGACAAGGCATTCGTGACTATGAACAACATGACACTTACTTAACGCGATCATGACTAGCAACCTCCACTACTTGTAAATATAAGTTTCTAACTATTAGGTGAAACTCCTTTATATTTTAGCATCAAATTCATGCATGCAAACTAAGTAGGCATCCTGAATCAACGTACAAGAATATAAGTTTTCAATCAAACAGTTCAGCAAATTGCATTCACAATTTGTGAAACAATAACTGGATGTAATCAACTCATGTCACATATATGTTCATGGCTTTGAATTCTCCCCTAGCTAAGACGAGTTTAGTTCTTCATGATTGCAAATAAACAAAGAAAACTAAGTTTAAACATTAAAAACAAAGATAGAATACACCTAGAAACGCTCCAACGATCCAACGTCTTGAATGGCAAGCACGGCTCCAGATGGCTCATTCTTCTCATTCTTTGCAAAACTTGCAGCACAAAAGGGATGTGGTGGATAGTGTGGTGATCTGATGGTAGAGGGTTGTGAGAGATGGGTATGGTAGAAAGCAAATATTTATAGGGTGAGGGGGCAAGGAAAAGGGCTGAAAAAGAGAGGAATTAGGACTCTAAATCCACAAGGAAAAGGTCAGCTATATGGCAGAAACCAAAGAGGAAAAGGAGAGAGAGGTGTAGTAGGCTTCTAGAGATTCTAGAAAGGGTCCAGGCGCCAGATTTTTAGGGCTTCTAGAATGGTGTGTTGTGTCATGTTTCTAGAAGGAAAAGGCCTTCTAAAAATAGGTTTTAGGCCTTCTTAAAATAGGTTTTAGGCCTTCTAAAAATAGGATAAGATAAGATAAGGTTTGGATAAGATAAGGCTATTTGGATAATGTTTTGGATAATGTCTCATTCTTTTGAGCTGATTCCTTATCCTCTTTGTCTTGGATTAATTTCTCCATCTGTTTTGCATATTCCTAAACTCTCTTGAACTTCAAATTCGTCCATCCATCTTGCTCGATACATGTGCTATCCATTCCAAGCCCAAAACTGCTCTAAAATGCTCCAAATTGCACTTTCTTGCCAACTTTGTCGTTTGGACCTGAAAACACACAAAAATAGCTTAAAACACTCTTATAAATAGAAACTAACTGTGTAAATGCAAGGAAAGAAGCCAATAAAGTTGCATAAATATGCTCCTATCAAATTCCCCCACACTTAGCTTTTGCTAGTCCTCGAGCAAAACAAACAAAACATAACCTAAACCTTCCAACGTTCACCTCTGGGATTTCCAATGGAACATGACATGTTAAAAATCACTACTTACATAGATTTTAGTTATCCCTATCCTCGAACTCATACTTAATCACAGTCATCACTCACTAGCTCGCATTTAATCAATTAAAACAACATTTTGAATGTAGTAACATGCCTTAGAGAATTCACTTAATTCCTCACCAGATATACTCTCTATTTTCACACAGATTTTCTGACTACACTCCCTACACTAGGTATATGTGAGAAGATTGATGTAAACATGTAGACTAAACACTCACATATGTTATAACAAGGAAGGCACTTTCTGAAATTATTAATGCACATATGAATATGATCTCATGAACGGAAGGCTACTACTTAGATGCAAGAACCAGAGACACCATATGCTCATACCAATCCCAAACTCCACATATTGAACACATAACAATCAAGATAGAAGTCTAAGGGTTGTAATGGGGTTATGGGTATTGGCTAACAACGAGAGGTAAAAGATAAACAAAAGTTCTTAAAGAAATAGCAAGCAAAGCAATGAAATCAACACTTAGAATTCACTTTTGATTGCAGAATAACAACTTTGAACACAAAGGGGAGATTCATACAACTTTTAGGGCCAGATTCAAACTTTTGGACCCTTTGTTCAACAACCAATGCTTTTGAACTCAATCTTACTTCTTTTCAACTCTTTTTTTCTTTCTTTTTTCTTTTTTTTTTCTTTTTCATGTTTGTTTCTCTTTTCTTTTTCTTTTTCTTTCCCGTGCCCTTTCTTTATTTTCTTGGCACCTAAACCACTAAAAACCTTCCCCCACACTCGTTTTTCTGCATAATGTTGATCAAAAGGAATTCCCTCTAAGTCATGCTTCACTATCCTTTAAGAACAAGGGTGTGGATAGTCCTATTCTAGGCTAGGTAAGGATAATGTGGGCTAACAAAGAAAATAGGCTAACTAAGGCTCAAAGGGGTTAAACCTACAATACAAATGCACAGGGATTAGGCTTTTTGGCTCTGGTTTTAACTAAACAACTTCATCTTGTTATTTGTTATGCAATCAATTTTATGCTTTGAATGAAACAGGCATGAGTTCTAGTATTTGGTTCTAAAGTGATGAAAATGCATTCTAAGTAGTAACCAAGCAAAGAAATAATGAGATCATGCAACGACTTTAGAAAACAAGAATATCAAGATTAATAACTCTCCAAATAACGTATACGCTCAAGTCTCTCAGGGTTGTAGCGTTAGTTTGAGTTTCTTCCTTCAAGCATGTTACAAAAACTGAGACACAAACACACAAAAACGACTCTTTTGGGGTTTTTCAAACTTTTTTCAATTGTTTCAAATTTTCGTATTTTTCTTTCAAGACACATAAAAACACTTCAAAACACACTAAAAACACTTAAAAACAATGAGAAACAACTCTAGAAGTGATAGGTGACAAAATCCAACAAATTTTTCATGAAAACACTTTGTTTACCCCCCCACACTTAAACCAAACATTGTCCTCAATGTTTCAGACATAGACTCACACACAAGCAAGCAAACAACACAACTAACAAACATGACAAACATGGCAAAGTAAAAACAATAAAAGAGTAGGGTTAAGAAATGCAAATGTGGTTGTGGAGCCGAAGATTCTTAGGTCTTCTATGGGTTGCCTCCCAAGAAGCGCTTGCTTTAACGTCTTCCAGCTGGATGATACCTCCTTTTAAGCTCCATTAGGGTCCATGGCATGGAGGGGCACTTCCTCCACAACTTGCCCCTTGAAACACTTCATGCTTCGGGTCTTTGAACTGGAGGGGATATTGATCCTTCATGTTTCTGGTGTTTTGCTTCCTTAGGTCAATGTGAACTCTCCCACCACCTTGAATTCGATTAGGCACCTGCACCAAAGAAGGTAACAACTTATTAATTGAAATGGGAATTGGAATTGGGATAGGTGGCTCACTAATGTACTGCGATGAAGGCTCAAAATGAGCAACACTATCAACAAATTCACTATGGGTGCTCTCAGTCAGATTGGGTCTCTTGATGGCAGGGGCGTGTCCCTTGTGCTTTATTCCAATTCCTTCTTCGTTGATGGTTCGAAATATATCCTTCTTAATTGGTGCTGAACGTTCCTGCCCTATATTTTTAATCACATCAATGGCAAAACAAGAACAAACATCATTAGGATTCTCAATAGATTCAGAAAATTTAAAGTTAATCATATCGCCACCAAACTCCATAGTTAAGGCTCCCTTGGCCATGTCAATATTGTTGTGGGCTATTTTCATGACAGGTCATCCAAGTAATAGTGGCGATAGTGGAGAGTGGGCTGAGTCCTCCATGTCAAGCATATAAAAATCTGCAGGAAAAATCAAGTGGTCTACCTGCACCAAAACATCTTCCAAAACTTCTTTCGGATATGCATTAGATCGATTGGCTAATTGAATAATAATACATCATTTTTAAGCTCTCCTAGATCCATAGATGCATAAACAGAATATGGCATGACATTAATGGAAGCACCTAAATCTTGCATAGCATGGTCAAACCTTGTATTACCAATTACACAAGGGATAGTGAAACTACCTGGATCTTTGCATTTAGGTGGCAGCTTTCTTTGCAACATTGCAGAGACATTTTCACTTACTTGTACCACCTCTTTCTCCCGAATCCGTTTCCTTGTTGTACAAAGCTTCTTCAAAAACTTAGCGTACTTCGGGATTTGCTTTATAGCATCAAGGAGCGGGATATTGACGTGTACCTTCCTAAACGTCTCCAGAATGTATTTTTCATCCTCTTCCTTCTTTGATTGCATGAATCTGCGAGGGAAAGGAACATTTGGTGGAATCACGTTAGAAGTAACTGGATTTGGGCTTACCTTGGTTTTTTTGGACGGCATAGAAGGATTAGAGGGCTGCGGCAAGGGTTGTTTTACCCTTGCCATGGGTTTGTCCAATGTTTCATCTTCTTGCTGCAACTTTTCATCCTCCTCTTGGCTAGATTTTGATGTTTTGGGCTTGGTTCCAACCTCCTTGCCACTTCTCAATGTGATAGCGTTGGCGGTTTCAAATCTTTCCTTCGGATTCACAATGGTTGAACTAGGCAGTTTGCCTTGTTCTCTAAACTATCCTATGAATTCCGCTATGTGCCCTATTTGATTTTTTATTTCGTGCACCTCTCCATAAATTTGAGTTTTCAATTCGCCCACCTTTTTGGCTTGATTTTGTACCTCTTTGGCTTGATTATGTACGCTCTGCATCAAAGAGGTTAGTAATTGAAGAATTGTATCACTATCTATTGACGAACTTGAATTTGGTTAGGCAAATTGTGGTTGAGGTTGTGTTGGTGTGAATGGCCTTTGAAATATCCCGGGAGATAGCTGCCTAAATCCGCCTTGTTGTTGAAGGTGTTGAGGATCCCTCCACTGCATATTTGGGTGATTTCTCCAGCCCGGATTGTAATTGTTGGAGTATGGATCATACTTGGGCTGATTTTGGCCTTGAAACCCAATGGCATTGACACTTTCCCATCCCCCATTCTCTATCAATTAAGGGCATTGATCAGAAGGGTGCCCTTGCATAGAACACACGCCACATGTACTTTGTCCTTGCCCTTTCATTCCTTCGGCCATCTGTGATACAATAACAGTGAGGTTATCTAATTAGGATTGAATTTCGGACATGGAACTTACCTCATTGACTTGTTGCCATGGAGGCTCTCTTTGTCCAACTCTTTCGTATTGTTGTGCATTCAAGGCTCGGTTTGCAATTAAGATCTTTGCAGCATCTGATGTTTTATCAACCAAGGCACCTCCCGCTGAAGCATCAAGCATTTGTCTCTTAATTGGAAGAAGTCATTCGTAGAAATATTGAATCAAAAGCTCTTTCTTCATTTGATGTTGTGGGCAAGATGCAACTAACGTCTTAAAACGTTCATAGTATGTTGGAAAAGATTCTCCTTGGCTTTGTTCAATGCCACTAATTCTCTTCCTCAAAAGAATAACTCTTGAAGCTGGGAAATTTTTTTCTAAAAACGCTTTTTTCATGCTTTCCCAAGAAGTGACCGTTCCAGGTGCCAATTCAAATAAATAATCCTTAGCCTTTTCAAATAGAGAGAATGGAAAGGCTTTCATCTTCAGAATATTTCCATCTACGTTGATTGGTGTCATGCTCCAGCACACCACTTCAAATTCCTTCAAATGCTTGTTTGGATATTCCATGGACAGCCCATGGTATTTGGGAATGTGGTGCAGCAAACTAGACTTTAATTCGAACTCATCGGTCTTGCCTTGAGCCGCCCCAGGATATTAAATGCATAAGGGCACGGCATTGTCCAATCCCGAGGCTGAAAGTTCCTTGATTGTTCGATTATCCATAGCCATGGCTTGTTCTTCCTCTTCCTCTTCTTCAAACTCAAATTCGGAACTAGAGCTAGAACTAGGTGGATTGGGTTGTGGGTTCTTCCTCTTCCTTCTCAAAGTTCGTTCAAAATCGTCCTCAAACTCCAAGATATGCTCACGAACCATTTGAGAACTATGAGTCATAAACTAGTACCTAAAACAAAGAAAACAATACAAAATCTGAAACTAAAGAAAATACAAACAGAAACAACGGGGGATTAGCAATTTGTTAATCACTGGCAACGGAGCCAAAAATTTGATATGAAATTAAATTGCACTTAAACTTAAACCCTATTGATGTAGTATATGAAAGTAGGGATCGTTCTAGGCCGGGATTAAAAGGGATGCTAATCTACCCAAATTAAACTCTAAAACACTAACCACACTCAAGAACAGAAAACTAGACTTAAACAACTCAAAACAAGCTAATATGACTCAAAACACACAAACTAAGTTCCTAAGACTCAAAACTAACACTTAAGGGTGATTTGGATGAAAATTAAACTAAAAGGACTCAAAATACTAAATAGGGATCATTTTTGACGAAATTAACTAAAACTAAGCAAATTAGAGAAACAAACTTTGAAAGGTAGGAATTGGGTGAATTTAAAGGGTGAATGGCTAGCTAGAGGGTCATTCTCCACACATGACACATATGCAACACAAGTCTATTTCCAGTTATCATTCCGATAAACCATGAATCTCAACGCCCCAAGTTAACCGTGACAGCACTTCTTTAACTCTCAGATTTTCCTAAATTCATTGAATTGGATGGAATACGCATCGGCAACCAAATTATTCTTTAATAGTTCTCTACATGAAAAGCATAATAAAAATACAATCAAAGATCATTAAGCTTTGTGAAAATCATAAGCATTGACAAGGCATTCGTGACTATGAACAGCATGAAATTTCTGCCAGGAATTTACTTAACGCGATCGTGACTAGCAACCTCCACTACTTGTAAATATAAGTTTGTAACTATTAGGTGAAACTCCCTTATATTTTAGCATCAAATTCGTGCATGAAAACTAAGTAGGCCTCCTTAATCAACATACAAGAATAAATTTTCAATCAAACAGTGAAGCAAATTGCATTCACAATTTATGAAACAATAACTGGATGTAATCAACTCATGTCACATATATGTTCATGGCTTTGAATTCTCCCCTAGCTAAGACAAGTTTAGTTCCTCATGATTGCAAATAAACAAAGAAAACTAAGTTTAAACATTAAAAACAAAGATAGAATACACCTAGAAACGCTCCAACGATCCAACGTCTTGAATCGTAAGCACGGCTCCAGAGGGCTCATTCTTCTCCTTACTTGCAAAACTTGCAGCACACAAGGGATGTGGTGGATAGTGTGGTGATCCGATGGTAAAGGGTGGTGAAAGATAGGTGCGGCAGAATGCAAATATTTATAAGGAGAGGGGCACGACAAAGGGCTGAAAATGAGAGGAATTAGTACTCTAAATCCACAAGGAAAAGGTCAGCTATATGGCAGAAACCAAAGAGGAAAGGAGATAGAGGTGCAGCAGACTTGTAGACATTCTAGAAAGGGTTTAGGCGCCAGATTTTTAGGGCTTCTAGAAAGGAGTGTTGTGGCATGTTTCTAGAAGGAAAAGGCCTTCTAAAAACAGGTTTTAGGCATCCTAATATGAAAAGGAGTCCCCCTTGCAGCTGGAGATAAGATAGGATAAGATAAGATAAGATAAGGTTTGGATAAGATAAGGCTATTTGGATAATGTTTTGGATAATGTCTCATTCTTTTGAGCTGATTCCTTATCCGCTTTGTCTTGGATTAATTTCTCCATATGTTTTGCATATTCCTAAACTCTCTTAAACTTCAAATTCGTCCATCCATCTTGCTCCATACATGTGTTATCCATTCAAGCCCAAAACTGCTCTAAAATGCTCAAAATTGCACTTTCTTGCCAACTTTGTCATTTGGACCTGAAAACACACGAAAATAGCTTAAAACACTCTTATAAATAGAAACTAACTAAGTAAATGCAACGAAATAAGCTAATATAGTCGCATAAATATGCTCTTATCAGGAGTTCCAACACTTGAGGTTCAAGCCTGTCAATGATCTTCTTGAAGTGGATCACTTGGTTGTAAACAGCGATCAGTTCTTCATCCTTTACGTAAGCACCAGAGTGGAACTCAGAGATGGCTCACTCAAGACCTTGAATCTGAGGTGTGTAACACCCAATCTCCTTCTTTGCACTTTTATACTTTACTTGGATCGCATCAAACCTAGTCTTCAAATCCACGATCTCTTGGCGAGTGGTCTCAAGCTGCAGAGAAGTAGGGGTAGAGATATTAGACCCCTTCAAAGCAGAAAGCTCAGATTCCAACCTCTTGACTTTCTCGGCCAATGAATAAGCTTCGGTTGCCACAGTTCTTGCCACCTCCCTGGCTGCTTTGGTATCCTCTTGATCAAGGAACATAGACTCGGCTGCTAGAATCACCATTTTCTGGATCTTAGCCAGCAGTGTAGTCCTCCCACACTTGGTCGTATGCTTTGCAAAGGAACTTAGGCGAACGACCCTTTTGACGCCATCAACAAACTTGGTGCATATGTCCTGTCTGGTTATAGAAAAGTAGCACGCCTGCCATTGGCCTATAAAGTCTAAAAGTTAAGGCATGAACAAAAAAAACGCGAAGATGGAGAAAAGCACAGGAAAAATAAAATCCTAAAGAATACCTAGAAGACTAATCTTTAGCAGCTTGTATATCCCACGACTACTTGGTCGCCACACCTTTAGCAGCTGCGGCATCCTCAGCAACGACACCATCTAATGCTTTACCCCCGGCTGCTCCAGCCTGGGCATTAGCCTCTCCGACTACTTCACTAATGGAAGCCTCGAAAGTAAAGGCGAGCAAGTCTTTCAGAGATATGGAGAAGGTCTTGAAGTCTTTACCAACAAACTCAAAGTTAGATGACCTTCCAAAGATATGGTCTACATAACCCAGCTTGTAGAAATCGGCTCACTTTGAGTAAGCAAAGCATCAAACCCAGCCTTCTCACCCTTCAACTACTCATTCTCCTCGAGCAGACCAGCAATAACCTACTGCAGCTCCTCTACTTCCTTCTTCAGACTGTCGTTGATCTTCAAAGCACCTCGGAGTTCCAACAGTTGAGGTTCAAGCCTGTCAACGACCTTCTTGAAGTGGATCACTTTGTTGTAAGCAGGGATCAGTTCTTCATACTTTGCGTAAGCAGTAGAGTGGAACTCAGAGATGGCACGCTCAAGAACTTGAATTTGAGGTATGTAACACCCGATCTTCTTCTCTGCATTTTCATACTTTACTTGGATCGCATCAAGCCTAGTCTTCAAATCCACAATCTCTTGGCGAGCGGTCTCAAGCTGCAGAGAAGTAGGGGTAGAGATATCAGACCCTTTCAAAGCAGTAAGCTCAGATTCCAACCTCTTGACTTTCTCGGCCGAGGAGTAAGCTTTGGCTGCCACAGTTTTTGCCACCTTTTTGGCAGTCTTGGTATCCTCTTGAGCAAGGAACATAGGCTCGGCTGCTAGAATCACCATTTTCTGGATCATAGCCAGCAGAGCAGTCCTCTTATACTCGGTTGTACACTTTGCAAAGGAACTTGGGCCAACAGCCCTTTTGACGCCATCAACAAACTTGGTGCACATATCCATATCCTCGAGCAAATCTGGTCTCAAGAGCGCATAAATCTCAGCAGTTTCCCCAGAAATAGACTTGGTGGATTTCTCACATCTGCCCGCACGGGCAGTCTCTTTCTTCTCAGCAGACGAATCCGTCTTGGCAGTAACGGAAGTGGGTTTTGGCGCCACTTTGGTAGCAGAATCCACCTTATCGCTATTCATGGTAACAAGTCTTTCCCAAGGTGAACCAAACTTAGCCCCCGAGGGACGTTTAGGCACAAATTTCAACACTGGGGGCACGACGAAACTTCTACATTGAACAATCATGTCAGCAATCAAACTAGTCACCTTCTGAATAGCAGGCGTCGCTGGCACAGATCTAGCAGCCTCATCTTTCTCACCTTTGGAGGAAGTTAAGTCAATGGGCAGCCGGCGATTTGGAGGCACCTGGCGGGAAAGATATCTTTCCCACTTTCATTTGCAGTAGGCTTCACAACAATGATCGGGCAAGCCAATGCTGCAACCTTGATTCTTTTTACCTCATTTCTCGGGGGCAGCCTACATTTCTCTTAACGAAGAGGATTGAGTAGCCAATGCCATTCCCGGTTCTTAGAGGGAATACCTAGTACAATATGCACATTCTTCATGTCCGGAGATGTTTTGGGAGTCGAGCCAAATTTTGAATCTACAAGAATAGAAGAAGACAATCAATAAATCAGATATCAACTTAAGAAAAGTACAAAGCAGCCGAGGGACTAAGTAGTCTACTTACCCAAGACAAAAACTGTCGGAACACGCAGCTTGGGGGAAGAATCAAACTCCCATTCTCCACTTATCTCCAAAGTCTCCTTGGCCCAGTCATGATCTCCCTTGCTCAAATTGTCAAAGAGCCTATGGCGGGATCTCAGCTAACACACCCCGACCTAAATCGAAGCATGCTGGCCATCACGTGAGCGTTACGTAACCATGTGCACAGTGCGGAAGCAAGATTAATAAGCAAAATATGAACAAATTAAAAACCTAATGAAGATAGTGCGCTAAGGTGAGAATAAGTGTGAATTACACAACCAGAGCATAAGCAGTCTAAGTACAGTTGGATTGGACAAGTACTAATTATACAACACCCGAAGGTGATTATACATGAATGATGGTCTGTCAGAACCTCCGGGAAATCCTCGTATGCCACCAAAGAAACCTTCACCTAAAACCTAGAGGGGCGTAAAACAAAGCGTGAGTGTGCAAAAACAAAGTTTTTCAAAACCATTTCATTTCTCAAAAGTTATATCCCCCCGTCGTAAAACCTGTATAGTTTCCCAGAAAGTAGAGTACATATATATGTATAAATCTCAAAATCATGCTATATATCCAAATCCACATATATGTATGCCATGCCCAATATCACTATATAACAAAAGTAAGCCAAGTGATGCAATGTATTATAAATCATCTGCTAGCCGAAGTCACCTCACGTGATCTATACAGCGAAATCTAGAGCTCATATCCATCACATCTCAATCTTATATCTCATAAAGTATATACATCTGCACACGAGTTGGAACCACCTCACGTGGTCTGTCCGACAGGACTGGGTGTAAATAATACGCTCTAGTGCTACGATCACGTGAAGACTGTGTGAATATTTGCAGGTCACCTACGAGTCGAACCCACTTATAGTGGTCTATACGACAGGACTGTGCACCTAACTTGGATCCAAGACAAGTGTGTGGTGCAGGAGGTGAACATCACGTGAATGACTATGCCCTTAACTCTGGGCAGGAGCACTAACACTGGGTGCAGATTAATGAGTTCAATATACATCTCAACATCACCATCTATCTCATAACCATTACCAGCATAACATACTCACCTGTAGCTTACCTGGGCCTCCGCAGCACAATGCAACAATATGCTTAATTATGATAATGCATATGCTAAAATATGATGCGAGTATGACATGGCATTTAAATATCATTTCCTTTAAATACGTTTTCTGGGAAAAACGTCAAGTATATATATACTGAAAACAAAAGCCCACTCACTGATATGTAGACGGGTTGTAACCCCCGTGCCTAGCCTGGCTACGCTTCTCCTCCGGATAAGCCTCACCTATATGAGAAATAACTGAAATAACGTTAATTAACGCACATAAACAACACAAGCTAATAACTTCTCATATATTGCTCAATTTGAGTATATGAATATACCACTGAGACCTACTCATCCTCACAAACATCCTCATATTTTTAAAATAATTTTCTGAACCTTTACGCACCGGCAAGGGCACGGCCAGATGCGCCGACCATAACCCATACCAATCAAAGAAGCATGAGTATGGTAATTCTTCTCGTGAGGTTTCAACTGTCACGAAGCATAAGCAATTACCCTATCATGCTGCATCAACACACAACCTAGACCAATCAAAGAAGCATCACAATAGATCTCAAAGTTACCGTTATCATCTGGAAGTGCTAAAACAGGTGCATGGTGAGACAGTACTTCAACTGCTAAAAACTTTGCTCACGTTTATCATCCCACTCAAACTTAACATATTTCCTTGTCAATCTCAATAACAGTAAAGCAATAATCAAGAAATCCTTAACAAACTGTCAATAATATCCCGCTAAACCAAGGAAACTCTGAACCACGGTGATGGTTTGTGGCTGCTCCCAATTCTCCACCGCTGCTATCTTCTGAGGATCTACAAGAATACCTTGAGCAGATATGATATGCCCCAGAAATGCCACTTGATCTAACTAGAACTAGCATTTGCTAAACTTAGCATATAACTGATGTTCCCTCAACTTCTTCAACACCAACTTAAGATGTCTAGCATGCTCTGCCTCAGACTTAGAGTATACCAGAATATCATAGATGAACACAATGACAAACCTGTCAAGATATTGTTGGAATACTTGGTTCATCAAGCCCATGAAAGCTGCTGGTGCATTATTTAACCCGAATGGCATCACGAGAAACTCACAATGACCATAACGAGTCCAAAAAGCAGTTTTAGGAACATCCTCGCTCTTAATCTTCCGTTGATAATAGCCAGACCTCAAATCAATCTTGGAAAACACACAGGCACCTCGAAGTTGATCAAATAGGTCATCACTACGCGGCAATGGATAACGGTTTTTAATCGTCACTCGATCCAATTGCCTGTAGTCAATGCAAAGCCTCAAAGTACCGTATTTCTTCCGAACAAATAAGACTGGGGCTCCCCAAGGTGATATACTAGGTTGAATAAAACCCTTATCAACCAATTCCTGTAACTGGATCTTCAATTCTCTTAACTCAGTAGGAGCCATCCGATAAGGAGTTAAAGATATAAGATCCGTACCTGGAAGCAAATCAATAGTGAACTCCACATTACGATCTGGTGGCAATCCAAGCAAATCCTCAAGAAAGACGTCAAAAAAATGTCGGACTACCCAAACATTCTCCATGCTAACAGGAGTATCATCATTCAGCACTACGTGAACTAAATATCCCTGGTAACCTTTTTCGAGTAACTTTTTGGCTCTCATAGATGAAATAACTCTATGTCTCACCCCACTACGTTCTTCAACAAAAGTAACCTCAGGCAATCCAGGACGATGCAAGGTTACCATTTTCCTATAGCAGTCAATCTTGGCACGATTGTAATGCAACCAATCCATGCCTAGAATCACATCGAAGTCAACTATATCCAACGGAGTGAGGTTAGCTGGCATAACCACGTCCTCCACTACTACAGGACATCCTGGGTATACGTAATCTACATAACACCTCTCCCCTCTAGGCATTGCAAACTCTAACTCATACCCGAGGGGTGAAGATTGAGGTCGTGTCAACTGAGCAAATGTATGAGAAACTAATGAATGCGTAGCACCACAATCAATCAACACTTTAGCATAATGACCAAGAATATTTAACGTACCTATGATTAGATCAGGATTATTCTGGGCATCCTACAGCGAAAGGTTATGGATACATCCCTGAGCTTGCTGCCTTCCTCCTCGGCCTCTGTCGGTATGAATTCCTCATCCCTGGGAAGTACGTCCCTGGTCTGACTGGCTGGCCTGTCTCGAAAATCCCATGGTACTAGCAGCAACATCAACCTACTGCAGCTGTCATCCGGAATACCACTGTAATCCACCAGCTGAATAATGCTGCTGAGGCATGTATCCTCATGAAGGTACTGATAAGGATCCTGAGGGTACTGAGGGTACTGATAAGGATCCTGAGGGTACTGATATAGATCCTAAGAGTACTGAGGGCAGCCACCAGATGAATACCGTAGCCACCTTGCCGATAAGGATCCTGAGGGTACTGATACTGCCCTGATGAATGAGGAGATGGATCCCCCTAATAATGGTAAGTGCTACCACGACTCGCCTGAGCGTAACCACTTTGTCCTGAAAAATGTTGAGTCTGAACTGGCGGCGGCATAGGAGGCTGCTAAGGTCTCTGCTGGTTCTGAGGACAATGCTTAGCCAGATGTCCCAACTGACCACATGAATAACATCCATTACTACCGTGTCGACACTCTTCAAAATGTCGGTTATTGCACATGTGGCATAAAGGAGCATTACCTCTACTAGATTCCCTCGGCCTTTGGAATCTAGGACCTCTTGAGAATCTACCACCTCTCCTCGGACCAGTGGCACTCAAACCCCCGCTAGAAGAACTAGAACTAGCTCCACTCTTCTTAAAATTTTGGGTCTGGCGAGGTCCCTGAGATATTTGACCTTTACCTTTGTTATCCCTCTTCTGATTTCCATCTTTTTCTTCTTCTTCCTCGCTTTCACTAGGCATATTCTTAGAGTCCTCTATCTTTAACAAAATCTCATAGAACTCCTAATAAGTCTCATAGGGATAGATAGTCGTCATAGAACGCCACTTCATCTTTGTACCTTGCTTAAAACGTCGAAGCATCTCAACTGAATTAGCAGCAACTTCTGGATCATAGTAAGACAAATCAGTGAACTTCTTGTAGTACTCATTAGCAGTCAATTTCCCTTGTTTCAAACTCGTAAACTCTTGCTTCTTACGGTCTAAATATGTCAAAGGTATGAATCTCTTATAAAATGACCGCTTAAAATTATCCCAGTCTGCAATCTCCTCAGGCCTCCACCCGAACGTTTCCTGTCTCCACCAGAATGCAGGTTCTTCGTCCAAAAACCAAGTAGTGGTCTCCACCCACTTATCATCGGGAAAACTTCCTTGACTCTGCAGTACATGATACGTCTTCTCAATCTGATTGAGCCAACGCTCAGACCTTTCATGGCCATCATTACCCTTAAAATAGGTAACTTAAGATTATACACTATTTCTAGAGGAGTCCGCAGAGGAGGGCGAATTACTGACTAAATGGTATTAGCAATAACTTCCCCTAACTAAGCAATATTAGGGAAACTAGGTTCAGCTGAACGACGTGGCTTTTGACGAGGCAGCATAGTTCTGATAGAAGACACCAAGATAATTAGAATATTCACGAAGATACAGGACTGCTCAACCTAGTCCTCTGATACCAAACTGACACACCTCGATGATGTGAAATTAAATTACACTCAAACTTAAACCCTATTGATGTACTATATGAAAGTAGGGATCGTTCTAGGCCGGGGATTAAAAGGGATGCTAATCTACACAAACTCGACTTTAAAACACTAAACTAGACTCAATTAACTCAAAACAGCAAATAGAACTCAAATTAGACAATTTCTGGACTCTAGACACTCAAAATAAGCTAATTAGACTCAAAACACACAAAACAGGTTCTTTAGACTCAAAACTAACACCTAAGAGTGAATTGGATGAAATTAAGACTTAACTTGACTCAAAAGACTAAAAGACTCAAGATTTGACGAATTTAGACTATACTAACACAAACTAAAAGCAAGGGAGTGGTTTTGAACGAATTTAAACTTAAACAAACAAAATTGTAAAGTAGACTTACGTATGCACGAAATTGGTGATTTAAATGGGTGAATGGCTAGCTAAAGGGTGTTTCTCCACACATGACACATATGCAACACAAATCAATTTCCAGTTATTCTTTCTATAAACCATGAATGACAATGCCCCAAGTGAACCGTGACTGGATGCATTAACCCTCAGATTTTCCTAAGTTCATTGAGTTAGACGTAGCGCCCCAACCAAATTATTCTTATCAAATTCCCTATATGACTTCATACTAGAGATATATATCAAAGATCATTAAGCTCCGTGAAAATCATAAACTTTGACATGACATTCATTCGTGACTATGACTGCATGACACTCCTGCCAAGAATTTACTTAACGCGATCGTTTATAAGCCACCTCCACTACTTATAAATATAAGTTTGTAACTATTAGGTGAAACTCCCTTATATTTTAGCATCAAATTCATGCATGCAAACTAAGTAGGCCTCCTTAGTCAACATACAAAAATAAGTTTTCAATCAAACAGTTAAGCAAATTGCATTCACGATTTATGAAATAATAACTGGATGTAATCAGTTCATGTCACATATATGTTCATGGCTTTGAATTATCCCCTGGCTAAAAAGAAATTAGTTCCTCATGTTCGCAATTAAAGAAAGACAATTAAATTTAAACATCAAAAGCAAAGATAGAATACACCTAGAAATGCTCCAGCAATCCAATGTCTTGAATGGCAAGCACGGCTCTAGATGGCTCATTCCTTCTCTTTCCTTGCAAAGCTGCGGCACAAGAAGTTGTGTAGTGGATGGTGTGGTGGATGGATGTAGGTGAGTTATGACAGAGGGTGGTGGTTTGAATGGTGCGGCATAAACTTGTATTTATAGGGCTGGGGATTACTTAGCCTAGGTTGTCAAGGAAAAGGATTAGGATTCCAGACCAACATGGAAAAGGCCATCTAGAAAGGTTGGGGCACCAGATTTTTAGGGCTTCTAGAAAAAAGTGTTGTGGCATGTTTCTAGAAGGAAAAGGCATTCTAAAAACAGGTTTTAGGTGTCCTAATATGAAATAGAGTCCTCCTTGCAGCTGGAATTAAGGTAGGATAAGATTAGGATAGGATAAGATAATCGTACAATTAAAGAACTTTTAGCCTCAGGATTAGACAATGTCGTGCCCTTATGCATTCAATATCCTAGGGCGGCTAAAGGCAAGACCGATGAGTTCGAATTAAAGTCTAGTTTGCTGCACCATATTCCCAAATACCATGGGCTGTCCATGGAAGATCCAAACAAGCATTTGAAAGAATTTGAAGTGGTGTGCTCAAGCATGACACCCATCAACGTGGACGGGAGTATTTTGAAGATGAAAGCCTTTCCATTCTCTCTTATGAATAAGGCTAAAGATTGGATTTATGAACTAGCACCTGGAACCGTCACTTTTTGGGAAAGCATGAAGAGAGCATTCCTAGAGAAATTCTTCCCAACTTCAAGAGTCATTCTTTTAAGGAAGAAGATTAGTGGAATTCAACAAAACCAAGGCGAATCCTTTCCGGCATATTATGAGTGTTTTAAGGCCCTAGTTGCTTCCTGCCCATAACACCAAATGAAGGAAGAGCTTTTAATTCAATATTTCTACGAAGGACTTCTTTCAATTGAGAGACAAATGCTTGATGCTTCGGCGGGAGGTGCTTTGGTTGACAAGACTCCAGTGGTTGCCAGGACTCTAATTACAAATTGAGCCTTGAATGCGCAGGAATATGAAGGAGTTGAATAGAGAGAAGGGCCACAGCAATAACATGTGAATGAGGTAAGTGCAATTTCAGAATTGCAATCTCAAATGGCTAATCTCACTCTTTTTTTGTCACAGGTTGTTGATGGAACCAAAGTGCAAGGTGCGGCAGTTTGTGGAGTGTGTTCTATGCAGGGACATCTCAATGATCAATGCCCTCAGTTGATTGAGAATGGAAGGTGGGAAACTGCCCATGCCGTGGGATTTCAAGGCCAAAACCAGCAAAGGAATGACCCATACTCAAATACCCACAATCCGGGCTGGAGAGATCACCCAAACTTCAATTGGAAGGAGCCTCAACAACCTCAACAACAAGGTGGATTTAGATAGCAACCTCTGGGATTTTATCAAAAGCCATTCGCACTAACTCAACCCTAACAACAATCTGCCCAAACAAGTTCAGGTATGTCAATGTATGAGGATAATACGCTTAAATTACTAACTACTTTGACAGAGGGGTATCAAAATCAAGCTAAGGAGATAAGTGACATGAAGAAGCAAATAGGGCAGATTTCAGAGTTCCTTGGACAGTTTCGAGAAGAAGGTAAACTTCCTAGTTCAACCGTTGTGAATCCAAATGGAGGATTTGAAACAGCTAAAGCCATCATGTTGAGAAGTGGAAAAGAGGTTGGAACTAACCCACAAGTCTCCAAATCAAGTCAAAATGAAGATGAAAAGCTGCTGCGTGAAGAGGAAGAAATGCATAAAGCCACGGCAAGGGTGGAACCAACCTTGCCGCAGCCCCTTAAGCCTTCCACACCGTCCAATCCAAGTAAGGGTGGTTCAAATTTGACTCATTCTAACCTAATTCGACCAAATGCACCCTTCCCTAGCAGGTTTATGCAAGCTAGGAATGAAGAGAACGAACAAGACATTCTGGAGACGTTTAGGAAGGTGCATGTCAATATCCCGCTCCTTGATGCTATAAAGCAAATCCCGAAGTACGTTAAGTTTTTAAAGAAGCTATGTACAACAAGGAAACAGATTCGGGAGAAAGAGGTGGTACATGTAAGTGAGAATGTCTCTGCAATGTTGCAAAGAAAGCTGCCATCTAAATGCAAAGATCCAGGTAGTTTCACAATCCCATGTGTAATTGGTAATACAAGGTCTGACCACGCTATGCTAGATTTAGGTGCATCAATAAATGTCATGCCATATTCCGTTTATGCATCCATGAATCTAGGAGAGCTTCAAAATGATGGTGTTATTATTCAATTAGCCGATCGATCTAATGCATATCCGGAAGGAGTTTTGGAAGATGTTTTGGTGCAGGTAGACCACTTGATTTTTCCTGCAGATTTCTATGTGCTTGATATGGAGGACTTAGCCCATTCTCCACCATTGCCACTCTTACTTAGATGACCTTTCATGAAAACTGCTCAAACCAAGATTGACGTGGCCAAGGGAGTAGTAACTATGGTGTTTGGTGGTGATATGATTAATTTTAATGTTTCTGAATCTGTTGAGATTACTAATGACGTTCGTTCTTGTTTTGTCATTGATGTAATAAAAAATAAAGGGCAGGAACATTCAGCCCAAATCAAGAAGAATGCATTTCGAACCACCAACGAAGAGGGAATTGGAGTAAAACACAAGGATTGCACGGCCATAACCCTCAAACCCCCAAATCTGGCCCAGAGCACCCCACATCCATTTATTGATAGTGCTGCCACTTCATTGCAGTACATTGGTGAGCCACCTATTCCAATTTCGATTCCAATTTCAACTAATAGGTTGTTACCATGTATGGTGCAGGTCCCCAATCGAATCCAAGCTGGTGGGAATGATTACATTGACTTTAGATGCTCAACACCCCAATCAGGGAAGATTACTATCCCCTTGCATTCATAGAGCCAATGTATGAGTATTTTGAGGAGCATGTCGTGGAGAATGTACCCCTCCATGCCGTTGGCCCTATTCAAGCTGAAAATGAGGTATCGTCCGGCTCGAAGACGTTAAAGCAAGCGCTTCTTGGGAGGTAACCCATGCGTTCATACGAGGAGAAGATGGAATTCAAGCTCCAAAAACCAGATTTGCGTTCTTTAACCCTTCTCTTCATTGCTTTTACTTTGCCATATTTGTCATGCTTGTAGTTGTGTTGTTTCCTTGCTTATGTGTGAGTTTATGTCTAAAACATTGAGAACAATGTTTTGTTTAAGTGTTTTGGGGGGGGGGGGGTAAACAAAGTGTTTTTGTTGACAATTCGTGGGATTTTGTCACCTATCACTTCTATAATGTTTCTTGCTGTTTTGAAGTGTTTTAAGCTGTTTTGAAGTGTTTTTATGTGTCTTGAAAGAAAAATACGAAAATTTGAAAAAAAATTGAAAAAGTTTGAAAAATACAAAAGGAGTCGTTTTTGTGTGTTTGTTTGTGTCTTAGGGTACCTTCCAACACATTGATGAGGATTTGGTTTTTAATTGCATGACTGTTAAAGAAAGTTACAAACATGGATAGAAGTTTGATATGCTCTTTGATTTATGCTTAATTGTAGTTGTTGTTTACGAATTCACATGTAATCACAAAGAAAAAAAAAATCAATTTTTGTAACATGCTTGAAGGAAGTAACTCAAACTAACGCTACAACCTTGAGAGACTTGAGCCTAAACGTTTACTTGGAGAGTTATTAATCTATGCATTCTTGTTTTCTGAAGTCGTTGCATGATCTCATCATTCTTTGCTTGGTTGCTACTTAGAATGTGTTTCATCACTATAGTTCCAAATACTAGAACTCATGTTCGTTTCATTCAAAGCATGAAATTGGTTAGCATAACAAATAACAAGATGAAGTGGTTTAGTTCAACTAGAGCCAAACAGCCGTACCCCTTTCTCATTTGTTTTGTAGGTTTAACCCTTTTGAGCCTTGTTTAGCCTATATTCTTTGTTAGCCCACATTAACCTTACCTAGCCTAGAATAGGACTATCCATACCCTTGTTCTTAAAGGATAGTAAAGCATAACTTAGAGGGATTCCTTTTGATCTACAAATTGCAGAAAAACAAGTGTGGGGGAAGTTGTACGTTTTTGTGTGCCAAAAGAAACAAGAAGGGCACGGGTAGAAGAAGAAAAAGAAAAGAAAAAACAAAAAAGAAGAAAAAGTTGTGAAAAGAAAGAAAAAGAGTTTCAAAATAAGTGAGAAAGAACTCACAAGTGTTGGTTGTTGAATAAAGGGTCCAAAAAAGTTGAATTTGACCTTAAGTGTTGCATGAATCCTCCTTTGTGTTTAAAGTTGATTTCTGCATTTCAAAAGTGAATTCTAAGTGTTGATTTCATTGCTTTGCTTACTATTTCTTTAAGAACTTTTGTTTATCTTTTACCTTTCTTTGTTAGCCAATACCTTAGCCCCGTTACAACCCTTAGACTTCTATCTTGATTGTTATGTGTTTCAATACTGTGGAGTTTGGGATTGGTATGAGCATATGGTATCCCTGGTTCTTACGTCTAAGTAGTAGCATTCCGTTCATGAGATCATATACATGACGTATTAATAATTCCAAAAAGTGCCTTCTTTGTTGAAAACATATGTGATGTTTAGTCTACATGTTTACATCAATCTTCTCACATATACCTAGTGTAGGGAGTGTAGTTAGAAAATCTGTGTGAAAATAGAGTGTATATCTTGTGAGGAATTGAGGGATTCTCTAAGGCATGTTACTACATTCAAAACATTGTTTTAATTGATTAAATGCGAACTAGTAAGTGATGACTTTGATTAAGTATGTGCTTGAGAGTAGGGATGGCTAAAATCTATGTAAGTAATGATTTTTAACATGTTGTGTTTCATTGGAAATCCCTGAGGCAATTGTTGGAGGGTTTAGGTTGTGTTTTGTTTGTTTTGTTTTGCTCGAGGACTAGCAAAAGCTAAGTATGGGGGAATTTGATAGGAGCATATTTATGCGACTTAGTTAGCTTGTTTTCTTGCATTTACATAGTTAGTTATTGATTATTATAGTGATTTAAGCTATTTTCGTGTGTTTGTAGGTTTAATTGGCAAAGATGGCAAGAAAGTGCATTTTAGAGCATTTTGGAGCAATTCTGGGCTGAAATGGATTGCATGCATATGGAGCACAAGGAATCGACGAATTTGAAGTTCAAATGAGGCTAGGAATGTGTTTAAAAGTTGGAGAAATAAATTCAAGTCAAAGAAGATAAGGAATCAGCTACAAACATGGAACATTATCCAAACCAACCTTATCTTATCTTATCCTATCCTAATCTTATCCTATCTTAATTCCAGCTGCAAGAGGGACTCTTTTTCATAATAGGATGCCTAAAACCAGTTTTTAGGAGGCCTTTTGCTTCTAGAAACGTGCCACAACACTCCTTTCTAGAAGTCCTAAAAATCTGGCGCCCCAAACCTTTCTAGAAGGCTTTTGCCTTGCCTTCCCTCCAATTGCTGCCGCACCTTCCCTATCCTTATTCCTCTTGGATTCTGATTTAATTAGCCTATTCCCTTGTGGATTTGGATTGTGCAAAGCCTTTTCAGAAATTAATTGGGCTAAACCTCTTTCCTGATGGATTTAAGCCTTGTGCCGCACCCTAGGGCCCTAATCCTTTATTTCTGCTAAGTCCAAGTCCTAACCTGATTTCTCTAGGGTTTGCCATGCCTATATATACATATTTTGAGGCTTTTCCGCAAGTTACCACCCCCTATACCACATCATAATTCGTAGCCATCAGCATCCATACACAGAAACACCCTGTGCCGTAAGAAGGAGAGGAGGAAAGCTTTGCCGTGGCTTCCATTGGAGGAGGACCTTGTGCCGCAACAACCTGCAACCATTGAAGACTCCCTGAGTTCTTTCTTCCCTTGTTTTAGTTTCAATGTTTATTTCAGATTGCTTTTCAATTGTTATGAACATCTGTAACTAAGTTTTTCTTAGTTAGAGGTGAATTCGAAGCCATGGATATATGTTTAATATGAATTGATTACTTAAACCTACAATACAAATGCAAAGGGAGTACGGCTGTTTGGCTCTGGTTTTAACTAAACAACTTCATCTTGTTATTTGTTATGCTAATCAATTTTATGCTTTGAATGAAACGGACATGAGTTCTAGTATTTGGATCTAAAGCGATGAAAATGCATTCTAAGTAGCAACCATGCAAAGAAATAATGAGATCATGCAACGACTTTAGAAAACAAGAATGTCAAGATTAATAACTCTCCAAAGAACGTATAGGCTCAAGTCTCTCAAGGTTGTAGCGTTAGTTTGAGTTACTTCCTTCAAGCATGTTACAAAAACTGATTTTTTTTCTTTTTGTGATTACATGTGAATTCATGAATGTCAACTATAACCAAGCATAAACCAAAGAGCATATCAAACTTTAATCCATGTTTGTAACTTTCTTTAATAGTCATGCAATTAAAAACCAAATCCTCATCATTGTGTTGGAAGGTACCTAAGACACAAACACACAAAAACGACTCTAAAATGACTCTTTTTGGCTTTTTCAAAACTGTTTTCGAAATTTTTTATCAAATTTTCGTATTTTCTGCTATAGGGCACATTAAAACACTTCAAAACATACTAAAAACACTTAAAACAGTGAGAAACAACTTTAGAAGTGATAGGTGATAAAATCCCACGAAAATCAATGAAAACAGCTTGTTTACCCCCCCCCACCCCCGCCCCCCACACTTAAACCAAACATTGTCCTCAATGTTTCAAACATAGACTCACACACAAACAAGCAAACAACACAACTAACAAACATGACAAATGAGGCAAAGTAAAACAAAATAAAGAGTTCTTCTTTATTTGCATTGGTTGCCTCCCAATAAGCGCTTGCTTTAGCGTCTTCCAGCCGGACGACACCTCCATTTAAGCTTGGATAGGGCCCACGACATGGAGTTGATCTTTGAATGGAAGGTGATACTTGAAATGATCCGGCAATGATTTAAATTCTCGAGTGGGTGCCTGAATCATTAACAACGTATTAGTATAAAACAAAATTGAAATTCGAGGAGGTGGCTTACTTGTTTGCTCCGACGAGAACTCAAGAACAAACACCACTTCTTTGAACATTTTAGGCTAGATTGAATGTGATGGTTGTGACTTGTCCCGTGTCATAAAATTCAATTCAACTTCTTTGGGCTTTGTTATCTCATGAACACCCTCTTTGATGCATTCTACATATTCTCCAGCCACTTCTTTCTCTTGAATCATTCTTCTTGATGTACAAGGTTCTTTAAGAAATTCAACACATTCTGGAATTTGATTTGGTGTATCAAGAATTGGGATATCACTTTGCACCTTTGGGAAGGCTTCCACGATGTCTTTTTCACTTTCTTCGTTCATTGAAATAAAAAACCTGCGAGGGAAGGGTACATTTGGAGGAATAACATTAGATTGAACTGAATTTGAACCCAACTTACCTTGATTGGATGGCTTAGAAACACTAGGGGCCTGGAGCAAGGGTGGTTCTACCCTTGCCGTAGGTATGTCTTCTTCCTCATCTTTGATCAGCAACAATTCATAAACGTTTGGGCTGTGTTTGGACGGTTCTGGGTCAGCTTCAACCTCCATAGCACTTCCCAAAGTGATAGCTTCAGTGATTTCAAAATCTCCCATTGGATTTACAATGTTTAAAAATCTCCCAAAGTGATAGCTTCGGTGATTTCAAAATCTCCCATTGGATTTACAAGGGCATGGCCAGACGCGCGGCCACGTGCCTGGCACGTGTAACGGGACAGTGATGCCGTTAGGAATATTCCATTATAGTTAACTGACGACGTTATCCTCCGCTAGGAATATTCCATCAAAATGACGGAATATTCTCCTCATTCTCCGACCAGCCGCCAAACGTCGGTGACTGTTCGTCGGTTTCTAGAACAACTTCAAAACATTATATCTTTTTCATTTTTTCACCATTTTCAATGAAACAAGTACCATTATGAATATCTCAATAAAACGAACAAAACTATACCTATTTTGGGACCCAATGATCATTGGATCTCGGCGGAAAAACACCCCAAACTCCGGCCAAACTCTATAGGCTTTGTTCTCGACATTTCGACGTCCAAATCCTTCAAACGAACTACTCCAAGCTTCCTAAGGACCTTTTTAAGATCCCTATAAGCTTAAAACTCCCTGAAATGTAAGATTTTATGTTTGCATGAAGGGGTTCTTACCTGAAAATGGTAACTTTGAACTCGTGTGGACGTTAGGAATGCAATAGAGGCCTTAAAACCTTCAATCTATGAAGTTTAGGTGGTCCTTGGTGTTTGTCCGTACGAAAGAGGGAGAGAGAAAGAGAGAGTCCGAGAGTGAGAGACAGAGAGAGTGTGTGTGAGTTTGAGAGAGCACGGGAGGGTGAAAAACAGAAGGTTTTGGGTGTGTGTTTGGTCCTCACACTAACATATCACCAAATACCAAGAAATATCTAAGTCCTATCAAACAAATAATTCAAATGAAATACGTACCATAACACACCATTTAACGTGCAAGGGCAATTACATCATTTCACACCAATAAAAATGAAAATCCAGGACGGGCCGTCACATCAGCTGCCCAATTCTCTCGATGTGGCTTATGTCAAAGAAATACTAGAATTCGTTGACGGTCTTGTCTAAGTTGAAAAATTGGCTTAAATTGAAGAACCCCACCATCACACGGACTGCGTTCGAAGAACATTGAGCGGGAGCACTTCTTGGAAGAAACGCAGCATAGGAAAAATGAACCCTAACATAAGGTAGTAGGGGTGAAACTTGAAGCTCATCAAGCCCCACTACAAGGTTCACGGCTGCTACCATCCTTAACATGCTTCACACACACTCCCAACGAAATAGTGTACCTATATGCCTCAAGGAAGTCTCTAAATAAGTCATCGGAGCTAATTTTAAAGTGAGTAGCCTTGAAGTAGCCAACCTTGCTCAAAGACCCACCTTGACGATACAATGGCGGCACACCATCATCATTCTTGTGGCTCGAGGAAGACAGGCTTGAAGAAATTCTACAAAGACGCAAGGAAAATTCATTAGACGGTGCACAAAAAAATAAATAAATAAAAGGGAATGGAAGACACAGCACAGCAAGCCTTACAGCCCAACAAGGCTCTCGGCCTCTCTCTCTTTTCCTTCAGGCACGAGCCCTAGCCCAACCTTAAAAAAAAAATTGATGAAGCAGTCTTTGGTCCAATCAAGCGAGCCTAGCCCAGCGGTCCACTATTATCCCTCTCTACTCATGGCCTACACCAGCAACCATGATAGGCCCCATGGCCTGGCCAGATACTTCCTCAACCCGCAGACCTCACGACCCAAATAGAAGGAAAATGAGCGAACGCCCCGCACTTCCACTCATTCCCACGGGCCGAAGCCCATTCGTCCAGCCCAGCTTCCTAGCCCGTGCCAGCCATGTCAACCCTTGGCCCGAGCCGATCCGAGCCACCACCACACCACATCTTGCCACCCACGGCAACAATGCCGTGAACTTCTCCAAGCCCTTTGTCACACATCCTCGACCCCCATCGAGCCAAATTTCAAGATCCGAGGCTCCAAAAAATTAAGAAGACAAGGAAAATTAATTTATTTTCTTACCTTGGAGTGGCGTGAAGACGAAGAAAGCAACAAAAGACGGTCCTGTGCACGGGCAAGTGTAGAAGATTGCTAAATGAGGGGAAACAAATATCCTCTAGCTTTCTCTCTCTTGTAGGGTAGAATAAATTGCTCTCCAAAGTTGATTTAATAATCTACTTAAGGTAAACTTAAATAGACTTTGGGAGAAATTTATTTCCCTTTCCTAGAAAGATCTAATTTCCAATTAAAGAGGGAATCTACATCAAAATAGGAAACAATTCTATGTTTTCTAAAGCAAGAAGATCTCTACACCTGCTGCCCTTTAATGCGAGCAACCTAATAGGTGTGGGGGCATTTGTGGAGCCAAAAATAATCAAGAAAAATATGGAAGTGACACATGGATTCTTGGGTGAAAAAGACAAAATTACCCTCGGGGCACACCGGAACTCCTACGCGCAAGCAGCAGACAATCATGACTCAATTAAGGTCAAAAGTGATCAAAATAGGTATTTATTCAAAACCTATTTCATCCATCCTCATCAAATCCTTCCCACAAGGTAACCTTTAATTATTTATTCAAAATAGAATTAATTACCTAAATTAATTGATTAATTTCCTAATTGATTGCAAGATATTATTTTGACATAATATATTACACCCAAAAACCACCGTAAGTGGCCGGACCCCTTTTCTCCAAATAGGGGCCGGCCACACCTCTATAAATAGCTCCCATTTCTTCCAAAAACCTAGTTCCAACTCTCTTGCAAAATTCTCCAAATTTCTCTATACACTTTTCCCTCAAATTCTAACTTTGGCGTCGGAGGTTCTTCAGCCAAAGCCCTCCCCCCCCCCCCCCCCCCCAAATCATTGTGGGTGCGTGAGGCTCTTGGCCTTGACCTAAGGTTTTAGTTGTTTTGCAGGTGCATTTTCGTCCAAGAAGAAGAAGACGAAAATTTGCATCCACACACATGTCATTATTTTATTAATGGCTATAAATTACAAGACTTGATGATAAAAAGATTAATTTGCCCTTGAATTTGACGAAATAGTGGACGGAATCTAACGACAAAGGGTTAATTGACTGATTTTAAATAGTTCAAGGGGTTAATTTATCGAAACAATAGTTCAGGAGTCAATTTCAATTAGGGTAATAATTTAGGAGGGTCAACCCGCATTTTACCCTTGGTTTTTGATATCTAGAAGAATTGGTATGGTTGGTTAGCATGACAGTAGGTGTTTGGGGGATGATTTTATTTTACAAGTATCATAAATCTACTGGGTCACATAAAATAATCTGCAAATTGGGTACTAAAGAGTGTGTACCCAAGTATTAAGGGTCCCACTAATAATAAAATAATAAGACAAAAGTGAAAATTTAAAAAATAAAAAAAAAATTAGAAACGGTTGAGGACAAATGCAAGTGGCCGATAGCTTGGCCCCAAGTATCATTTAGTTTATTTTATCAACTATCATTTATGTTATGAACTGTCACTAAAGTGGTTGGTTGAGTTATTGCTTAGTATGATTTGTTTGAATTTTAAAATTTTATTGGAATTTAAATTTTTTTACGTTAAAACATTTTTTTAAATTAAATTAAATTAACTTAACTCAAAGTTTAAAAAAAAAATCCTTACAAAAAAAACTAGGGTTAAAACCATTCCACAACCATTAATACATTTTAGGTCTTGAAATTAGGTCTCAAGGGTTGGGTGACATCCACCGTTCGCATACCTAAATTATATCATTTATTGACCTAAATATTTGGGTTTGAGTTCAAGGTTTGGAGTTGGTCTAAACAGAGAAGGTGACCCAAGATTTGAAATTTGCACCAAATAGTGCATCCAGCACCACCACCAAATTATTTACTTGTTATTCTTTAAGGCTCCACCAGAAACCTCACCACCGCCGCCACATCAGAACCCAAAAAGTACATCTATATGTGTCACCTCCACCTTGATCTAAATCTACTCACCATTAAAACCCTGAAATTATGCTCTTTATTTTTTTTTCTTATTTGATTTATCAAATTTTTATATTGATTAAGAGCTGAATACCAATATCATGGTTAATGACACACCTCAACCCGGAAGATCCACCTGGACTTCGAATCGAGCTATGATGGCCGACACTGGGAATGTGACGAAGGCATAATGTGTAGTGATGTGAAAAATGTGAATAAATTTAAACCTAAAAGTGACTAAATACAAGAGTGCGGATGAGAGTGGGATATGAACCAATTTCACGTGATGTCAGAGCATAAGTAAAGTACAGTAAAATTAAAATAAGAAATATATCATCGGTGTCACATCCCGGCCCAGGCTCCACCATATCCCTGGCTCGACTCTGCCGTAGCACGATATTGTCCGCTTTGGGCCCCGACCACGCCCTCACAGTTTTCTCACAGTTTTGTTTCTGGGAACTCACATGAGAACTTCCCAGTGGGTCCATCATGGGATTGCTCTCGTGTGCTACTCGCTTAACTTAGGAGTTCCAATGGAACCCGAAGCCAGTGAGCTCCCAAAAGGCCTCGTGCTAGGTAGAGATGGGAATATACATATAAGGCTCACATGATCCACTCCTCTGGGCGATGTGGGATCTCACAATCCACCCTCTTTAGGGGCCCGACATCCTTGTCGGCACACACGCGGCCATGGTTAGGCTCTAATACCAAATTGTCACATATCCGCCCGGGCTCCACCACATCCCGGGCTCGATTCCTCCGTAGCACGATATTGTCCGCTTTGGGCCCCGACCATGCCCTCACGGTTTTCTTTCTACGAACTCACACGAGAACTTCCTAGTGGGTCACCCATCATGGGATTGCTCTCGCGCGCTACTCCTTTAACTTCGGAGTTCCAATGGAACCCGAAGCCAGTGAGCTCCCAAAAGGCCTTGTCCTAGGTAGAGATGGGAATATACATATAAGGCTCACATGATCCACTCCTCTAGGCGATATGGGATCTCACAATTGTCACATCCCGGCCCGGGCACCACCACATCCAGGGCTCGGCTTCGTCGTAGCACGATATTGTCCGCTTTAGGCCCCGACCACGCCCTCACGGTTTTGTTTTTGGGAACTCACACGAGAACTTCCCAGTGGGTCACCCATCCTGGGATTGCTCTCGCGCGAACTAGCTTAACTTCGGAGTTCCTATGAAATCCGAAGCCAGTGAGCTCCCAAAAGGCCTTGCGCTAGGTAGAGATGGTAATATACATATAAGGCTAACAGAATCCACTCCCCTGGGTGATGTGGGATTTCACAATCCACCCCCCTTAGGGGGCCGACGTCTTCGTTGGCACACACGCGGCCAGGGTTAGGCTCTAATACGAAATTGTCACATCCCAGGTTCGGCTCTGCCGTAGCACGATATTGTCCGCTTTGGGCCCCGACCACGCCCTCACGATTTTGTTTCTGGGAACTCACACAAGAACTTCCCAGCGGGTCACCCATTCTGGTATTGCTCTCGCACGAACTCGCTTAACTTCGAAGTTCCTACGGAATCCGAAGCCAGTGAGCTCCCAAAAGGCCTCACGCTAGGTAAAGATGGGAATATGCATATAAGGCTCAAAGGATCTACTCCCCTGGGCGATGTGGGATCTCACAATCGGAAGTAGTCTCCTAAATCAACTTTTGCTAGAAATCCTTATCGACACAAGAGCTCTGCCACTAAAACCTAGAGGGGCAAAAAACAAGAGTGGGCCCAAAAATAAAGTTTTGTAAAACCTTTTCAAAAACATATAACCCTTCGTCATAAAACAAGTATAGTTTCCAAATATATATACTACGTATAGTATGAAAACACTTACCATAAATAGTAATATTTTAGAAATATGATAAATCACAATATTTCACATAGAAAACATATAACATCGGATGATCACAATATCTCGCATAACGAACATATAATATATGGTGCTCATCGATATATGCTGACACACGAGCTCATGCAAAGATTCTGACATGAACAGGACTTAGTGTAGTCATGATTTTATGCTCTAGTACTACAATCACGTGAAGATTGACGCTATGCGCGTCACATACGAGTCCTAATTGCCTGTAGCAATTTACGATAGGACTGGCACCTACAATGGATCCATAGTGAGCATATTGGTGCGATGTGAACATACATGTGAAGACTAGTCCTTGTCCGGGCAAGTACAAATACCAGTGTAGCATACACTATGATTTTAGTCAATAATATATTATTCATGGCCCCAAATATAACTAAGATAGCCCATAATAGTATGCATACTTATGCATCCAGTAGGATTTAGGATAATTTCATAAATTCCGTCATTCCGCTAATTCTTGTAAACGTTAGTCTAATCTAGGCGTAACGTAGAAAATTTGTTATTATATATATATATATATATATATAGATATTGTGAATGCAAATTTCCTCCTCCTTCTTGGAAAAAATTGCACCTACAAAACAATTAACACCTTAGGGTCAAGGCCAAGAGCCTCACGCGCCTATGATAAATGGGGGGGGCTTTGGCCGAAGAACCTCTGATGCCAAAGTTAGAATTTAGAGAGAAAAGTGTTTAGAGAGGTTTTTGGAGTTTTGCAAGAGTGTGGACTTAGCTTTTTAGAAGAAATAGGGTCATATATATAGGGAATGGGGTGGCCGGCCCTTAGAGGATTTTGTGTGAAAATGGTGATTAATTTGGTGATTAATGGATTAATTAGGAATTAATCCATTAATTAGCCTAATTAATCCAATTTATATGGAAGGTTTTGAAGGTTGTGGAATGAGGATAGATGAGACAAATTTGAACTTGTTACTTATTTTGGGTACTCCTGATTTGGTTGTTGGACGATTCTCCACTGCTCGTGTGTAGGAGACCCGGTGTGCCTCGATGGTAAATTTGCCATCTTCACCCAAAAATCCATGTGTCGTCTCTTGTTTATTTTTGGGTCCACAAATGCCCCCACACCTGTTGGGCTACTCGCAGAAAATGGCAGCAGGTGTAGAGATCTTCTTGCTTTAGGAAACTTTGGACTGCTTCCTATTTTGATGTAGATTCCCTCTTTAATAGGAAATTAGATTCTTCTAGGAAAGGGAAATAAATTTCCCTCAAAGCCTATTTAAGTCCACCTTAAGTAGGTTATTAAATCAATTTTGGAGAGCGATTTATTCCACACTACAAAAGAGAGATAGCTTAGAGGATATTTGTTCCCCCTCCTCCAACAATCTTCTACATCTTACCCATGCAAAAGACCGTCTTTTGTTGGTTTATTCGTCTTCTCCGTACCGCACCGATGCAAGAAAATTTTAATTTTTCGTGTCTTCTTCTTAGATAATGTTGTCGCGGGGCAGCCGTCGGGGTGGTGCAGCATGTCGGCTGGTAGGGGCCAGGAGTCGGCTCAGCATGGGTCGAGGAGGTGTTGTGGCAGGGACCACTGCTTTAGGCTGCTCGGCTTGGCTAAAGCCAAGCGCAACTTGTGCGGCTGGGGCACAATGCTAGGCGAGTCGCATAGCTCATGTCGTTTGGGCTCTTGGACTTGACACTAGCCAGGCCTGCAATTGGGAGAAATGAATAGGTCACGGGCCTCATGGGCTACTGGAATGCTGGGCATGCAGGCCTCCTGCCTGCTAATCCTAGAGAAAAAAATGAGAGAACAACCAGTATGGGTTGAGCTCCCCTGCTGAATACCGTGAACGGCGTTGCCTACTTAGTTCTCTTCGCTGGGAAAAAGGTAGGCTGCTCCTAAGAGATGAGATGAATAGGATCAAGGTAAATGTATTAGCTCGCCCAACCGCTATTATGGATCCTGCTGCTCGCAAAGGTTCACGGGCTGCCCCCAGGCTTGTGATTGACTTGACTTTTTCCATGGGGATGAAAGATGGGGTTGCTAGATCTGAGCCAATGATGCCTGCCACGCCAAAGATGGCTAGTTCGATTGCTGATGGGGTTGTTCTAGTACCGAAGTCCGTACCAAGACGTCCGTTGGGAGCTAAGTCTGGTTCATCTTTGGAAAAGCTTGGTATTATGAAGAGCGATAAGGTAGACTCTGCTGCTGAAGTGGCGCCAAGGCCCACTCCTGCTGCTGCTGAGACTAAATCGCCTGCTGGGAAGGAGGAGACTGCTCGCGTGAGCAGCTATGAGAAATCCACTAAGCCTGCTTCTAGGGAAGCTGCTAAGATCTATGCACTTTTGAAACCAAATCTGCTTGAAGACATGTACGTTTGTGCCAAGTTTTTCGATGACATCAAAAGGTTTATTGGCCCTAGTTCCTTTACGAAGCATACGATCGAGTATAGGAAAACTGCTAAGCTGGCCATGATGCAGAAAACGGAGATTCTGGCAACCGAGTTTACGTTCCTTGATCAAGAGGATACCAAGGCTACTAAGATGGTGGCAAAGGCTATGGCAGCTGAAGCTTATTCTTCCGCCAAGAAGAACAAGAAGATGGAATTTGAGCTCGTCACTTTGAAGGGGTCTAATATATCTGCCCTGCTTCTCTCAGATTCAAGATCCTGAGCATGTCATTTTTTTAGCTTTGTTCCATTGCTTATGCAAAGGATGAAGAGTTGATTGCTGCTTATAACCAAGTGATCCACTTCAAGAAGGTTGTTGATAGGCTTGAACCCCAAGTGTTGGAACTCTACGATGCACTGAAGATCAATGAAAGTTTGAAGAAAGAAGTGGATGAGCAGCAATGCATCCGTGTTGGTCTGCTCGAGGAAATCGGGCAGCTGAAAGGTGATAAGGCTAGGCTCGAGGCTCCGCTTGTTCAGAGTAAGGCCAATTTCTACAAGCTGGGTTATGTAGATCATCTTTTTAGTAGGCCGTCTAACTTTGAGTTTGCTGGGAGAGACTTCGAAACCTTCTCTATTTCTTTGCTTGCCTTTACGTTTAAGGCCTCCATTGGTGAAGTTGTTGGAAAAGTTGGTGCCCAGGTTGGGGCAGCCAGAGATGAAGCATTGGATGATGCCGCTGCTAAGAGCATTGCGGCTACTGAAGGTATGGCGACCGAGTAGTCGCGGGATGTCCAAGCTGCTGAAATGTAGTCTTCTAGGTAGCCTTTAGGATTGTCTCTGTTTTTCCTTGTAGCTCTTGTTTTGCTTGAACTCCTTCGGCCTTTTGCTAATTGTTTATAAACATGCTTCCTTCAACTTTCTTCATCTTCACTTCTTTTGTTCATGCCCTAACCTCTAGACTTTATAGACCAGTGGCCAGCATGCTACTTTTCTATAAGTAGACAAGTCCGCGTAACCTATGCAGCCGTAGGTGTTGTTGTAGAACTTTGCAAAGTTCTTAACCATAGGGTTGGCAGCCGGATGCCTTACTTACAGAAGCAGACAAGTTCGTGTAACCACTAGGCTGTTAACCTTGGCTTTTTCCAATTTCGTAAGTTGCGTAGCAAGTATCACAACACTTTAGGACTTGGTGTAAGTTGTTCTGCGCTTAGCAGAGGTGAAGCTTATCGACTACATAGCATGTCGGCAGTGGATAATGCTTCGTATATGCACACTACCTTGTTTAACCTTTCACAAAAATGTGAGGTTGTATAAGTCTAGCGCGTCTTTACTGCTTGAAGGGCAAGCCGTAGGCAGTCTTCCGAAAATCGTAGGCTACCTTAGTGCACTCAGTAGCAGCTTTAGGGTTCCAGGGGCAGCCGTCCATAGGGCGTACTGCGTAATGTGCCCCTTCCATCTCTAGGGCCCGGTTCCCCACGGATTAGGCCGAGAGACCCAAAATCCTTCAGTTAGCTAAGCCTTGAAAAAGACCATTATGGCTACTTCTAGGAATCCCAGTGCAACCCATCGTGCATCTAGTTATACTAGGGCAGCCCGGCTCATCCACGTCTGGATGTTCGGAGTGTAGAGTTTATCCTCCCGTCTTGGAGAGCTGACCCATGTGGGTGTCGAGGAATTGGTTTACCCTCTCGCATCGGAGAGCAATTAGTTTAACCTCTCGTACTGGAGAGCCATTAGTTTACCCTCTCGCACTAGGGAGCATGGCTGGTCCCTCGGGAGGCGCAATTCCTGCACTGAGTCCCTAAGAAGGGCGCGGTCTTCTTTTGAAGTGCATGAGTGATCAGTTGTTGTAAGTATACAGCCGAGCCAAGTTGTGATTACTTCTAAATTCCTCATTGAAAAATGAGTGAAACGAACGAGACCTTAGTTATAAGGTAAGAACTGCGTAACAACTTGATAGTCCTCGGATTGTGAGGTGGTGCTCGTCAAGCTGCTTGAGTCTTCAGGCTTTGATGTAGCGGGAGGTCACGCATGGTATTTCATCAGATTGTAGGTGTTCCACTGTTTTTCGATCTCTTTGTCGTTCATGGTGGCGAAGGTGTAATTACCCTTGCCGCCTACTCTGCTGATCTCGTATGGACCTTCCCAGATAGGATCCATCTCTTCGGAGCCTTCTCTACGGACAGTGATAAAGGCTTTTCTCAGGCCTAAATCTCTAGAGTTGAATTATGGAGCAAGGGTCGGCTGGGTCCTTATGACACGTAGCAAGATGTGGTGTTCAACTGCCGGTACATGTTGCTCCTATGTAGAATCTTTTAGGGTGACGAGGAGAAAACTTGCTTCCAACTATGCCCTTCTAGTGTTCGTCTGCTCTTGGGGAGTCTTTTGGGCCAAGTTGTTGCGTTCGTCATAAAACTTTGCATCCACTAAGGTCTACGCCTTTATCTTCGCGCGTTTGGATTGGGCAGAATAGTGCATCGTGAGGATGACTGCGTGCATTTGAAGGTAAAACTTGAGCTTCTGCGGTGCAACAATTATCGCCAAAGTTAGCTTTTGAATTTTTGGTAGCATCGAGGAGAGCTTTTGAACTGTGGAATACAAGTAATCGAGCCCCCAGCTCTTCTCGTATGATGGTAAAACTTATTGCTGCTTCAAATACCGTCAAACATGCGAATAAGTCATCTGCTACTTTTGGTCTGAATAATAAGGAGGTGATGTCAGGTACTTCTTCAAGTCCTTGAATGTGTATTGGTGAGCCTTGTCCCAAAGTACATGCTTCTCTGCCAGAGCGAAAGAGTCTGCCAAAGTGAAATCTTCTTTCATGATTAATTTTCTGAATAGCAGGTGGTTTGCTGGAAGTCATTTTTGGAAGGCTACTCTAGCTATCGAGTTGTTGTATCTAACTATCTTTGCCTTTTCTGCTTTGAACTTCTTCACATAATCATGAAGCGACTCATTTGGGTTCTTATTGACGTTGAACAAATGGTAGGACTTCTTCTTGATCGAGCGATAGGATGAATATTCTTTGGTGAAAACCAAAGAAAGTTCGTCGAAACTCCAGATGGATTGTGGGGGCAGGGTGTAGAACCAATCTTGCGCCTCGCCTTGTAAAGTGGTGGTGAATATCTTGCATATGAGATCGTCGTTGTTTTGATAAAGGATCATTGCGCTTCGGTAGTGCTTTAAGTGTTTCTCCGGGTCTGCATCCCTTTTGAAAGATGTGAAATGTGGCAAGTTGAACTCATATGGAGGCTCTGCCTGCTTGATCTTATCTATGAATGGTGACCTACTTATGTTGGTCATGTCCCGTCGTAGTGCCTTGTAGGTGATCTCGTTACGTTGGAAATCGTGCAATCGCTTGGTCAAGAGTCTCTCTACTTCTTCCTGAATTTGCTTTGTTAGGGGTAGCAGAGCTCTCGGTTGCCCCCAGTCGTGACCTGCTGGTCTAGGCTACTCTTCCATGTGTTTGGCTCGTTTATGCCACGGATGCGGTGCGTGTGGTTTGTTCCTAGCAAGCGAGCAAGTTCTTCGTAGGCTGCCAGTTGAACTTGAGCCGGATTGAGTGACTGCTTCTCTCTATCTGTCATGCTGCCTACTTCGATATAAGGTGGAGGATGCTCATTGCCATCTTAGCCGCGAATGAACACTTCGCCTGGAAGGTTGTTCACGTTGACTATCGAAGTGTGACCTCAATCGTGAATGTATGCTCGTCCATGGGCCTAGTCAAAAGTGCATTCTCCTCCGTGCGCTAAGACGGGAGCATACGCTATCTCGAGGGCCCAATCGGGAGTGTACACTGCCCGAACGCTCGGTTCGTGGCTAGTTGAGTGGCTGTTTGCCAAGACGCTGCTAGAGAGGTTATTTGTCTACCCTTGTCCTACTTCGAGACACCTTGTCTGCGGCATGTTGCATCTTGATGCTCTGTAAGAGCTAGTTCACCAAGGTCGTCTGCTGTGCAAAAGCGCTCGTCAACTCTATGACTTGTCGAGACAAGTGTTGTTCTTCATTTGGGTTAGAAGAGCTTGGAATGAATGTATCTCCTTGAGCAGTGGAAGTGTGGTAGACTCCAAGTACGAGATTTGAGTTGGGAAATGTCAAATCCGGGAAAAAATATAGTGAAAATGCTCCCGGTTCGATCATCAGTTCGAAAATTTGGAGTCGGGACAGTTGAACTAATCTTGGATTGATTTGGGCTGCTTAGAAGGCCGCGGGAGTAGGCTGGGTCATGGAAGCAAGCTGGGCCATGGGAGCAGGTTGCTCGGTAGGAGCGGACTAGGCCACGGGAGCAAGCTGCTTGGTGGGAGCAGGTTAGGCCACGGGAGCAAGCTGCTCAGTGCGTGATGCATGCGAATGCGAGGCTTGGGCTCAGGCCTGTGCAAACTTGGATGGCACAGCTTGGGCCATGGTGGAACCTCGTAGTGGTGGTGCCACTCCGTCTATGACCACGTTTAGCCTCGTGGATCGCCGCGGTCCTATTTCTTGAGTATTAGAATTTTCACTTGGGGAATTTTCTAAATTTCTAGCCATTATATTTCTCTTTCACGTTTTACCAAAGAATCTTTGCAAATAAAAAATTCTAATAATAAGAACGTATGAAAAATATTCAAATGGACTAGAAAATAGAGAAAAACCTTTTTACGCAAAAGTCTTCTACGAGTATGGATCTCAAGCTCTCAATGAAAGCACCAATTTGTGGATGCAAATTTCTGCCTCCTTCTTTTTGGACAAAATTGCACCTACAAAACAATTAACACCTTAGGGTCAAGGCAAAGAGCCTCACGTGCCCACGATGAATGGGTGGGGCTTTGGCCGAAGAACCTTCGATGCCAAAGTTAGAATTTAGAGAGAAAAGTGTTTAGAGAGTTTTTTGAAGTTTTGCAAGAGTGTGGACTTAGCTTTTTAGAAGAAATAGGGTCATATATATAGGGAATGGGGTGGTCGGCCTTAGAGGATTTTGTGTGAAAATGGTGATTAATTTGGTGATTAATGGATTAATTAGGAATTAATCCATTAATTAGCCTAATTAATCCAATTTATATGGAAGGTTTTGAAGGTTATGGAATGAGGATGGATGAGACAAATTTGAACTTGTTACCTATTTGGGGTACTCCTGATTCGGTTGATGGATGCTCCACTGCTCACGTGTATGAGACCCAGTGTGCCTCAAGGGTAAATTTGTCATCTTCACCCAAAAATCCACGTGTCGTCTCTTGTTTATTTTTGGCTCCACATATATATATGGAAACCAAATAAATATATATTTAAAAGCAAAGACCTGCTCACAAATATATCGCAGGGTCGTAACTGCCCAATCTATTCTGGTCGTAGTACTCCTCTGGGAGGTTATCTCTTATACGGAAAATTACTATACTAATCATTAGACTAATAATTATAAATGCAATAAACATAATTTTCCCATGTTTGTACAAAAACGGGATTTTTGTCGAAACTTTGGGAAGAAATTCAAATGCGCCATTCGGAGCGTTAGCGGCAAATGACCTGAAATAGACAATTCGAGTTGGAGTTCTTCGTTTTCGTAGGTTTTGAAGTGGATTCGAGCATGCAAGCTCAAACCTGTGGCCTAGGAGTTATGAGAAGTCATCCTACACCTTCAAACTCGACCAAATCAACAAGGTTTGGCCAGTGTTAGCTTGGAAAAATCCTATAACTCGCCGGAAAACATGGTGGGTTAGGAAATCATCTATATGTTCACTAAAACATGCATGCATGAGTGAAATCTCACTAGAACGTAAGGAAACCATGAGGGAGAAAGTCGAAGCTTACCAAGACGGAAAAGAGGGAAAGTTAAATGGTGTCTGGTGGTTTGGTTCGTCGGGTTTCGTCGAGACACATAACGAAAAGTTCTTATTTTTCCCAAGCTAGGCACGACCATGAGGTTTTGAACAAATTGCCTAGCGTTCCTGGTGATTTGAGAATTTCTAAAGGTGGTGTGATGGTGGTTTTGGCATGCACCGAGAGGGAGAGAGTGAGGAGAGAGCTATAGATATGAGAGAGTTTGAGAGGTGAGGGAGATGAGTGAAATGAAAGTGAAAGAAAGAGGTGGCATGGAGAGAGAAAAGAGGGAAATTTAAATGGTGTCTAGTGGATTTGATAGGTGACAAGAGTGGGAGTTTATGTGAGAGAGAGTGTTAGAGTAGTGATGAATATAATAATGGTTGAGTGAGTAAGTAAAGAGAGAGGGCAGGGCCCGCTGAAAATGGGGAGTGGAACGTGAGGGAAGAAATGAGAGAGAATTGTGGTGAGGTGTGCTGAAATGATGGACAAGAGTGGGTTTTAAAGGATTTGAATCTCATCCGGATTTAAATTGTGGGGATCTTAAGGATTCTTACATCTTAGTCATTCATCAAAAATTATTTTATTTTATTTATTTAAAATTAAACACAAATAGTATTTAACAAAAACTAGTCACACGATATATGATGAATGGGTAGGATGTGACGATCTCTAAAATCCAATTTTAAAACACATTAAAATATTTATTTAAAGCAACTTGCATATCAAAGCCATCCCTCAGCATTTAGCCTCTTTTAAGGCTGATTTATGCTTTCCCATGCCAGACCAAGGCATTGGTGCACACTGCACAAGTTTAGTTTTTAAAATTTGAATTTATCTCAGGTAAATTTGCACTGTGGCATCAGGGGGCATTTTAGGAATTTTATTGCTATCAAGAATAAAGTACAATAAATCTTTGGACGGGAGGTCACAGTTAATAAGTCCAATTTCCCTTTAGAGATTGAACATAAGATTATCTCATAAAAAGGACGTGGGTTGCTTCTAAGAGAAGGAGATGGCTAAATTCTCTAAAGCTCTTATGAATCCGGGATTTGTTCAAGACCAAAATGAACACAACCATATGAACCGTCGTATATTATGATTAGTGATGTGTATTGCTTATTGTCTCAGTTTACTACTACAATGAATAGTTCAAGATCTTCCATATCCACTGCGTCACGAAGTAAATCTGATAAGTACTCACTAGGGTAGGTTCAAATCCAAAAGACACCACTCCCAATGCATCTCTTGTCCTCCTGTACTCTCAAATTCTTCATAATTTTTCATTCATATGGCGGATTGTTGGAAATTATATTATTATATAATATTATAATTTCTAATATTGAATGAAAGTTGCTGTTGTTATTCGATGTCAATTAGTGAAAATGATTTGGTTGTTTTGAATAGGTGACAGATGTCATATGGTTTAAGGTCAATAGACACATAAGTTCTGAGAAGGTGCATTGAGTTTTATATAAACTCAAGCACTTTGGTCGTAGAAAAACAACTAAAAATTATGACATCAGTTACAACAGATGAGGAAGGCTTGAGTCAACCAGCATCATCTCTAACAGTTATAGGAATTAGAGATCAATGACCCCATAGATATAAGGATAATACTTGCATTCCCTCTTGGAGATGAGCTTATTCATCCACTTGCAAATAATGTATCTTCAACACAGAAATTTGACAATCGGAACCATTCAATCTCTTAATCTTTATATGAAGATCATCTCTACAATTTTACAAAGAGAGAGGGCCCTGCAAATGGTTATTGGAGAGGGGAGGATAACCACCAACGTGGTTGGGTGCAGATGTTGGGGAAGTGATGAGGCCTTGCAAATTTTCTTCTTCTTCCTCCGCTTGATCATCGTTTTTTGACAAATCTGGGTGGAGCCTTCACAATTTGCGATGATGATGACTGTTGATTAATTCTATTTTTTTTTTCAATTTTCATTGCTTAGTTTTAAATTGATTAATTAAATAGATAATTAAAGTTAAGGCAAAAAGACATATGTCAAGCTATAAGATAGGTGGTGAGCATTCCCTAGAGTTTAGGATGGTGCAAAAATGTTCCCTTTATAATTTGTCATATAAACTAAAACTTTAAGCAATTTGTCATATGAATTTTCTGAATACGGTGGTGCTATTCACACATCCATTTTTACCTCTTATACACCTCTCCCAATGTCCGGCCATCGGATCGAATGAATTGAAGAAGATCAATGAAAAAAAATCTAACAAGGGTCACTACTACAAAATCACCTATAAATGGCGGTCCTAAAACCGACAAGAAAACATAATTTATGTTCGATATTAGGTACAAATTCGACATAAACTCATGTAATGTCGGATAACAGAACTGACACCATTGCTAGTGTCACCAAAAGGCTTTTGATGTCATAAATAGGAGATTGTAAAGATGGAAAGGCAGTTAATGAAATTGTATTGTTGTTCTCATGTTCTGTTACTATCTCTCTGTGCAATTGTGGAAGATGTAGGGTAGGTTCTAACATTGGTATCACAGCCAATTTCGATCCTCTCAATCCTTCTCCGTTGTATACCGCCGCAAACGTTTTGCAAAACCATGGAATTAAAGGTTTCCAATCGGGAAGCCAAGTCCGACGAGTTCAAGAAGTCTCAAGAAGAATTCAGGATTTCTCAGGCAATTCAAGACTACCACTGATTTAATTCTTCTTCAATTGAAGTTGCTTGCTGAAAAACTTGGTGTTGAGTCTTCTGTAGCTACACCGATGCATCAGCCGTTCAACAAAATGACATCTCCTGTCTCTCTTGGGAAGTCGAATCAAATCGTTCTTAAGCTTCAATCTTTCCACAAGGAAAAGGTTCGGCCCGAGAGAAAGTAGATGAATTCTGGTCTCAGTTTCGTCCAAAATACAAGCCCAAAAGTCCTCCCTGTTTACGACCAACATTGAAGAAATTCAAGAGGGTTCGCAACTATGCCAAATACCACGAAGATGGTTCTGCAAAGTTTCGTTCCAGTTCTAAATTTCAAGGAAGTTTTGGGTTCTTTCACAGTGAATTGGCTAAGAAGAATGAAAAGGTTTTCGGTTTACTCGACAAGCCAGTTGACGATTCTTTGAAAAGTCCTCCATTTCTTGATTCTGATTACAAGAAAGGCACTGAAAGGGATTTGGTTTCTGGGCTCCCTATTTCAGATTTGTTGGAGAAGAAAGATGAATTGCCTTCTTCTCTGTCTGTTCTCGAAATTGTTGCTTCAAAATTGTTGGCCAAGATAGGTGAAGACTCTTTGCTCTGTGATCAAACGTTCGACATTGCTTCTTTGAAGCTTGGCTTCCATGAATTCACTCGTGACAAAGGCGGAACAAATATTCAAAGGCTCTTTTATTCGAATCAGCGACTGTTCTTGAATCTGATGGTAAGAATGGCAAATCCCAAGTTTTCATTTTAGAAATTCATGTTTTTAATGTTGAGTTCAAGAAAGCTTAATTGCCTGGTTCACGTGCACTCTACCTGTTTGACAAAATGTCGAACTCAGGTTACATTTTTGATATTAAACTTGGCTACCATACGAGCATTCGTGATAAAGGAGGTACCAAGTTTCTCTCTAGTTTTGAGTCAATGGATTTATTGGCAAGCTGTGAAGACTTAAGTTGCTGTGTTGTTTGCGATGTTGTTCTTGATCGTGACTACTGCAAGGGCATTTGGGATAAGGGTGGTGGCAAATTAGACTACGGGTTGCAATTGTTTAAAAAAATGTGGATACATGATGTCTTTTCATGGACATCATTCATTGCAACTTATGTTTGGACAGGTCAACAGGACCATGCCATCAAAGCCTTTATAAGAATGCAGGAAGCTTGTGTGAGTCCTAATGAATACACTTTTGCAGGCGTCATCTCTAGAGTTGCCAATCTTGCTAGAGTTGAATGGGGTGAACAATTGCATGCCCACGTTTTACACAGAGGTCTTATCTCTTTCTTGTCGGTGGGAAATTTCATTGTAACCATGTATGCCAAATGTGGGCATTTGGCTTCAGGTTCTAAGGTGTTTCATGAGATGAGCAGGAGAGATATTGTTTCATGGAGCACTTTAATTGCCAGGTATTCTCAAGGAGGTTACGGGAAAAAAGCTTTTCAGTTTTTGTCGTGGATGAGAAGGGACGGACCAAAACCAAATGAGTTTGCTCTTGCTAGTGTATTGCGTGTTTGTGGCAGCATGGCAATGCTTGAACAAGGGAAACAACTACACGCTCATGTTCTATCTGTCAGTTTAGAGTTTACATATATGGTACAAAGTGCTCTTGTGAATATGCATTCAAAATGTGGAAGTATAAAAGAAGTTGCAAAAATCTTTGATGTGACAGAACTTAGTGATATTATTTCATAGGTGGCGGTGATTAATGGATATGCTGAGCATGTTGCTTGTTGCCATGTTGGACTGGTTCATCTTGGTTTCCACTACAATTCAATGAGCAATGACTTTGGGATTAATCCTGCAAAAGAACACTGTGGCTGCATGGTTGATCCATTTATCAAGCTGGACGGTTAGGTGAGGCAGAGGATATGATCAAAAGTATGCCATTTCAACAGGATGATGTTGTTTGGTCTACTCTCCTTAGCGCTTGTAGGCTCCATGGTGACGTCGACTGTGGAAGACGTGCTGCAGATGAGATCCTTAAATTGGATCCGAGTTCTGCAGCGACTCACATAACCCTAGCTACCATGTATGCTGCTAAAGGAAAATGGAGGGAAGTGGTAGAAGTAAGGAAAATGATGAGATCAAAACGGGTAATTAAGGAGCCAGGATGGTCCTGGATAAAGGTCAAGGATCGACTTTCTGCATTTGTCGCTGGAGATCGGTCTCATCCACAAGCTGATGATATATACAGTGTGCTGGAATTACTAGCTTCAAAAGCAGAAGATACAATTCAGAAAATTGGTTCTTCACTAATTGACGTTGAAGGTTAGCATTTAATCCATAAATTTTTTAAAGCTAATCTCTTCAATTGGATGAAACTACGGCAAACTACATGCAAGAGTCCAGTTTATATTACGTGGATCTCTTAAGGCATAGTTGCATCTTAAAGAAATCTATGGAACCAAATGAACTTGCATCTTTGACTGAGGTTCAAGGAAAAGACGTCACGTGAAAATCTGGTCAATACCATTGCTCATCTTTTTTGGGAGGGTGTAATGTGGAGTCAATTTTTAGGCAGTGAGCTACTCTGCTACTCTAGAGAAGCAATGCTATTATTAGTGAAGTAAGTCCAATGGCAAAACCATTTCAGGAGTGATGCTACTGGGGAGATATACCATGATTTGAAGCTCCAGTTTTTAAGAAATTGTTGATCCTTTAATACATTCTTGTGATTTTGTTGTTCCTAGTTTTATTACGGGTTTTCAATTGTACTTAGTTCAAATTGTAAATCTTACTTTGTAAGATTGGTTTTAAGGGAAGGGTATTGTTAGGATACTGCCAGATGGCATATTAGGATGATGACATCTGTACAAGGGTGTTAGTAGTTAGTTACTTGTTAGATAAATAGGAGATTGTAAAGATGGAAAGGCAGTTAATGAAATTGTATTGTTGTTCTCATGTTCTGTTACTATCTCTCTGTGCAATTGTGGAAGATGTAGGGTAGGTTCTAACACCTTTGGCAGTGTCAAGGGCTTGAAGATAATGTTCGAAAGTTATTAAATCGATAAATTGAGCTTATTCTTTTCTCTGAGTCAAAATGGTCATACACACATGACATACCTTATTTCTTGAATCCAAATTAAAAAGAAGCAATGAGAGACAAAAAATTCAAACAAAATGTATAAAAATAAAATAAAAATATATTACGATGACGGAGATTAATCCTAGGCACTTAGTAGGCATACAAATTAAAAAGCAATAAAACTGGGGCTTGAAGTTTTGCCAGAATTCCTCTTCCTAATAAATTATGATTAATTCATAATTAACCTGGACACTTAAAAACAATTTTCCAAGATTTAATTTCTATCCCTCATTTTCGTTAGGGTCACAATGATCCAAAATAGTACTCTCCCAAGCAGCCACTACTTTCAGTTCAGTTACATTTTTTTTCATTTCCATGAATGGAGGAATAAAGAGGGAGAAATACTTACGTAGTAAAATAAAGAGGAAGTGGCCATACGAATGGAGGACGAGAAGATCGTGGCTGTCAGATTAGAGTTTTTTGGAAGAACAGATGGCGCTGCGGTGGGTCAGGACTCGGGAGAGACAAAGAGGGTTACGGGAGGGGAGAGACAAAGGGATTAGAATTTACTATTTAGGGCTGGGTAGCCTGGGCTCAGTGGGCTGGCTTAGTGTTAGTGGCTTTTGTTTTTTTGTTTTTTTGTTTTTTATTTTTTGAAGACTAGTGGCTTTTGTTTTGATTTGATCAGATCAGTGAGTCAGTGACCACTGAATCACTGACCAGTCAGAGTCAAATGGAAATAATGGAAAATATAAGGGGTTTTTTATCCAAAAAAGTTCTAATAATATAAGTGAAATAGAATCCAACATTACAGATTTACTCTTATTTATCTTACGACTGTTATTTAAGTAAAGTCTTTAATAGTTTTTTAATTAATGTAGAAGTATAAAAAATATAGAAAAATATATATAAACGCTCGTAATAACAAGCTTTACAATTTTCGTGAAGAGCTTAACTTCGACATTCGCCACTATAATCATATAAATCATAGATCAAAATTTAACCGTTGATTGTTGTTTACATTTACCTTCATTTTTCTCATCAAATTTTGTTTTTTCAGATTTTTTTTTTTTTAAAACATAATCTATTAGAGGATGCCAGAAGATGAACGGTTTGGATCGTTGATATTATGTTCAGAGTTTTACAGTTAGTGAAAATATTGCTTGATGTTTATAAAGTTTCTACAAACTATATGACATCGACTAATATTTCAGTTAACCGTAAATATCGAAACGTGATATCAAAGATCTGAACCGTTCATCTTCTTACATCCACCAAATGACCGTGTTTTCAAAAAAGATGAAATTCAGTAACAAGAATAAGGTGTAAATGACAATTGACGGTTAAATATAAATTTGAGGTTTATGGATTATAGTGTTGGATTTCGAAGTTGACCCCTTCATGAAAGTTGTAAAGCTTGTCATTATGAGTTACTGTATTTTTTTTTTTTTACATTTTTTACACTTCTACAATAATTATTATTAATTTTATTAATTTTGCCCTCAAATAAAAAACATTATTCATAAGGATTTGGAGGATTTTAAAAATCTAAACGATAATGTAAGTGTAACCATTATCTACTCGTAGAGGAATAATGATGAATCACAAGTGTTTATATATTCTTTCACATTTTTCATACTTGTATGTATGTCTTCTTAATTTATTTTAATTTTGGACAACAACATGTTAAGTAAAATTTATTATCCTAGACTTCTTAGGGGTATTGAGGTGGACCTGGCCCACGATTTCCTTCTGGTAGGCCTGTTTGTCAAGACTGGCCCTATGCTGGGGGAGCTGGCTCCTTGGCTGTTACTGGTTTTGGGGTCATCCTTTTAAAAGTACAACAAGTTATTACATGAACAAAAGCTTCCATAAGTCATCACAATGCTTTTGCTAAATCAAGTGGTTAATTTGAATTGTAGGCCCTACTTTGTTTGCCTAATTCTCCTTCTTTTTTTTCTTTGTTAATTAACCCATTATAAACTTAATTGAGTCATTGTTTCCTTTTTTTGGTTAAACAAAGGAGTTGATAGCTCGAGAAAAGAGAAACTACAAAATAATATCACAAGGTTGATAGATTCTAGAAATATCACACAATACTAATTGCTAACAAGAATATGGAGTTTACTCAAAATAGACCATACCCAAAGGATGAGAGAGGTTCAGGTTGACTAATTTATCAGTAACAAAATTTATTTCACATTAGATATAACGAATATTACATTCCTAGTCACGTAGTAACATTGAACGGTCATATATATTTTTGATCGGTTTGATTTGTTGTATATGTCGCTTGTTCTTGACGCATACTAACAAGAGAACGGTACAGATCTACATATATTTTATCCCACTTATTTTTTCCCTTCTTACTTAAACAATTGGAATATGTAGGTATGTTTCTAGAGTTGTTTGATGGAATCGGAATACTGTTCCATCATAAATAGAAAGATCCTTTGACCCAGGACTCAAACATACCTATTTCTTCTTTTTTTATTTTATTCTTTGGCACTTAATTAAATTAGAAAATAGGTTTTTATTTTTATTTTTAACAAACAATAGTAAGGGATAGAGAGGTGGGCTAAGCCTCATACCATCATACTGAGCCAACTATAATAATATGGTAACTTTGCTTTTAGTGAGAATCAAACACCCCTCACTTATAAATAAAGAAAAATACTATTAGATTGTACTACCAAGTGGCAAATTAGAAAATAGGTTTTTTTTTTTTTTTTTTTTTTTTTTTGACATTAGAAAATAGGTTTTGATGTAGCAAAAATGGTAGAGATCGCCATATCCATATGCATGCGCATGGTTTTATATTCAAGTGTGAGAACATAGAAGCAGCATGTTAGAGAGAGAAAGAGAGAGTCCTAACCCTTTGCTTGACAACCTATGGAATTTCCTCCTTCAAGGAAGGTTCAAGGAAGGAGAGCTCCCATATCCTAGTAATGATAATAAGGAAGTCTCATAATAAAAATAAATAATGACAAAAACTTTTTTTTTAACTTATATAGAATAATAATACAAAACTATATATTTACTATAGAATATATTGTATATATTAATATGGCTATTGTATTTTATAATAAATCTTTTAGTAATTAAACTTTAAAATTATCAAATTAATTTTTTTCTTAACGGGTTACCCACGTGTTACCCACGTGTATACCTGTTAAGAACCCGTTATTAACGGGTCACCCGATAATGACCCGATAAGTTATCGTATTAACCCGAAACCCGTTATTTTAATGTCGTTTTCATATCGTGTCATCGTGTCATGTCAGAAACTGCCGGGTTTAGTTGGGCCAGATCTATCTAAGGTTTAAGCCTAAAGGTTTGGACCTCAAGGGTTTGGGTTTAGTTTAAACAGGGCGAAGGCCCTGGGTTCTAAATAAGGGGCTTGGGCTTGAAAGCCAGGCCCAATGCCTTTGGGTTTTAGAAAAATAAAAAAAATAAAAGAATAATTAAATGGGTTTGGGTTTTGGGGGTTAAATGGGCTAAGGGCCTTAGTTTTATACAGCCCAATGGCCTTACTTCAATTGGGTTTTGGGTTGGGTTTTAATTAGAATTGGGTTTTGGGTTTTGGGCTTAATGCCTGGCCCAAGGATTGGGCCAAGGGCCAGTGCCACTTGGCCCCAAGGCCTGAAGGGGTTTAGGCTTGGGTTATTTAACGGGGAAGAAGGACGGAATTCTGCCGGAAATTCCCGATCTCCGATGGAGCTCGAATCTCCATTAAAGAACATTGTACAAAATACCAAAATGAAGCCCTTAAAGCCAGGAATGGAACCATACCTATCTCGTTGCCTGTCGCCCCCGGAGTTGTCTGAAAAACGGCCTTGTCTGAAAAACAGCCTGCAAGTCTCGGGTTTTTGCCGAAAATTATGGGGAGTCTCCCCAAGTAGTTTTCTATTACAACGTTCCCAAAACATACTTATTAACAATCCAAAACAAGGAAGGTTCAAGGGTAAGAAAGCCTTACCTAGTCGAAATGTAGCACATTTTCCGGTGAATGGGTGTGCTAAGCAACTCGGGTGGTCTATGTGCTTCACAGAGGATGGGATAGAGAAAGGGAGAGTAAGGTCCAAAGATGGTGGTGGGTGATTGTGCCCTTATTGAAGTTGTTGTGTGTGTACTCTTGGGGAGAGTTGGTTCGAATAGAAAGGGGGAGGTCTGCGAGAAAGAGAGTTCGGGGGAAGTGAGAGGAAGGTGAGGGAGAGGGATCCGAAAGTGGGAGTAGGTGGGAGGCCACGTGGCATCCAAAGAAGAGGGGAGAGCCAGGGGACCAGAAAGAAGGTGGCCCCTACCCGGAACACCAATTAAGGCCAAACAAGAACAAACATTTGAAAATATGAAAATACACTTTTCGATACGCCACAACAAGGACGGGTTGTTACACAATGGGTGAGCTCTTTAGTTTTCCTATTTTGGTATTGGCCAACATTTTTACAACGGCTTGAATGAGATTTCACATTCAACAATCCCGGAGATTCCACATTCAACAATCTAGGAGATTCTGCAGCCGTCATCCCCTTTCATTACTTGTACGGCTGGTTAGGCGAATACTTTAGTTCCCACTTCTCATAACCAACTTCTAACAAGCATGCACCTCTAATGGCTAGATATCCTGGAGTGCTTTTAGCAAAGAGCCTTGAAGATTCACGCGCGCGTGCTTTATTATGGAACTGTGAGAGTTTTCAGGTTGATCGTTTAGACAAAGTATCTTCGGGGCACCGAAAGTTTACGGACGACTCACATCTTCGCCTTTCAGGCTCATTCTAACTTACGAGCCTCCATTATGGATATGTCTCTCTAAGAGAACACCGTCCCCTTTCTCTCCAGCCCTGTCTTCCTGACACGCTTTTTTTTTCACCAGACTCCTCGTCACGCTAATTCTTCTTCGGGTTATGGTCGACTTCTCCATTATGTTGTGCCTCCAACCTATTCTTGAGTGTAGCGATCTACATGTCATTTTCCTCCACAGTCATAGTCATATTCGCGATAGCCTCATCCATCTATGCCAGCTATTCTTCAATAGAGGTGGCGCCAGTAGTCATAACATACATAGCCAAATAATATGACCTTTATGTAGACATCGATGGTGTCAGTAAAGTCTATGTGCCAATGGTCGCTGGTTGGCGATCCGTGGTATGATCCTGTTCTTGAGTCCGTGTCTAAAGTCGTTGACAATAAGCGCTTATGTGAACTCTTCGACGCGAAAGAACCCTGCTCGCTATTTCGAGACATCCTCTCACGTGCTGCAGCAACATATGCTTCGGTGTTCCTAGCAAGGCTAGGCTGATGACAGCCTTGCGCCTCTAACGCTCCCCCTGCTCCTTTAGCATCACCAACTTAGAAGTGGCGTGTTGTATGGTCATCACCTTTGCTTTGCTTCGAGTTGTGAAGCCGACAAATTGTCCACATGTAGCGGAGGTGTTAACGTTCCTTCCCTTGGTTGCCAGAGCAGCTTGTCTCTTCTTTGTTGTGTGTTTGGATTTTGAACGGAGAAAGAGATGAGAGGTAGAGTTACTCCCACTGAGCGTGCCAATTTGTAAAAGAAACATTCATGTGAAAAATCAAATAAGAACACGTGTATAAAGTAATATTTTTGTATTATTGTAGAATTAGGGTTACAATCTCTGTTACAAATTTGATCCTTTGATTTGATCTCTGGGCTTGTAAAGTGTGTGTGTAGTAGTGTTGATCCAAGGGTCGCGATGACTTGATCTCGGATGAATAGATGCTGCATGGTTTTTGGCTCTTGGAAATGAAGGAACTGGCACGTGTAGTAGGGCTGCTTGGTGGTTCTTCGTGGGAGTGATGAAGAATACAAAGAGCTTTCTGAGTCTTTTGAGTGTTTGAGGGTGTTTGGGGCTTATTTGGGGCTTAAGAGTTTGAGTGTCTGAGTGTGTGGATGAATTTTTACTTTTTTTTTTTTTTTGTTTTTTGTTTTTTTTTTGTCTTGGAGTCTCGTATTTATAAGCTCTCCAAGTCTTGTCTATGGCTAGATTTGGCCTTGATTGTGAACTTGATTAATTGACAAAAGAATCAAGACTTGATTTGTGGCTTGACTCCATCAATTAATATTTGAATTTTGATTTAAGCAAATAAATCAATCTTCTCAAATCATTTGTTTTAAACTTGAATTAATTAATTTGTCAATTTAAATTAAAATCAAATAATTGCTTAATTATTGTCTCTCTTGATAACTTGTCCGATTTGTGAGACCATGATGCAAGCCATGTAAGCCCTGACACATCTTAAGAGATGTGGAAAACACCATTTTACCATTAACGAGACCAATGAGGGGAACAAGATCCAAGGGGGTATCATGGACATTTTATCAAAGAATCCAAGAGTGGTTAAAGTGTCGTCAGTGGCGCTAGGGGTGGGTTCAAAAAACCGAAAACCGAACAGGACCGAGGCCAAAAAAAATTGAACCGAACCGAATCTGGCTGGTTCGGTTTCGATTTTTGATGTTTGAAAACCGAACTGAACCAAACCAAAATATATATTTAATTAATTTTTATAATATTTTAATTATAAAAATCATAAAAATTAAAAAAATTCTTCAAAATCCTGGAGGCATGAGGGTTCGAACCCATGGACTCCAGCTTGAAAAGTTTCATTGAAACCAACTTAGCAACATGTTTTGGGTGGCTGACGAAGTTGGGGTGGGTGGTGGAGCTGTAATTCGACAAGTCTTTCTGTTATAGCAAGAAGCAGAATCCAAGGGGTTGGTTGAAAGCTGTTGCGTTTTTTGCTTTTATAGTACTTATTAGCACGGATTTTCTTTTTCAACTTTTATAAAATTAACGGCGTTGTGGTAGCTATTAACCACAAGGACAGGTATCAAAACGAGAAGGAACTCACAGGCCGGGCAGAGGTAATCTGGACACTCGACTACTTAAGGAGGAGGGTCCATGGTCGGTCAGAGTTGGATCCTCCGATCCTATTGTTATCTTCAATGTCAAGAAAATTTTGTTCACCTACCATTTTGTTCGATCAAATCATTTCAATGACGAAACGAATCATATTGAAGCGAAAAGCAAAAATACTAAAGTTCATATTCTTCTGATGTTGCTAATACTACTGCAGCATTACTCACGGAAATGTATAAATACTTGACTATGACAAAGAAACAATGATACCCATGATTAAGTGTCGCCGTCTGCCAAAGAACAAGCAGCAAAGAGTCGATAGATCTTCTAAGCTTGTGTTTCTAACTAATAATCTGTACCAGAGGCAAACTCTGCATTCAATCTTGTATTTCACCAATGGCAGAGAAGCACGTAAATTGAGTACCCACGAAAAAATGACCTAAACAATGGCGGAGCTGTCCATTTTAGTTGAAAAACTCACCGGCTGCATATTTTGTCATATCGATGCAGATACTGGCCAGAACTTTTTCCAATTCAGTTGGAACTTGGAACCCACCGGCTGCAAATTTGTCATATTTGCGCAAATACACACGCTTATACAACACCTTGCATGAAACTGCAAACCGTGATGGTAAGAACTAAACACATACATTTGTCACAATTCACTAAAGATTGTCGCATTAATGTTACGTTCAAAACAGGGAAACTAAGTGATGAAACAGTATAAAAATGGTATGATTATGAATAAGCAGTCTCAGTATACAAAATATCGTAAACCTGACATTGGCAATAGACTGAATTCCAATAAATCCCACTTCTGCTATGGTAAGAAAAACATTCAGAAAATAATCCATACAAAGAAAAGTTATTCACCAACCAGTTTCACGGGTATAACATAAAACAGATCAACGGAACAAGATAAATGACCGAAGCTTATCAAAACCTTAGTTCCCGCCACTATGTCCAACAAAAATCCTGAACTTAACCATCTTCTAGATACTCAACTAACTCCTCTCCATCTCTCTATATGTCTATAGACAGCATCGCATTTTTCCGCAATATAATCCTGCTTTCCATTTCATGATACCTGCCAATTATGCACGATTATTGCATATGCCGTGAAGCGCACATTTTACTTGTGTTCATTTAAAGCATAGAATATTTTCCTTGACACTGACATTCATTTCGAGTATCTTTTATTCTTTTCTTTTTCCAGAGATAATTTATTCCAGGTATTTAACATATCTTTGTACACTCCAAATCTAATGGACCAACCAAGTTGCTAGTGAAGAAAACAATAAGCAAAAAGCTCACAAAGATTCAACAAAACCATTTTAATTTTGTTTTCCGAAAGGTATAAATTCATTATTGTATTGTAACTGGTTTGCTCCAAAAATATTGTACGGTACTAGCATGCGACAACAAAAATCACACATGCAAGCAACCATAATTATAGTAAATTTGGAAAAGGAAAAAAAATGGACAAAGAAACTAACTTGCTCTTACGATGAGATAATCCAGCCTGGATGGACATTGGAAGAGCAAAAATATGAGTATGTGAGGTCCTGAACCAAGGACTACAGGATTTAAACAGCAGCAGCATCAACAATACGAGGGAGACATGTGCTGAATGCCATAAATGCCATCCAAACATTCCTAATGTTTATTCCCAAATATCCGCCATTTTTTCTTTTTTCCGTTCTCATATGAGGTTGTGCCTGAAATAAAAACAAAACCGTAAGTCATGCATTACTTTTACAGAGATATGTAAAACCCAAGGCATGCATGCAGGCACTACTGTCAGACAACCAAAGAGCCTTTTTGGAAAATCAGATAAAGAGCTATTACGGTGTTGTGTTCTAATTTCTCACTCCCCATCACACAGTTGGTATTATACACACAGATCCCAAAAGAAAAAGAGACTGTAAGTATTATCATTCAAAAACTGTTGAGTAATGATGCAACATTATTGCTCGAACTGGTTGCATTCAGCTGACCGAGTTATCCCAAAGCCAGGTTTTGTTTTACACCATACCACTTTGTACTCTACATATAAGCATAAGAGAGAATAAAGTTACCTCCTTGAGGATAAATTGAGTTGTAATGCACCTCTGCCCAGAAACTCAAATAAATAACTGCACAAGACATAATAGCATCTGTAAAGCTTAATGGAGGACGGAAAACTAATATTTAGGATATCACAACTAATAGCTTAACCATTAAGCAAAGTTCGACGAAATCTATTTTTAATTAGTACAATGATGAGACTAACATTGAACCCGGAGATTGTAATAAAAAAAAATCATAATTAGGTGATAAATTTGTTCATCATAAGAGAAGTGAAATGAAAGAAAAGGACAGCAACATGTAGAATATGGAAACTGTAATCAAATTTCAGCATACAGATAATTAAATACTTAAAAAAATCGATTGTCTCTGCCCACAACAAAAACCAAGAGCTTAACAAGCTTACCTTGTTTTGAAGTTTGATTATTAGGAAGAATCTCTATGCAACAGTTATCCTTAAAAGAAGTCAGGACAAAAAATTTCACTCCGTACTGCAACAAATTATTCACACAAGTATCAGTTACTATATAAATTACTGTCCAAATGTTGGAAAAATCCAGATGTGCACGCTTCAATGTAAAAGATCTTTCATACCGAATCAGCAGCGGCCTGTAATGAGACATGGTCACCCCACTCACCATCCCTGGTTTCATTCAGATTGATAAGTATTAATTAAGGCCAAAATTAATTGACAGGAAAACAAGAAAAACTATGAGTTCGAGTCATACTTGGACATCTTCTCCAAATAGTCATCATATGCCATGGGAACATACCCCTCGTAAATCTCCTGATGAGACTTAAGCTGATAGCAGTAAACCATCAGAAGGATAAACCAGAATCTATGGAAGATAGTTGATAATACACAAAACTTCATGGTGATAAAGTTCAGTATAACAAATAGGTATTTCCAGGAGAGCAAACCTGATTTACGACTTGCTTTCTCACATACTCGTGGTTGTCAGGTGATTGATACAATTGGTCTGATAAAGCATGGAACTGGAAAAATAAAGCAAAGCATGAGATTAACATGTCTAATTTGAAAAATTCTAATATCAATATCCAGTCATAAATAGAAAACTGATACATCAATATCCAGTCATCAACAACAGAAACAAGACATAGCTACAAAAGGACTAACCTGGCAGTTGCCATCTCCTGCTACCTTATGTTCAACGAAGCCATATAATTGAAGCCTAAATGAAAAAGGCAAGAAATACTTTTACAAACCCAAATCCAATGTCAGACCCCAAGTCAAAAAACACGCAAAGATGGATTCTGCTAGCTAGGCAAATTATTGAATTACAGACTGATGTTACTTCACTCCTAGAAAGGAAATGGGCAGGTCGTACCTGTCAACTAGCCTTTGATGGTCTGAAGTCGCTTCATCAATTGAAGGAATTTCTCCATTGATTCTAGGAATGTGCTAGACCATATAAAGGGAACAAAGTTAATACCTGACAATGCAAATCATGCCATGTGTAGGAATCCAAATACAAATACACTAGTCACGAATTTGTAAACTGTGGATTTTAAATTATTTTAAGAGGGGGGAGGGCGGAAATTCACTTGAATAATCAAAATCCCGTTGACATGTCTATTTGAGTTTCCAATCTACATTCCCAAGTCTCAACATCAGATTATTACCTAATGTGTAATATACAATGTGCTAATAAATTTTCAAAAGTCAATTATGACAACTCCTTCAAACTGTTTAATAACAAAAACATGACAAAACATTTGAGGTTGCAACATGGTGAAAACGTTAAACAATGCGAGAAATGAACTTTGAACAACATAAACTTACAGGAACAGGATTCCAGCCCCAGCCCCCATCAAGAGAACATTCATCAGTTAGCTCCAAATGAACATCAGGGCTAGAACATAAGCTAGAAGGCACCACAATAGCAGCTTCTTCCTGGCTGTAATCATGGTCTGCATGGTGCACAAAAAATGCCTATCAAGATAATTAAATGATATAGGTTAATTTAACTTCTATAAAAAGAAGGTGCAAACAGCAATTTTTCAGATGCCTGAGCAAAAATCTCTTATAGATTGACCATGCCACACATCAGCATGAAACGAAGCTTGTGGCTGTGCTTCTCCTGCATGCGAGTGTTCATAGGCTTCAGTTACAGAGAGTCGCGAATATTCTTCTTGAAGAGTATGTGCAATGATTTCATCATTTTCTACATTGTTTGATTCTGTATCATAATGACTCCTGATATACTCATCATGGTAGATATCATTAGCATCTTGTTGTATCATGTCACTGCCGTAGTAGTATGAAGAATTATAAACTGGATCCCCATCAAGAAGACGAAGACCCCACTGAACAATATCTGAATCATACTCACTGGAAGCCATCTCCTTCAAAATGCATATGTGGAATTAGAATGCTCAAGATGCTTCCAAGAGCAATGATGGCATCCCTCAGAAGTTCAGGGAATAGTAATTCCTGCGAAAAAGCGACCAATAAAGTTTAAAAAAACCTTCAAAGCTTTGACATGCTTTAACCCCCGACTATAATTTGCACGAGAATGTTCAGCTACCAAATCTAAACTGAATCGCAGCATGAAATAGTTTCCCTAAATTAAGTATAGCGCTCCCGATTGCAAGGCAAAGCTAGGGATTTTTAACGTAAATCCTTAATATAATAAAGCAGTTGACTTTTTTACAGAACTGGACAATATATAGTAGAGGGTATGCACAATTGATTAGACATCTAAGCATATAATATATTAGAATAAGAAAACTTGTGAAAATGATGCAGGCCCCAAGTAATCATAATTTAAGACTTTGCTAAGGTCAAATATGTTTATTGTTAACTATGTTAAAATTGTGGTGGATATCAGCAAGTCTAGAATGACCGCCTGCAGACTTTAATTATCCTAATAACATTATGAAGTGACAAACCTGTTAACCTAACAACGTGTGCTTACGCATTCCCAGTATGTCTAAATAAAATATCACGAAGACGATAACGACCTTAAACCAGCCCGTCCGCTTTTGCAATTTTAAACTAGATCATTGCTAATAAACCAGTAACTCCTAGAAAGAAAATGAAGGATCAACAATAACGTGGAGAGCTAAATATTCTTAACAGTTAAACCTTTTACCTCACATGCCTAGAGAAAAAATCCAAGAAATTAAGTAAACTTAACCCAAAAAAGTTAATCTTCACTGTAACAAATCAAAATTTCATATGACCCTTACTATATATACCAAAGATAATGAATCAGTTCGAACTCACATCCCCCTTAGATTAAAGTAGTTTAGAATATCGTCTTGTCAAAAGAAAAACAACACAACTTCTACATGCATATCCATGATCAAACCCATAAACTACCAACAATCAAACAGAACCCAGAAAAGCTTAAGATTTTGCAATAACATCTCAATCAGCAGTAAAATCTCATCAATAATACAAACAAAAAACAAACCCAAATTTCTTCAGCAATCAATAGAACAAACCAACAAAGTAAACAGATTTAAAACTGTATAAATCAAGAGATTAAGAACTCACCCAGTCACCTTCTCCTCAGAGCCAATAGAAAAACAAAAGCTTTGAAAGCTATCGTTTTCGCAAGAGGAAAACTTTGGGTGAAAGTTAGAGAGAGAGAGAGAGAGTTGGGAGCAAAACACTCTGTGTGTTGTAATACGACGATACGAATTGCATTGGATGACGATCGAAGCACTGAAAAAATCGACCAGAAAATGCAACAAATTGGGCTGCACTTTCACGGAGGCAGATTCTCTGCTCTCCTTTTCTCATACACTTCCATCTTTCCCTTCCCGCTTGTAGGGTTACGGTTAAACCACGTTTTTTTATATTATTATCTCTATAAAAAAATAATACAAAATGTTGACGTGGTTTAATCGTGACCGCACAAACATAGAAATGTATAGAAACTGGGAGAGCTGAGAATCTGCCTCCCACTCTCACCCCCATTATATACGGTTTGCCTGGGACGTTAATGGTCGAGCAAGTTATACATCGTACGGACCCAATGGACGGTTGAGATTTATTTGTCATTCCTTGAACGGCTTCTTATTAAATATGTCAATTAATTGATTAGAAAGGATTGAATATGAACAATTGAAGAAGAAACCATAATTATCAAGGCAATCCACCATTGCAATCTTATTTCATAATTTATATTTGTAGCTTAACAATTTTTCCAAATAGTATTATTTCATTAAATTTTATTAACCTAATAAGCAGATGAGAGGTATGTGTGTGTACATTGAGTTTTAGATGTGTAAATGACTTTCACTTGGTGCTAATCTTATCGGAAAAATTTGGTAACGTTAGCCGAAGGTACTGAAATTGCAACAATTGGTAAACTATAAAGGTTGATTATATATCGACCCTTAAATTTGCCAGTTTTTAACTATATTTGAAGCATGGTATACACCAGAATTAAAAACCATGAAAAAAGTTTACCTAATAAAAAAAAGTTGTGTCACTATTTAAAAAATCTCTGCCTATCGTCGTCTAAGCCCTGATTAGTCCCTACACATTTGAAAATTAAAAAGTGCGCCTAGACCTGCTTAAGCATCCGTGTAGCCTGCCTAAACCCGTCTAGACCATCAATACCCCTATTAGTCTATAGGCGTTTGAAAATTAAAAAATAGCGCCTATACCAGCTTAGGCATCCGCTTAGCCCGCCTAGACCATCCAAGTCGCCATTCTCACTCAAACATAAAATTGGTAACTTTTATTTTGCATTTTATTTATTTCAATAAATGTAAGAGACTTGTTGATTATTTGGATCAACACTCATTATATGTTTGTTCCTTATGTTATCAATATGTTCTAATACTTTATGCTTTATATGTTGTTTTATTTTGCATTTTATGTATTCCAATACAATTATGTATTTTTTTTAATATAAATAAATGTTGTAAACATTTCTAGTTTAGGTGTGATTGTGTAAATCCTAGATTAGATTTGATTCTAGTTATCCTTTCCTGTTGTATCTTATATTCCTTGGGGATGAAAGAATATCCTCTCATCTTATTATTATAAATAAAGGCACACTGTAGGAGGGATAAGAACACACACATATTCCCCTACAATTCTACAAACACATCTCTTTCCACACTCTTTGCTGCCGGCCCCCCTGTAACCTTGTCAGATAAAATAAACCACAACAGGTTATCAACACACTCCTACCGCTGCGCTTAGGAATCTGACGTTGAAGAATTTTTCTGCATCAAACTAGTTCATCCATATCATCACGCAATCAGGTTCTTTCAAAACAACAGTTTTTAACTCGATATTTTGCAGCCCTGATAGCATGAACATTCACCATGATGCATGACCCAACTTTACGTTTTACGAATTTTAGATTCTACATAAATTGTGTATGCCTCATAATCATAATTGTTGAATTATGTGAATTTGATATTTGCTATGACTTGCATCAAATTGAATTCAATTAACATATTATTATTTTTTGAATTTGCATATAATTGAGTTATATTTTAATTGAAAAAACTGGAATCGGGAAATCTAGGGTTCTTCGAACCCATGCACTTGCACCATGCAAGATCGCAAGCCACCAGGCTAGCATCCTGCGATGGCCTAGCCCATTCCTTCACCAAGCTTGCAGCTAACATCGAGTCCCTAAGCTAAAGCCTTAGGCTCTAGGTTGAAACCCAGCAAGCCTCGACGCCAACTACGGCGTCCCCCCATCATCGCATGATGGTCTGCAGCCCATCCTCACACCTTGGGTCACCATGTTTGATGGCCTGAAGCTTGTCCTCAACATCAATTGATCGAGATTCGATTGAATCTCATCGGCTTTTTTATGAAAAACCCTATTTGAAATTTTAGGGTTTTCATAATGAATGTCAAGATTTTTTTTTCAAATCTCCGTTCTTATTTTGAGGTTTTTGGCAACCCACGGATTCGTACTGAGCATCCTTGTCCCAACGTCGACGGCCTGATGCGGCGCCGCTGACCAAAACCTGGTTTTCTTCCTCGGTGAACACACCTAGCTACGGCTGGGATGTTTTTGGACTCTACCCGAGCCTTTTTGGGCTCTGATTCTCAGCTTGCATCGCACAGCGCTTAATGGGCTTGTTATGTGTTTGATCTACTCAGCCTGTATAAAAAAAAAAAAAAAATATTTTACAGACCTTTGGGCATGCTTGTAGCAACCCAACCCCCTGCCTTGTTCTCTCCGTGGGCCTGTAGCCCCGCCCAAGACCCCTAACCCAATTTTTGGGCCTACGTCACACGAACCATAATTGCTCATGACATTCGTAGGCTTTTGCCTATAATTTTTGGGACCTGAGCTATATTAGTCTAATTATTTTAGGCCCAATGGGTTTTATATTTTTTCACCCACACCTTAATTTGGCCCGAAGTCCAAATAAATTAATTCAATTATAATTATAAACCTAAAGTTATATGTTTTGCATATACTTGTTGCATATTTGTTTGCATATATATTTGTGTTTGCCTGCAGGAATATATGAACCTGAAGTTCATAATTATTTTGAAACCTGAAGTTTCTTATAAACATGCCTTGTTTGAAAACCTGAAGTTTTCATTTAAAAACATCACCCATGAAAACCTGAAGTTTTTCATGCAAAATTAAACCAATACATGTTTATTGGAACCTGTATGTTCTACTCCTATGTGAATGGATTGATTTTTTTTTTCTCCATTACACTAACCACATCTTGTCCATCTATTTTGTAATAGGAACATGTCGAATTTGAACATACTCGACTTCACCGCTTTGGAGTCTCTGGAAGGAACTACCTCAAGTGGGTTCAAGATGTGAAGCTCCACCTCACTGCAAAGAACTTGCGTCCTGCCATTAAAGAAGCAACGGATGAGCCTGTTGGCGAAGCTAAAAAAGTCACTGCTATGATCTTCATTCGAAGACATATCCATGGCGTTCTACGAACTAAGTATCTTGCTGAGGAGGATCCATGTACATTATGGGTCGCTTTGGCTGATCGTTTTGATCACCAAAAGAACATATTCTTGTCTGAAGCAAGACACGATTGGCAGCATTTGCGCTTCCAAGACTTTAAGTCTGTGAATGAATATAATTATGAAGTTTGTCGAATCCGATCACTTCTCAAGTTTTGCAATGAAACTTTGACCGAAGAGGATCTCTTGGAGAAGACCTATTCGACCTTCTTTTCTTTTAATATTGTCTTCAGCAACATTATAGAGCTCAAAAGTTCACTAAGTTCTCGGATTTGATCTCTGTTTTACTTCTCGCTGAAAAGCAGAACCAGTTGTTGATGAAGAATCATTAAGCTAGACTTACTGGGGTGACTGCTATGCCCGAAGCATATTATAGCACTAACCAACGCCCAAAACGCCAAAAGAGGCGTGGTAGGGGCGGCCAGAAGCCATCCCACCAAGGTCAATAGAGTCAAAGCCCATCCAAGGGAGGACAAAGCCCCGAAGCGCTCAAACCTCGCTCACAAAGCCCCAAACTTCAAGAATAAAGGCAAAGCACTTGAAACCATGGATGCAGATATGTGCTATCAATGTGGTTCAAAGAACCATTGGTCCAGTGTTTTCCGAGCTCCCAAGAAGGTTGTAGATGAATATCATTCTCGTTGTAAGAAGTTTGAATCAAACTTCATGCAAGTGGACGACTTGGAGACTACCAAGATGGAGGTTTCTGACTTTCAAGAGGTAACCACCCCTATGGAAGATTAGAATCTTAGACATAGACTTATTTTTTAGTTGAAATAAGACAATTGGGGCTGAATTCTACTAAGTGGCCGAACCCTTCCTTTGTTTTTGGTTAATTTTTTGAAAAATTTTCCTTTATGTTTGGATTATTGATTGGTGATTTGTTTTTTGGATATTAAGTTTTAATTAATTACCAACCTTGAATAAATGAAATTACTTTGAATTGATATTTGTTTTAAGAACTTTTATGCATGTGACTGATTCAAATTAATTTTTCATTCTAGGTATGACTAGTGGGAAAGTTAGTTGTCTGGTAGATAGTGCAACCACGCACACCGTTTTGCGTGAACGTATCTATTTCACTAACTTCATACCTAAGAATGCACCTCTGACAACCCTCTCTGGCCCATCTAACCTAATCGAAGGATACGGTAAGGCACGTATAATGTTGCCCAATGGCACAATCTTGACCATTGATGAGGCACTCTATTCTCCACATTTCGGAAGAACCTTACTAAGTTTCAAGGATATTAGAGGCAACAATTACCACGCTGAAACCCACGTAGAAAACAGAGTTGAATTTATGTGAATAACTTCCTACGAATATGGCCAGAAACGTATTCTAGAGAAGATGAAACGTATCCCGAGTGGTCTGTATACTATGACTATACGCCATATAGAATGCCACTATCTGGCCAGCCCTATTACTGGGACCATGCACGAAATTACACTTTGGCATGACCGTTTAGGACATCCTGGATGAATAGTGATGCGCCGTATCCTCAAATCATCACACAGACATCCACTAACCCAAAGTTTAGGTTCAATCCACGGAATCACATGTCAAACATGTTCTATGGGAAAACTTATTACTAAGCCTTCTTATGACAAGATTCGTTCGAATCCTCCTATTTTTCTACGACGGATTCAGGGGGACATTTGTGGACCGATTCACCTTCCCTGCGGACCATTTAGATATTTTATGGTTTTGGTTGACGCTTCCACACGTGGGTCACACGTGCGCTTGTTGTCCACAAGGAACATTGCATTCTCCAAACTGTTGGCTCTGGTTATCAAGCTCAGGGCTCACCACCCTAATTATCCGATCAAATTTATTTGATTGGATAATGCTGGAGAATTCACATCTAAAACTTTTGATGACTGTTGCATGTCGGTTGGGGTTGAAGTTGAACATCCAGTATCCCATGTTCACACCCAGAACGGCCTGGCAAAGGCTTTCATTAAGCGCTTATAAATGATTGCTCGGTCGTTGGTCATACGTACCAAGCTCCCGATCGCTGCTTAGGGCTATGCAATATGGCACGCAACAAAGTTGGTCCGCCTGAGGCCTGTTGCAACACAACTATTTAATGCCCTTTAGTTGGTTAACAAATACGAACCTGACATATCGCATCTGCTCGTTTTTGGTTGTGCGGTATATGTGCCGATCTCATCAGCGAAGGATGAGAATCTATGTCGGATATGATTCTCATTCGATTATTGGTTACTTAGAACCTTTGACAGGCGATCTGTTTACCCTTTGTTTTGCGGATTGTCATTTCTATGAGACAGTCTTCCTGTCGTTAGGGGGAGATAAGAACGTCAACATTCCTAATGAACGATGCAAATTATCGTGGACGACTCCCACTTTGTCTCCTTTAGATCTCCGCACTACTCAGTCTGAAACTGAAGTGCAGCGCATATTAGATCTCCAGAGCATAGCTCAGAGCATACCAGATGCTTTCACCAATCTAGCGCGTGTGATAAGATCACACATTCCAACTGCGAATACGCCTGGAAAAATGGATGTACCAAATGTACGACGGACTACCCTCCTGTAAGCCTGGGACGCCAATCTTGGTGATCCACATACATTAGCGGCTAGCCAATCATCTGCCCCTACACAAAAGCGTGGCAGACCCCTTGGTTCAAAGGATTCACAACCCCAGAAGAGGAAAACCACGACACAAGGTCCTGAAGAACCTACCGTGAATCCGACTATCACTTACTCATTCTATCCAACTCATGAGGAAATTCTAGGTTACGAAAGCGTCCTTGAAGAGATGAATCCTCCTCCCGAGAATCGTGAGATTTCGGTCTATTATGCTAGCTTAGATAATGTGTGGGGTAGAAATGAGATGATTGTCGACGATGCATTAGCATTTGTACTAGCTACTGAGATCATGTTGAGCGATGACATTGAACCGCGTTCCGTTGATGAATGTCGAAGTAGAACTGATTGGTCAAACTGGAAACAAGCAATCCAAGTGGAACTCAATTCGCTTGCGAAACGTAAGGTGTTTGGACCTGTAGCTCATACTCCTCCACATGTGAAGCCCGTTGGCTACAAATAGGTTTTCGTTCGGAAACGTAATGAGAAGAATGAGATTGTGCGTTACAAAAATCGTCATGTTGCATAAGGCTTTTCACAACGCCTCGGGATTGACTATGACGAAACTTATTCACCCCTTATGGATGTGATTACTTTTCGCTACCTTATCAGTTTGGTAGTTTCCGAAAACTGAGTATGCAACTGATGGACGTAGTAATCGCGTATCTCTATGGGGATCTTGATATGAAAATTTTCATGAAAGTTCCCGAAGGACTTACATTGACTGGTTCAAATATTTCCAAACCCCGAAACACGCTCTCAATTCAGCTGAGGGGTTCACTCCACGGTTTGAAACAATCCGGAAGAATGTGGTATAACTGTCTAAGTGAGTATTTGACTAGTCAGGGATATGTGAACAACGAAATATGCCCATGTGTGTTCATAAAGAAGTCACATTCTGGATTTGCGATTGTTGCAGTATATGTCGATGACATGAACCTCATCGGAACTCCTGAAGAGCTCGCGAGAACTATCACGCACCTAAAGTCGAAATTTGAGATGAAAGATCTAGGTAAGACTCGATATTATCTCGATCTCGAGATAGAGCATTGTTCGGATGGAATCCTAGTACATCAATCGAACTACACCCAGAAGCTGTTACGCAGCTTTAATGAGGATAAAGCTAAGCCTTCGAGTACTCATACGGTCGTTCGTTCACTAGATGCACAACAAGATCCCTTCCGTTCGAAGGAGGATGATGAAGAGATTTTGGCAAGATACAGTAATGCATCTACACGCAGACACTAGACTGGCGTGAAAGACATCTTCCGTTACCTTAAGGGTACTACGAATTTGGGCTTGTTCTATCCCTACGAATCCTCGAATCATGCCGCACCTTATGCTCATCGAGTTGATTCTTGCCTTGTTGGTTATGCCGACGCAGGATACTTGTTTAATCCGCACAAGGCGCGTTTTCAAACGGGTTATGTCTTTACTGTTGGAGGCACCACAATCTCTTGGAGGTTAACTAAACAGTCCTCAGTTGCCACTTTATTTAACCATGCTGAAATTCTCCTTTTACATGAAACAACTCGGGAATGCTTTTGGTTGAGATCAGTAGTGGGCCATATTCGAAGCTCCTGAGATCTTTATCCCGCTGTTGATGTCCCGACGATGATCTTTGAAGACAACGTAGCATGCATTGAACAGCTCAAGAAGGGTTACATCAAAGGAGACAACACCAAGCACATTGCGCCGAAGTTCTTCTTTTCACATCAACAACAAGAGCATCAGAAGATTGAAGTCACGCAAATCCGTTCACAAGACAATCTGGCCGACCTCTTCACCAAATCACTGCCGAAGACGACGTTTCAGAAGCTTGTTCAAGGAATTGGTATGCGTAAACTTTCTGAGTTGTAACATTGCTATTTCTCTTTGGAATTTTGTCAAACTCAGGGGGAGTATTCTGAAGATACTTGCTTAACCTTAATATACTCTTTTTCCCTACGATTAGGAGCATTTTTCCCACTGGGTTTTTGCTACGTAACTAGGTTTTAACGAGGCACCTACCTTGAGTTAGTCATATCCCTGATGACGTCTTGTAGACGTTTCTTTTGACTTTTGCATTTCTCACGCATTTTTTCTTAGACTATGGATTTTGTCCCTACTCGGGTTTTTGCCATAGCCTTAGGGTTTTTTAGTGAGACTTACTTATGCAAGTTCCTACCTTATTGAGAATAAACGTTGTTCTTTGGAATCAGTGCCAACGAGTCGACTTCCTCAACTTCTGCATGATGCTGAATCTACCTTGAGTATTTACACACTCAAGGGGGAGTGTTGTAAACATTCTTAGTTTAGGTGTGATTGTTTAAATCCTAGATTAGATTTGATTCTAGTTATCCTTTCCTATTGTATCTTATATTCCTTGGGGATGAAGGAATATCCTCTTCTCTTATTATTATAAATAAGGGCACAATGTAGGATGGATAATAACACACACATATTCCCCTACAATTCTACAAACACATCTCTCTCTACACTCTTTTCCGCTGGCCTGACACACCCCGTCCCGAAGGAGGGCGTGCTGGCCGTCACGTGAGAGTGACGTAACCATTTACACAGTTCGGAAGCTTAAAAATACCATTGTGAATTCTGTCAGAATACCGTTGGATTCCTCTTGGCCACCAAAGCTCTGCTCTAACTCGAACCTGGAGGGGCGCAAAACAAAATTGAGTGGGTCAGTAAAACAAGTCTTTTCAAAACTTTCCTTTATCAAAGTTCTAACCCCTCGCTGTAAAACCTGTATACTTTCCCAGAAAATAGCATATATAAATATATATATAGCTTCAAAAATCTCAAAACACCATTCTTTATCACTTTTCAGAAAATATGCCATGCCATGTGCCAAAAACATAATATGGATGCATCAACATAAATCAGGTGAAATAATAAATCAACCGGAGACCCTGCAGTGGTCCTGTACGGCTGATTCTAGAGCTCAATATCCAATCCAGCCGGAGTCACCAACTGTGACCTGTACGGCACTGCCGGAGTCGCCAACTACGACCTGTACGGCACTACGCTGCACATGAGTCGGAACTACCTGTAGTAGTCTGTACGACTCGGATGGTGTAATAATACGCTCTAGTGCTTCTCTCATCAATCATCTGTGCACATAATCTAAGGTCACCTACTAGTCGGAACCGTCTCTAATGGTCTGTACGACTAGCATGTCGGAACCACCTCCAGTGGTCTGTACGACTAGCATCTACTTGGATCCAAGGTGAGCGTGTAATGCGGGTGAATAACATAAGCACTAACACCAGGGGTGCAGGTTATCAACATAAATCTCATCAAACAATTCAATGAACCAAATATAACTCACCTGATACTCACCTGTGCGTCCACAGCACCAATTCACATATATGCATCATATATCAATTCACATAATTCATGTAATTTCTATGCATGACATTTCAATCACATATTCATATAAATCTATGCATGGCATTTTTAAACATACTTTCATTCAAAAATCGATTTCTGGGAAAACGTTAAGTGTGTGTATATATATATACTGAAATAAACTGCCCACTCACCTGGAGTTCACCCTACAACTCCCTAGCACAACACATCAAGGCGTCATGACGATCGGCGCCTAGAACAATCATCAAATTATGCCTCAGAATCATATCGATAGAATATATCACTTATATAAAACACGTCACTATGAAGTTCGATCCGGAAGATCTGCAACTCAGATTTCCAATCCGTCACTTCCAGAGGTCCACAATAAATCTCTAGAACAACATCCTAAAATTTCATGACCATCCAACGGTCGGATCTCCGTCAATTGTCGAACTAAGTGACGATTAACATTATATTTTATGAACTTACAACTCCAATTCCGGGAGATCCGTAAATCGGATTCTCGATCTGTAAGTTCCTACATTCTTCAAATATTACGTACTACTACGTATCAAAGTTTGGTGACAATCCAACGGTCGGATCGTCAATTCATATTTTGGCCTAACCATGCATCTTAACGAATTTAAGTCCAAATGATCAACCAACGTTAAGCCATTATCAAAACTGAACTCAGGACATCCAATATAGTTTAAAAATGACATTGGCGGCCCACTGGCCACACGCCGCCGCACGCGCCGCCGTGGGTGGCGGTCGGCCGCCCCGGCTCGCCGGAAAATCCAACTATCTCCAAAAATTACCAAAATTTACAGAAATGAAGATCTCAATGAGGAGAACAACTTTCATACCTGTGGCCAAGGCCAATTCGGTCGGCAAAGCCTCCAATTCCAACAAAACCCGTCGGAACCCTAGGTTTGGTGTGCTCCAATTCGACCTCCAAACTTGTTCCAACGCCTCAACCACTGCTTGGGCTTTGTTCTAGGCCTCAAGAGGATGCCATGGGTGGTGGTGATTGGAAGAAATTGCTTCACATCGTGGCGGAAATGAACCCAACCCGTGCGCCCCCTTTTGCACGGTTTCTTCCATTTTTACAACCAAATCTCTCCAAATTTGAGGTGGAATGGGTAGGGGAAGGGTCCTAGAGTGTTTCCCATGAGGTTTTTTGAATCAATTCGCCGGAAAAACGAGTGGAAATCGATGAACATGGACACGGGTGCCGACCGGGTCCGAAAACGGGTCAAGGGGATCCGGCCGATCCCCCGCGCCGCACTCTCCTTCCTTTCCTCCTTTCCCCTGTTCCGATTGGCTGGGCTTCTTCATCTCTCCTCTCCCCATTCGTCAGTCTCTCTCCCTTCTCTCCTGAAGCTCTCTTCTTCTTCCTCTGGTTGTGCAGATTTTGCCCAATCCTCTCTTCTTCTTTCCTCTTCCAGTCAGCCACAAACACACACACACATAAACTCATTTCTTCCAATCCTAGCCATCCATTTATTCCTCATTAAATCTGGGCCGTCCATTTCCATAAAAGAATTTCCAGATTTTTCTAAAATAATAATTCCTAAAATGCCCAAACTTCAAACATCAATATCTTTTTCGATATAACTCCAAATCACGAACCACTTGCGCCCACGCGTCTATAGCGACGAATACTACGAGAATATGCTAAGGAATCAAATCTTAGATGGCACGACACAACGATTAACCTCGAACAATGCGCGTGCCTCAAGGGCATTTTCGTAAAATCACTTAATAAATTATAAAATCAATATTTTCCGGGACGGGCTGTCACATGGCCCCTTTAACCTTGTCAGATAAAATAGACCACAACAATAAACACTTATTCATACAATATATAATAAAATTTATTTAAATCCACTTAGTCCGCCTAGGCCCCCACCTAGCCGTCTGGGCATTAGGCTCTAACCCGCAACTCGACTAGCGCCTAACGTCTTTTAGAACCTTATCGACCCCACCAGGCCCACCATTTTACCGTGACCATCCATGTTACCCTTACCACTTTGGTTAGTTCAACACCCGCTTGTGTTTGATTAGGACAACCAATTTCCCGATGAATATATATATATTTTTTTTGGAACAAACGATATTATCTACATTAAAAGAGAGGGGAGTGGGCTTAGCCATACAATAGGCTAGTAATAATGTGGGTAAAATTCGCCTTTGTCTATTATCGAACCTAAGACCTCTCACTTACAAGTGAAGAGAAATACTACTAGACCGTAGTACTAAGTAGCCCCGATGAATATACTTTGAATGTTTTCGAAGGATCAGCTCGGAAATAAGATTGCGAATTTCCATCCAAGAAATGTGGATCCATTTAGAATTTTTCGGAAATTTTGGAATTAGAGTTATTTTAGAATTTTCAAAAACATAATTTAGAGTTCGCATATTTTACAATTTTTTAGATATTCTTGAATTTTTTTTCTTACATGCAGTTTATTGTTTAATCTTAGTACTTGATACCCTACTTGAATATAAATCAAATTACTTTTATAGTACTATTATGTTCATCATTTTTTATATATGTGTATAATTAAATAAAATATATGAATAAAATGCATCTAAAAGACTAAAAATAACAGTGCTAAAATAAAATTTTGATGACAAAATACCTCATTTTAGGAAATAACTATAATAAAATCGAAATGTTTTGATCGGATTTGGAACATTTTGAATTTTTAGAATCTCAATCTATGATCATTTTCTTCAATTCCGTTAGAACTTCCGTTAAAATGATTCACGTGCCACACGCATGAAGTTGAATTGAGGGGGCAAATATGGAAAACCAAATGAAAAAAATTGTAACAATGATCCCTCAACTTTAGCCCAACTGGAGAAATTGTCTCTCAACTTTAACCCAACTAGAGAAATGTTCCATCAACTTTAAACTAATTGGAGCAATGGTCTCTCAACTTTAACCCAATTGTAGCAATGGTCTTTCCAACATAACTTAGTTTGACGGAATTCTGACTGAATTAACGAAAATGACTATAGTTGCACGTTTTGATGAATTAAGGGACAGAGTCATGAATTTTTAGTGAAGGGACCATTACTCCAATTGGATTATAGTTAAGGGACCATTGCTACAATTTTCTCTAAAGCGCATAAATTCCAATCTGACTTCCGCCCCTCGACGCAGGTGCCTCCCATGTTGGTGGTGCTGGCACTTTCGGTTGTTTCTGCTTTGGGGGTGGCCGCTGCATTGCTGAGCACATAAAAATTCAAAAGCATCACAATAGAAATTGAAATCCTCATATTCTGCAACACAAAAAAGCTCTATCCGTATTCCTCTCAGCTTACAGTATAATCAGTTGTGCTTCTAATATTTATCTACAATTTCTCTACTTCCTTTAAATCCTTGTCACTTACCCTACTCTCGATTTCTCTTTGTTCTTATACAATTGAAGACAGTGTTCTTCAGCTTAATTCTTCTCTTTCGGCTACGCCAACTAAGTCCGCAAGCGAACGATATAGTCGATATAGTCTTTTATCAGGTGTAAGGCCTGCTTTATCCATCTCATCATACAATTTAAGAGCTTCGTGTGTTCTCCCATTCTTCGACAAACCTGAAATCATAGTTGTATATGTGACAACATTGCGAGTTAAATTCCTCCGAGGCATTTCACGAAATAATTTCAGTGCCTCATCCACCTTGCCGTCAACACATTCGCCATGTATAAGTGTATTCAACGTACGTGTATTAGGCATCAAGCCTTTGTCTTCCATCTCCTTCTTTAGCTTACGAGCTTTGTTCATGTTACCGTTCTTGCTATACCCGTCAATTAGAGCATTGTATGTGACTGTGTTAGGTCTCTCTCCCTTCCTTTTCATATCATTGAATACCCGTTTTGCTTCGTCTAAGTTTCCTTCCTTGCAGAATATGTCAATCAGAATAGTGAAACACACGGCGTTTGGAGTCACGCCTCTTTCTTCCACTGTGAACAACAAAGCCTTTGCCTCCTCATTTCTATTCAATTTACACAATCCGCTAGCTATAGTGCTGTACGTAAACACATCAAATTGAAACCCTTTCTTTTCCATGACATCCCGCAGCTTCAGAGCTTCATCCATCATCTCCTTTTTGCAGTACCCGTCCATTAGTGTATGAAACACCACTTGGTTTACGTCAATGCCTTTACTCTGTATCTCATTCACCAAGATGTCCGCCATCTCCATCTGCCCTGCCTTGCACGCACCATTAATCAATGCCCCGTAAGTATGCTCATTTGGTACAAACCCGCTTTGATTACATTCACTGAGCAGAAACAACGCCCTCTCCATATTTCCCGCTTTACAATAGCAATTAATAATCGAGGTATAAACATACAAATCTGGTTCTATCCCTCTCTCAGGTAATTCCTCAAACACCTTTTGAGCATCCTCAATCCTCTCAGAACTACCAAACAAATCAATCAAAAGCGTGGATGTCACAACATTATAACCCACACCATCCTTCTCCATCAACCTCAGAACCTCACTCACGCCCTCAAAATCCTTCCTTCCAATGTATGCTTTCAAAATTGTGTTAAATGTAAGAACTGTGATTCGAACACCGTTTTTGACCATTCGATCGAAGAACCTCCAACATGAATCCACCCGACCACATTTCCTCAATGCAAGCAAAAGCACAATGCAGGACCTTTCTCCAATCTCAATCCCATTCCTGCCCACATAATCAAAAACCCCAATAGCCTCCTCAACCATCTTGTTTTCTGCATAAAGCCGGAACAGCATATCGCACAATGTCCCAGCAAATTTCATCCCATTATGCCCCTCCTCAATCATAGACGCAATTTCGGAAATCGGGCATCGAAGATTATCATTCGTGACAATAACATTCAGTACAATCTTCATCTGGGCAAATTTTCTAGCTTGATAAAGCCTGCAAAGGAGGGTAACATGGGATTTAAGATTGGGTTTGTGGGATGGATTTTTCCGAAGAAAGTTGAATAATTTTACCCAAGAATGTGGTGGGACGAGTGGGTCTGAGAGGACAAGGTTTGTTATGTGGGGATTGAGACTGGAGAGCAGAGATGATGAGGTTGATTTGAGGGGTTGAATGCCTGATTTGATTAGGGTTTTGGCAATCTTCTCGGCGGTTTCTTGGTTCGATATGAACGTGGGCTCTGCGGGGAAGACTTTCTTCAACGTTTTGAAGGCTTTATGAGAAGACATTGTTTGTCAAAGCAAACGTGGAGAAGAGACGAGGTTTTAAGTCTTGAGGTTTGGAAAGAAGGGAAGTCAATTTTAGCGGGTAGAAATTAATATTATTTTTTTTGTAGATAGGTATAAATTAAAATTCAAAAAGCAAAGAAAAAAATTACTACAATCTATTTACATTGAACATAATAATAAATTAGTATCGAATTTGTTATTTTCGAGAGTTAAATATAAAAAGGTTTTTATCACAAATGGTCCCTAAAAATTCTCTCCCGTCGTCTTCGTTGAGCAGGCTTGGCTACCATGGCTCCATTTTTGGCACTCGATCTATTCAAACATAATATACCACGATAAAAACCCAGATGAACCAAACCATCTTCTTCGTTTTCGACTCCACCATGGCTCCATTTTTGGCACGCGATCCACCGCCGCACCCGAGGCCTAGGTTGACGGCCCCACACCAATATTTCTGACGTGTAGCAGAAGATTTTGGCAAAAACCCTCCACACCTATGGGATTTTTTGCTTTGGCTGGTAGTAGGCAGGGCTGCCATGACAGCCAAGCCTGCGCGAGGAAGACAACAGAAGAAATAAAATATTTTTTTTTATTTTGGTATAAAAAATATTATTTATTATCATTTAAATATTTTTAATATAGATACTAATATGTAATTAGATTTGTGGGACCCACTTATGTGACACATAAGCACATAATAGAAATATTAACGGAAGTGTAATAGAAGGACCACATTGATTTGCAATATCCATTTTCAGGGATTACATTGATTGATTTTCAATTTTAGGGACCATCTTGATGAGATGGTTCAATTTCAGGGATTATTTGTGATAAAAACCCAATATAAAATCTCTCACTTTGAATGTGAAGAGATATAGTAGAACAAATCATACATTTGGATGTGCCAAATCAATTTCAGTGTCGTTATTACTTTTAAGGGTAGTCCATCGTACATTTGGCACATCCATCTTTGCAGGCGTATTCGCACCTGGAATGTGTGATCTTGTCACACGCGCTAGATCGGTGAAAGTGTTGGAAATGTGCCCTAAAACCAATCATATGATGATACTTTACGGACATTTCACATGTTAAACTAATCTAGTTTAATATAAAGGGCAAAGATTATTGTTTTAAGCCGTCTCATATAAATGTTATATGCTTAAACGATAAGTCCAAGGAATATGTAATAGGGAGAATGTGATCTAAAGAAGTTAGATTCATGAGACCATTCTCTTTCGAATACATATCCTAAAAGTTCCTGATCATAGGATTGCCAATTGGGCATTGACAGTCCGTTAAGATCAGTACGTCCTATGTCTTCTCTAAGGGAGAGTGACTGGTCTCGAGTCAATGGTGTGACTGACACCAAGACAAGTACGTAGGTGCTCAATAGAGAATGAGTCCACTGAACGCGATCAACGAGGAGTTCTCATACTCATGTCACATGAGAACTCCTGGTTGAGATAATGCAAAGTAGTCATTTGACCTGAGGCATCATAGTTGTCTTGTGGTTAGGTCCTTGATCTTTGGCTATGTCAAAGTCACTCCATCAGAGGGTGTCCACGGCATAGTTGGGGTTAAGCCACTTAGCCATGGAGGCAAGTGAATGCGCAAGAAGGGATCTCTAACCTTCAAACGTTGAGGGAGAATACTCTATGATATGATTTAGAATCTCTGGCCAGAGTATGAATGAGATTTAGGAAGTTGTTCCAAATCACATTCAAGGTAATCATATAAGTAAGAGAATCACATTGGATAGTAGACATGAATAAACTATTAAACCAAACAATGTGGTCAAGAGTATTGTATTAGAGAAAGACCGTATTGCATTGTAATCCCAAACTGAATAGGTTCTCCAACCTCTTCTGATTAGCTTGGGTAGCCATGACATACTGCTAGGTGTCACTCATGGCTTGTGGAAGCCCTGAAAATGTATAATCACTAAAGGGAGAATTGAAAGTAAGTTTCAATTCACAATTGATTCGTAAGAGTTCTAATCGCCCACTGCCTCGCTAAAAGGAACCTAATGGATCGCACACCGTGTAAGGTAATGATTGAAGGATACAATGGAGATGAGTAAGGATAATTAAATGGTTTAATTATTTATGGCTAGGATTAATTAATATGTTAATTAATCAAACGAATAAGTTCGTTTTAGACCTCGGGTTAGTTTTGGGCCTCAAGGCCCAATGGGCTTTGAATGTCAAGCCCATTAACATAAGTTGTATGACAACTTATTGACGAAATACCCAAAAGGGCCCAAACAGCCCATAGCCTTAAGGAGGCCGGCCATATAGAGAAGAAAAGGGTTTGTGGTTCTTTTAGTCACTTAATTGAAGGGACTATATAAAGAACTTTATAGCCAAAATTCATTTAGGGTTTCTTTTGGAGAAAATTGGAGAGAACATGTCTCTCCCTTTCTCTCTAGGAGGCCGGCCCCCTTGGACGGGATTAGCTAGCAATCCTTCCTCCTACAAGGTCACTCATTTTCTTCCTTCACCATCATTGGTGTCGAAAATTAGAGGTCTCCTACCTTGGGGACTTTTGGAGAATCAATTCTTCCATCCATATCCATGGAACCAAGGAGCAAGGAGACAAAGGAAAGAAGGCCCTCACATGGGTGATTAACCTTTGCTAAGCAAAGAGGTGCTTCAAAGGTATAAAAGTTTCTCAACTCCTTTCTTTAAGATTTGAGTTGAGTCATGGTTCACCATAACTACTAGGCTTTGAATTTCATGGGTAATGTTTTGTTATGAGTGCATACAAGCATGATTCCGCCTTTAATTGTTAATTGCATGCCATAAATGTTGCTCAAATGAACATGTTTTTCACAAATTTTCCTTCAGAAAGCATCTGGCATGCTCTGAGCTATGCTTTGGAGATCTAATATACGCTGCACTTCAGTTTCAGACTGAGCAGTGCGGAGATCTAAATGAGACAAAGTGGGAGTCGTCCATGATAATTCACATCGTTCATCAGGAACGTTGATGTTCTTATCTCCCCATAACGACGGGAAGACTGTCTCATAGAAGTGATAATATGCACAACGAGTGGTAAATAGATTGCCTGTCAAAGGTTCTAAGTAACGAATAGTCGAAGGAGAATCATATCCGACATAGATTCCCATCCTTCACTGAGGCCCCATTTTTGTACGTAAGGGCGACGAGATCGGCACATATACTGCACAACCAAAAACGCGCATATGCGATATGTCGGGTTTGTATTCGGTAACCAACTAAAGCGCACTAAATGGTTGTGTCGCAACAGGTCTCAGGCGGACTAACTTTGTTGCGTGCAATATTGCATGGCCCCAAGCAGCGATCGGGAGCTTGGTACGTATGACCAACGATCGAGCAATCATTTGTAAATGCTTAATGAAAGCCTCTGCCAGGCCGTTCTGGGTGTGAACATGGGGTACTGGATGTTCAACTTCAACCCCAACCGACATGCAATAATCATCAAAATTTTTAGATGTGAATTCTCCAGCATTATCCAATCGAATAGATTTAATCGGATAATCAGGGTGGTGAGCCCTGAGCTTGATAACCTGAGCCAACAGTTTGGAGAATACATCGTTCCTTGTGGACAACAAACACACGTGTGACCAACGTGTAGAAGCGTGAACCAAAACCATAAAATATCTAAATGGTCCGTAGGGAGGGTGAATCGGTCCACAAATGTCCCCCTGAATCCGTTGTAGAAAAATGGGAGGATTCGAACGAATCTTGTCATAAGAAGGCTTAGTAACAAGCTTTCCCATAAAACATGTTTGACAATTGATTCTGTGGATTGAACCTAAACTTCAATTTAGTGGATGCCCATGTGATGATTTGAGGATACGGCGCATCATTATTCGTCCAGGATGTCCCAAACGATCATGCCAAAGTATAATTTTGTGAGCGGTCCCAGTAGTAGGGCCGGCCACATAGTAGCATTCTATGGGGCGTATGGTCGTAGTATACAGACCACTCGGGGTACGCTCCATCTTCTCTAGAATACGCTTCTAGCCGTATTCGTAGGAAGTTATGCACATAAATTCAACTGCGTTTTCTACGTGGGTTTTAGCGTGGTAATCGTTATCTCTAATGTCCTTGAAACTTAACAACGTTCTTGCGGAACGTGGAGAATAGAGTGCCTCAGGAATGGTCAAGATTGTACCATTGGACAACATGATACGTGCCTTACCGTATCCTTCGATCAGGTTGGATGGGTCTGAGAGGGTTGTCAGAGGTGCATTCTTAGGTACGAAGTTGGTGAAATAGATACGTTCACGTAAAACGATGTGTGTGGTTGCACTATCTGCCAGACAACTAACTTTCCCACTAGTCATACCTAGAATGAAAAATTAATTTGAATCGGTCACATGCATAAGAGTTCTTAAAACAAATACCAATTCAAAGTAATTTTTATTTATTCAAGGATGGTAATTAATTAAAACTTAATATCCAAAAAACAAATCACCAATCAATAATCCAAACATAAAGGAAAATTGTTCAAAAATCAACCAAAAACAAAGGAAGGATTCGGCCACTTAGTGGAATTCGGCCCCAATTGTCTTATTTCAACTAAAAATAAGTCTATATCTAAGATCCTAATCTTCCATAGGGGTGGTATCCTCTTGAATGTAGAAACCTCCATCTTTGTTGTCTTCGAGTCATCCACTTGCATGAAGTTTGATTCAAACTTCTTACGACGAGAATGATATTCATCTACAACCTTCTTGGGAGCGCGGCAAACATGGGACCAATGGTCATTTGAACCACAGCGATAGCACATATCTACGTCTATGGTTTCAGGTGCTTTGCCTTTATTCTTGAAGTTTGGGGCCTTGAGAGCGAGGTTTGAGCGCTTCGGGGCTTTGTTTCCTCCCTTGGATAGGCCTTGACTCTGTTGACCTTGGTGGGATGGCTTCTGGCCACCCCTTCCACCCTTCTTTTGGCGTTTTAGGCGTTGGTTAGTGCTATAGTGTGCTTCAAGCACAACAGTCGCCCTAGTAGGTCTAGCTTGATGATTCTTCATCAACAGCTGGTTCTGCTTAGTAAAACAGAGATCAAATCCGTGAACTTAGTGAACTTCTGAGCTCTATATTGTTGCTGCAGGACAATATTAGAAGCAGAGAAGGTCAAATAGGTCTTCTCCAAGAGATCATCTTCGGTCAAAGTTTCATTGCAAAACTTGAGATGTGATCGGATTCGACAAACTTTAGAATTATATTCATTCACGGACTTGAAGTCTTGGAAGCGCAATGCTGCCAGTCGTGTCTTGCTTCAGGCAAGAATATGTGTTTTTGGTGATCAAAACGATCAGCCAAAGCGACCTATAATGCATGTGGATCCTCCTCAGCAAGATACTCAGTTTGTAGAATGCCATGCATATGTCTTCGAATGAAGATCATAGCAGTGACTTTTTTAGCTTCTCCAACAGGCTCGTCCGCTGCTTCTTTAATGGCAGGACGCAAGTTCTTTGCAGTGAGGTAGAGCTTCACATCTTGAACCCACTTGAGGTAGTTCCTTCCAGAGACTCCAAAGCGATGAAGTCGAGTTTGTTCAAATTCAACATGTTCCTATCACAAAATAGATGGACAAGATGTGGTTAGTGTAATGGAGAAAAAAAAAAATCAATCCATTCACATAGGAGTAGAACATACAGGTTTCAATAGACATGTATTGGTTTAATTTTGCATGAAAAATTTCAGGTTTTCATGGGTGATGTTTTTAAATGAAAACTTCATGTTTTCAAACAAGACATGTTTATAAGAAACTTCAGGTTTCAAAATAATTATGAACTTCAGGTTCATATATTCCTGCAGGCAAACACAAATATATATGTAAACAAATATGCAACAAGTATATGCAAAAAATATAACTTCAGGTTTATAATTATAATTGAATTAATTTATTTGGAGTTCGGGCCAAATTAAAGTGTGGGTGAAAAAATATAAAACCCATTGGGCCTAAAAATAATTAGGCGAATAACATTCGGGGCCCGAAAGAAAAAATAAGTCCACAGGGTGGCTTAAAAAAAATGGTCCGTACTATCTAGGCCCAAAAATTGGGCTAGTGGTCTCAGGTGTAGGCTGCAGGCCTACGAGGAGAACAAGGCAGGGGGTTGGGTTGCTGCAGGCAAGCCCAAAGGTTTGTAAATTTTTTATTTTTATTTTTTTTTACGAGCTTAGCAGGTCAAACGCAACAGCAAGCCCATTGGGCGCTGTACGATGTAGGCTGAGAATCAGAGCCCAAGAGGGCTCGGGTAGAGTCCAAAAACATCCCAGTCGTAGCTGGGTGTGTTCACCGGGGAAGAAAAACCGGGTTTTGGTCGACGGCGTCGCGTCAGGCGGTCGACGTTGGGACAAGGATGCTCAGCATGAGTCCGTGGGTTGCCAAAAACCTCAAAATAAGAACGAAGATTTGAAAAAAAATATCGACATTCGTTGTGAAAACCCTAAAATTTCGAATCAGGTTTTTCATAAAAAACCTATGAGATTCAATCGAATCTCGGTCAATTGATGTAGAAGACGAGCTTCAGGTTGTCAAACATAGTGACCCGAGGTGTGAGGATGGGCTGCAGGCCATCCTGCGATGATGGGGGACGCCGTAGTTGGCGTCGAGGCTTGCTGGGTTTCAACATGGAGCCTACGGCTTTGGCTTAGGGACTCGATGCAGGCTGCAGGCCTGGCGAGGGAATGGGCTAGGCCATCGCAGGCTGCTGGCCTGGTGGCTTGCAGTCTTGCATGGTGCAAGTGCACAGGTTCGAAGAACCCTAGATTTCCCGACTCCAGTTTTTTTCAATTCAAATATAACTCAATTATATGCAAAAATATTTGATTCAATTCATGCCAAATATCAAATTCACATAATTGAACAATTATGATTATGAGGCATACACAATTTATGTAGAATCTAAAATACGTAAAACATAAAGTTGGGTCATGCATCATGGTGAATGTTCATGCTATCAGGGCTGCAAAATATCGAGTTAAAAGCCGTTGTTTTGAAAGAACCTGATTGCGTGATGATATGGATGAACTGGTTTGATGCAGAAAAAATTCTTCAACGTCAGATTCCTAAGCATAGCGGTAGGAGCGTGCTGATAACGTGTTGTGGTCTATTTTATCTGACAAGGTTAAAGGGGGCCGGCGGCAAAGAGTGTAGAGAGAGATGTGTTTGTAGAATTGTAGGGGAATATGTGTGTGTTGTTATCCCTCCTACATTGTGCCTTTATTTATAATAAAAGAGGAGAAGAGATATTCCTTCATCCCCAAGGAATATAAGATACAATGGGAAAGGATAACTAGAATAAAATCTAATCTAGGATTTACACAATCACACCTAAACTAGGAATGTTTACAACACATCCTTATTTCTTCCTCTTTGACCAATTTTCTTGATCATCTTTCTCCCATATACTTTCCTCATTTCTTAAGTACCCAAAGTCAAAAAATAAAAGTAGTTACCAAATGGGCTTGTAGCTTTAAGATTTAGTTTTCAATTTAAAAAAAAAAAAATGAAAACTAAAAACTGAAATGATTATCAAATGGATCCTTAACTTTTGTTTTTTTTTCACTTCGCCATGAAAGACTCTAATCCCAAAACATGGACGGAACTTGAAACTCGAATTAAGTTGAGTACGTCACATAACACTCGAATTAAGTGAGGAGTGTCAATAAAAGTCATTCATATAAAGTCTCCATTTTTTTTGCTTGCATATAAGTCTATTACCCTCAATTGTAATGCAGCCTCTGACAACACTGAAGATATTCTACCATTAGATGATCATCCATTATTTAGGTAGAGTTTATTGGTTGATGATTCATAACCCAAACGTAAAAATCAGGAAACAAAAGCTTAATTATACTCTTAATTAATAAGACTCGGCGGGTAGACTCGATGGCGTAATCAGGAAAACAAGATAAAACATGATCAAACTTCCTTTTTAAACTATCGTCATAACAACCAACTAACGAGCTTCAGTCTCAATCTTAACCTCAACTTCAGAATCATCGGTTATATAGTATGCAGAAAGAGGACGGTCGCTAAGCATTTCTGTAGAACGATGGAAAAGAGTAATGCGATCACTCGTCACAATCCCCCAACGCCTACCGATTTTGCTTCTCAAATCGTCCACAGTACATGTTTCTTTTATTCGTACATAGCCGACACTTTGGTTTGGAAACTTGAGCAAAATATTGCATTTTGGCAGACCAGACTGTGTGACACTGAGCCTCAGCATACCATATCGTTCGCCAACGTGATTTTCAACAGTCTCATGATTCTGCAGCTCTATGTTATCAGCCCAAAGGCTCTGCCTATGAACTTCGATATTCAAACGCTCCTCGATCCTCTCCTTCGCTTGAAGAACAGTTGCAGTGGGTGGTACTTCAACCTCTGGTGTGATTTGCCCTCCTGTAATTATTATGAGAACCATGGCCACAAAGAAAAGAACCACCAAATATTTCTTAGTTTTTTTCTATGTGAATTAAGTTCTTATTTTTCCTCCATAGTGATAAATATTTTTGGAGGAGGTAAGCGCTCCTACTTGTTTTTAAAAACATAAAATTCATAAAAGGACGTTCTCATCACTCTAGTCGCATTTTTTTTCAAGTGTAACAGCTAGAAATGTCATTTCTCATGACGAAAAAAATCATTTCTTATCCATGATTAATGTTTTAGAGAACCCACTTTTCGTGTTGTTTTGGTGACATGGCATAATGTTTGGCTTTTTTTTATTATTCTAGGCGAAATAGAACATTTAGGTAAATTAATCAGTTGGGATTAAGTATTGTTCTTGAAAAAAAATTGACACGCGGGCAACACTGAGGGCAAAATGAGTTAGGAATTTCAACCGCTTGCGCAAAAGTTAAGATTCCTTACAACATTTGCAAAATATTTGGCTCGTTACAATTTACACGTAAATTCTTCTTTAAATCCATTCAAAAATTGACACGTTTTTCTTCTTTCAAGAGCATTACATGTTCAATCATACAAATTATGGATCTAATTTCCACAAATCTTTGAACCAGGTACTAGGAAAAATATAGATTTCTCAACGTGTGCCGAATTGTTATAGGTTTATTTACAAAAACAAATACTTCTATTCGGGCAAGATTTCCCCTTGCACAGCTCCACAAGGAGGCGGCACTTTGTTGGTTGTCGGGCGAGTTCTTGCTGCTTGGTGCACTGCAAGAAGAGTTTGTAGTTAGTTTGAAAGGTGCCTTTGTAGGGCCTTTCGTTTAGGCCTTGAGGCTCACAATCAATACTAACAAGGATTTGTGCGTGCCACTGTTATCTTAGTATAACAGACTGTCGAATAAGTGTGAGTTAAGTTGATTACTTGCGCCCCAAGTTTCTCCAACTTCTTATTTATCAAAGGATTGCCACAGATGGGTTAAGTCTGTATTAAGTTATTTTCTTGCCTTGTAAACAAGGACTTTTAGTTCATAATCTTGCATGTCCAAAACAAAGGGAGTTCAAGCCCTTTTCAACCACTTCCTCGATCATAGTTTGCTTTTAATGAAACCAGGTTTATTAACTTAACCAGATTCGAATGCAAATGGGACTCTTAAGTAGAAAACAGTTTAAAATAACTTGAATACATGCTGGAAAGTACATTAAGCGACATATCTACTAAATGAAAGTACAGACAAAGACACTCGGGCAAGATTTCACCTTGTCGAGCAAGGTTGAACTTCTTGCAACCACTTTTCTTTGGGTTTACAGAAGATTGTATGTTGAAAGGGATGGAAAGTAAATAGATTTTACATGAGGGAATCGATACTACAACACTAAGGGAAGGTAGCAGAGCTTTTACACTAGACAAAAAGATGGCTTTTGGAAGGGAATTATAGCTAAAAGGACTAAATCTGGACAAGTTTAAGCTTTCTGGGTATGAGCTGGCTTGAGAGCAGAGTTTTTATGTCTTTTGATTGGTTGGTTGAGTGTCTATGTCTATGGTGTCTCTTTCTCCTTTTATAGGCAATTTGGCCTGACCCTTTTTGCGTTGCCTTTAACTAAGATTACTCGGAGGGTAGTGAGTTATTGCTTTATGTACTTGTCTTGCCCTTGAAATACTGAAAATGTGCTTTTGGCTAGTGGTGAGTTGGTCTTTGTCACCCATCACTTCAATCATAGGTACATGGTATATGCTGTGGTTGAAACAGCTTCACTTTGCTTTGGGCTTGTCGACTGGGCTTCGGGCAAGTTCCCATTTGCTTTGGCATCCTTAGGCTTCCTTATCACGAAGCCCAATGTTTAAATATTCACCCAAATAGTGCCCATTTTAATCATTGTTAAGTTTGTTAACCAAGACATAATGATGATTAAACACTAACTGCATGCTTTAACTCGGGACTTGCACCACTTAAATAGCCGTTTTTGAATAAACCTTTGCACTAACCCATGATCTTTAATGTTAACTAACTACCTGTTATATAACCACCATTTAAATTTCCTCGGCCCACACTTCCATCCATCTTTATCCTCTGAATTTGCAGAATTCTTGAACCCTCTTGCCTTCACAACTCTTTCTTGCTTTCTGCTTTCAATCTTTTTCACTTCTCTTCCAAAAATCAATCATGGCACCTAAACTTCGCCCTGCATGTGAGTCTAGTGAGGGGATTATTACTATGCGCTGCCGACTCAACGGCCTTCATCGCCCTCGGGCTGGCCTGAACCTGTCGATTTTTTTCGAATAAGGAGTGGTACAATCACTAGGGCCTGCTTGGACTGCCTGAGTCCTAATTGCGGTGGAGAACAACATGCCTTCTACTAATTGGTTCAATCCTAGCCCCTACTCCGCCGAGGCTGGCATCTCAACCTCCAAATCGTCCAATTTCAGAAGGGGTTTTGCACTAATGAAGGATGAGGCCTGGTCATAATGGGTGGACGAGCTCGAGCCCATCTGGAAGCAAAAGTTGATGGCCAATAGAATCTACGAGCTCATCATGCTCTCCAAGGTCACAGTTATAGCCAAGCCCGAGCTTCTGACCACAACTCTAATTTTCTGGAACAATGGGACCAACATATTCGACTTTAGAATGGGTCCCATGTCTCACACGGTCCTCGACATGGCTCAAGTCTTTAGCTAAAGGCCCTCAGGTAGATGTGTGGATATCACACATGATTGGTCATCGCCCTCTTGCCTGACTGTTAAGGTTCAGAGGCTTCCGAATCTATTAGTCGTCTAGAGTATAACTCCTCCACGTTTAAGAGCTATGAAACGTCCTTTGCAGCCTTCATCCCATTTGCAAAGAAGACATTCAGCCTACCCTTCTTCACTGCAGATAAGGCTCAGGGACACATGTACGTCCTCCTTTATTGGTCGAATAAAGTGAAGCTAGAATGGGTCCCTTTGGTGGAGGCCCTACATTCATTTGATGATATGGCCACGAGGCCTTTCCTTCTAGCACACCTCTACCATCTTCTCTATGAGATGACCAAGGGTGAGCCTTTCGAGACCAACCTTAACGGGCTTACCTGGATGGTTCAGCTCTGGCTTTAGTGGTACTTCCCTAAATTTTGAGTGCCTAACTTGGAGTTCCCTTTCCCTGAAGGAGTGGCTCCAGCCTGTATCCTGGCGGAGGCTTCTATCACGAACCACTCCACCCTTGCTTGCCTCTACTTCTTCAGAGTCTGTTGAACTCAAGCAGACTTGGAGTAGGGTGCCTCTGTGCTCAAAAGGTACCCATGGTTCTCAGACCAAATTTTCCAAGATACCTTCGAAGAGGATGCCAACTGCCATTGCAAGGAGAAATTCATAAGCTGCATCCAACAGATGGATTTGGCTTGGGGAGTGTGCAGTGACTGCACGGGCTACGAGCGCAGGCTAGAACTCTACCACCCTAATTTCTATGGTAGGCAGTTAGGATTTAGGCAGGTAATCCTAGTGCCTTACTTTGACTCCATGCATTGTGGAACCTTCTATCGCCTCCACTCTCCTGCCGACGTGACATTTCAGGCAGCTCGGCGCAGCTTGGAAATAATGAGCAGAATAGCACACAAGCCCGTGGCCTTGAATTTTGAATGCACTACTTCCTTTGCCACTTGGTAGGACACCAAGTGGTCAAAGAAGTATGATGGGGACATCAGACAGGCCCATGATCGTCTCTTCGGGCAGGTTTTCTTCAACTCTCTCCCTAAAAAGAAGGAGTTTGAGAACTGGAAGTAGACGATCAACCAGAATAACCAGCCTTTTCTTATAGGTATACCCTATTACTTTTGTTTTGCTTCTCTTTGTGATGCTTCCATAGTTTGTCATTCGCTAAGTCTTATTTTGGTCTTGCAGCCCAAGGCAACGCTGAAGAAGTGGATGTTGGGCCAGAAGAAGAAGCTGCAAATGCTTTGGTTCACCGAGAGGCCGCTGCTGAGGCAACAAGGCAAGGAGCAGGGTCCAGCCAAGCTGCTGGAGATGCTGGAGACATCTCCAAGCTCTTGGGGGATTTATAGACCGAGGTTGGGCCTGAAGTGGAGACGAGGGCTACTATTGTGGAATCTTCAGATTCTGAGCTCGAGGAGAGGCCCCAAGCTCAACTTACTTTGCCTGGCCTGATGGCGACTCTCACCAAGAAGAGGACCAGGTTACAGACCTTTTAGGCCTCCAAACTTTCCTCTGCTCTTCCAGTTGATGCGGGCAGGAAGAAGTAGAAAGCTGCAAGTAAGTAACTTAGTCTCAATTCTCTTGTTTTCAAATTTGACCTTTATGAGTTTTGAGCTAACATACTTATTTCTTTGTAATTAGGGCCTTCAGTCTCTAAGAAACCTGCCCCCACTCCCAAAGAATGACAGTCGGGCGCAAAAGTCCCAGCAAGAGGATACGGAAGTCTTTTCTAAGATCCTTGAGGAGTTGAAGGTATAAATTCTCCTAACCTTGAGCATTAAGTCGATTTTGAACTTTTCTTCCCTTAATCACTTTAACTAATTCTCTGTTGCTGTTTGTTTGCTTGAAATAGGATACTAGAGCTGAAGGGATTTCCCAGCCCGAGCCTTCATCTCCTCTAGCCTAATCGGTGCATCTTTCCCCTTCTCAGGCCAAGCTTTCACATGTATACTTCTACCTTAATCCAGGTCAAGTTTGTGATTTTCCCCAGTTTCAAAGCTAACAACCACCTTTATTATTTTCTAGGCAAAGGTTGGGGTATCCATACCTTTAGTCGGGCAAAGCTCAGCCTCTACCTCTTCTACTCTTCCTTCAGCCATGGTGGTGACTCCCACTTCTTAATTCAATCCAATAACTGGGGAGTTGCTGCATTTTGTGGAGGATGACAACACTTCAGTAAGTTTCCTTCTTTTTCAAACCCTTCTGAATCTTCTTCGAATTTTCTTCTAAGTCCTTCCTTGACTTTTACTTTGTTTTGCCTTTTTCCAGTATTCTCTAATGCTCAAGGCCACAAACCAGCCATCACCAGCTTTTGGGGAGCCTATAGTCCCTGAGATACTCGTGGTCTCAGAGGTGACTAGCCCGAAGGCTCATCGAGTTGCTTCTCAGGCCAGCCCACCTGTCTCTCTCAAGGCAGTTGTGACAAAAGAAGTTCCTCCCCTAGAAGCTCAAGGTCCAGCTCAGGTATACAAGTATTCCTACTTCTGTTCTTACTTTGGTTTAAGTATAAGCTGGTTCGCTAACTTACTTCATTCTCTGTTCAAAACAGCCTTCTGGTGTGGGCTCAAGCAAGTCTCCTCGGCTCGCAACTGGTTCTTCCTAGGCCCTTCAAAGCCTATGGGTCACAGAGATCCCCATCCCCAAGCCTAAGAAGACTATTGCGGCCACCTCTACTTCTGGGTCTCTCCCTTCTATTTTGATTGAAGCTGCCTCCACCAGTGAGGCCTCCGAGGGTGATGAAGTGATGCCCTATCCTCTCGTTTCTATTCCAGCCATGACCTCATTGCCCGAACTAGTCAGAGAGTTTGGGCAAACACGACCAAGTTGAGGTCTCTAAGGTGCCTTTCTGAACCCTAACATTTCCAAGATTTGCGCCAAGTCTTCAGAGAGTGGATGCGGGGGGTCTTCACTGCCTCATTCAGTCTCAAGGCTCTCCAAGAAGTAGAGAAAACATTTACTGAGTTGTATTAAGCTCAGCAAATGTCAAAGGTTCAGTATGAGTCTTTTCTTTTATTCTTTGAGAACTTGAGGGCTCTAAAGGATCAGCACATTCGGGCAGAGAGGCAAGCCAACCGGGTGAAGTGCTATAGGGAGAAGCACCTTCGGACTTCAACTTCTCTGCAGCAGCTAGTGGATGAGGGCTCAGCTATGGAAGATCACATTATGGTGGTTGCCTCTTAGATCCAGAAACTGGAGGAGCAGCTCTCTGCTTTGAAGGCTGAGCAGATGACCTTCTCGAGCAAGCTTTACTAGAAGATTGAAGAGGTAAAGAGGGTCAACCAAGAAGTCGAGGACTCTGAGGCCCAACTAGCCAACATCAACATTGCCCTTGATGAACCTGGCCAGATTTTTACCATCATGCGGACCTATCACTCTAGGATAGCTGCATTAGCTAGGGATGTGAACTTGTTAGGCTAGGATTTTTGTAACTCTTTCCCATTATGAATAAAAAGTCCCATTTGCTCCACTTTTAACTTGTCCATTTTCTTTTACATGTTTTAAACAAAAACGCTTCAACACTTCTACCACTGTTTAAATTTCATCTATATAACAATCTCTGACATCCCACAAAGTTGGGTGATATTTCTTTAAAAACTTAACATTGACTGGATGCCTTTGCAAGTTTCTTTCTAAATCTGTCAAGTAGTACCCTCCTCTGTCTAATACTTGATTGATAGTGAAAGGACCTTCCCAAGTAGGACTCCACTTCCTAAAACCTTTAACTTGAGCTCCTAAATGAAGAACTGCCTTCCATACCAACATGAAGAACTGCCTTCCATACCAACTCTCATTCTTTGAAGGTTTTCAACTTCACTTTCTTGTTATAAGCTCGGGCAATAACTATTTTCCCCTCTTGGATCTTGTTTAGAGCTTCAATTCGGGCTACGTCCAGATCTTCAATCCTTTGACACATGGCCTGGATATATTCCTCATTATGCAGACCAAACTGGTTCTGAAGTTTCACAGAACTTATATTGATTTCCATAAGGAGCACATCATCTTGCCCGAAGGTTAAGGCATAAGGGGTGGTCCTAGTTCTTGCTCTCTTTGAAGTTCTGTAAGCCCAAAGAGTATCTCCCAACTTCCCGTGCCATCTTTCTAGGCTATCTACCACCATTCTCTTAATAATGTTCACCAAGATCTTATTGCTAACTTCTACTTGACCATTTGATTGGGGATAATAAGGACTAGATTGGAGCATCCTTATCTTGAACTTGTTTGCAAATTCTTCCACTTCTTTCAAAATAAAAGATGGCCTTCGGTTTGTAATAGTTATCGTGAACACCCCATATCTGTGTAAGATCTTGGTTTTAATAAATTTCTTCACAGCTGCTGAAGTGATAGTCTTCACAACTGAAGCTTCTACTATTTGGTAAAGTAGTCTGTTGCCACAATTATGAAGGTGTGCCCCTTGCTGGAAGCTGGGTATATTTGCTCGATGAAGTTTATTGCCTATCCTCTGAAAGGCCAAGGCTTCACTATTGGATTCAAGGGTACTGAGGGTATGTATTGGAGACGGCCATGCCTTTGACATTCTTCACAACCTTTGGTATAAGCTTTACAATCGTTTTCCATGTCAGGTCAAAAGTAGCCATACCTTCTCAGCAACCACCTCATCTTGGTTCCAGCTTGATGTGCTTCACAAATGCCTTCATGCACTTCAGCCATTACCCTAATTGACTATTCCAAGCCTAAACATTTCAACAGGAGTCCATCTGGAGTCTTTCTTAGTAAAGTTTTGTTCCACATGACAAACTTAGTTGCTTGTTGCCTAATCTTCTTAGCTGTGGGAGAAGAAAGGTCTTTCAAGTACCGAGTGATGGGTGTTCTCTAGTATTTTAGCTCAGGTTCCTTGGTCATTATATATCTAAGTTGAACCCTCTCTCAAAGATAGAAGGGAGATTTCTTCTTTGTACCTCCACATTCACTTCGAACTTTCTTTCTTGAATCTGTGCTCCAGAAGCCAACTGTGACATCTCATTGGCATTTAAATTTACTTTTCTGGGAATATGAGTGATTGATACTTATGTACCCTAATAACTTAACAACTGAGTACTTGCCAAATAATAACCTACCATTGTGATGTGTCTGCACTTGTAGTCTCCATTCACCTGACTAATCACCAACTCTGAATCACCAAACACCTCAACTTCAGTTGCCCTTAACTCTATCAGGATTTCCAAGCCAATGATTAATGCCTCGTACTTTGCCCTGTTATTGGTAGTATCTTGATAATCCAAAAGGAATGAATAACAATGTTGAACTCCCTTTGGATCAATAATGAAAATCTTAGCTCCAACAACATGTTGAGTACAAGATTCATCAAAATACAACCTCCAAGGAATGATCCATAGGCTAGTTATTCTCCTTACTTCTTGCTAGATCCATTATTCCTTGCTCGAGTGATCTTTGCTTGGTATGATCAAAAGACTAGCCACTTCCAGAGTTCCTAGGATGTTGACCAGTTTATCCTGTGATTCTTCATGCTCAGTCAAGAAATTTGCAATTGCTTGCCCTTTTATTGCCCTTTGGGGTACATACTGGAAGCTGAACTCTGATAGTGCGAGAATCCACTTCCCAATTCTTCCAGTTAGCATTGGTTTAGACAGGATGTATTTCATCACATCAATCTTGGCAATGATATAGATGTGGCAAGGCAACATGTAATGCCTTAACTTGCAAGCAGTGAAGTATAAAGCTAAACATAGCTTCTCGATTGGGGTATATCTTGTTTCTACCTCAGTAAGGATCCTACTGAGGTAGTATATTGCTTGCTTCTTTCCTCTTTCATTGTTTTGGGCCAACAAGCTTCCTATTGACTTTCTTAGAGGTAGAGATATATAGCTTCAAAGGTTTCACCTTCTGAGGGGGCATAAGTACTGGTGGAGAGGCTAGGCAAGGTTTCACTTTGTCAAAAGCCTCTTGGTGTTGTGGGCCCAATTTAAACTCTTCTTGATTCTTCAGTCTTAGTAAAAGAGTCAATAGTTGGATTTTGCCTGCCAGATTAACAATAAATCTCCTTAAAAAGTTGATCTTCCCTAATAGCCTTTACAATTGCACTTTGTTGGTGAGGGAAGGTGACTCCATTATAGCCCGAGCTTTGTTTTTGTCTATCTCTACACCTCTCTGATGAACAAGGAATCCTAAAAAGTTGCTCGATCTGACTCCAAAAGCACATTTCTTAGGATTCATTTTCAAGTTATGGGTCCTCATTCTTACTAAGGCTTGTCTGAGGTCTTTTAAGTGTTGCTCTTCAGTTTTAGATTTTAGCACAATGTCATCAAAGTTTACCTCCATGCTATACTCAATTAAATCATGAAAAATGGCATTCATTGCTCTTTGATAAGTAGCACTAGCATTTTTGAGTCCGAATGGCATGACTACATATTCATATGCTCCTACATGTCCTGGGCATCTAAAGGCTGTCTTATGTATATCTTCCTTAGCCATTTTTATCTGATTATATCTAGCATTTCCATCCATAAAAGAGAGGACTTTATGTTTTACAACCGCATCAATAGACAGATCAGCCATATGCATGGGGTATTCATCTTTAAGCGTGGCTTCATTAATTTTTCTATAATCAACATAACATTAGATGGCATTAGTTACAACTTTTAATACAGGCACAATGTTGGCCAACCACTCAACATACTTGGCAGGCCTAATAAATCTTGCCTTCACCAACCTCACGATCTCTTATTTGACCTTTTTTCTATCTCATTTGACATTCTCCTTGGTGCTTGCTTCACAGGTTTGTACCCTTCCTTGATAGGCATTTTGTGCTCTACTAAACTGGCGTCCAATCCAAGCATTTATGTATAATGCCGCACAAAGCAGTCTTTAAATTCATGCAAAAGGTCTACTATCTTTGCCCAATCTGCAGTTTCCAACAGGCCACTGAGTTATTTTGGCCTTGGATCCTCCTCAATCCCCAAATTAATGGTTTCCAAGGGGTCTTGTACTTCTGGTGCTGGCTTGTCGGGCTCTGTACACAAAAATTCAACTGACTTTGGACTCTCGGGCACTTCATCTGACCAATGCAAGTCATATATACACTTAGCCATGTGAATGGCTGCCTCTATTTCCTCTCCCAAAAACTCTTATTCCTTTTTGTTCTTAGTGCTTGAAGCCTCTTTCTCCCCTTCTGCCTCATCCTTAACTGATATCTCTCACATTTTTTTTTTCTCTTTCCCATACACCAGCAGTCTCTTGATTAAGGACCTGACTGTAATCACTTGGTCATTCCTTCTCTGTTTTGACATCATTGGTGTTGGTGGGCAGGGACAATGTGAAGCTTGTCCCATTCCTCATTGGTGAGAGACAATCCTTGTTCTAGAAGCTTTTGGGCCGTTACCTTAGTCGGGCGATCGTTCTCATTAGCTCCTAAACACTGCAAGATCCCAACACTAGGATTGTAAAAACTTGCTTCAGCAACATTGGCTGTGGGGAGAAATGGTCGTGACTCAACCTTCACTATTTCCCAAAATCGTGGTTCCTCGGCTCTGGACTCATGGTAGACAGCAACTTGTTGATGTCAAGTGAAGGGCACTGACAGACTTTGGTGAATCCTATCCTTGCCTAGCAATGCTCCATAAGTAAAGCTGTTATCCACCACAAAGAATGCTAGCATGATTTGCTTGGATCCCAAGTCTACTTTCAATGGCAATATCCCATGTGTTCTGGTGATGGCTCCAGAGAAACTGAAAACTGTTAGATCAGTGAGAATAAGATATTCCTCACTTCTACACAACCTCTTCATCTGTTTAAGTGGAAGCACGTTGACCGTTGCTCCACCATCTATTAACACCCTTTTCAAGGGTACTCTCTCCAGATGAGCTATTACGTATATGGGCTTGAGGTGGTTTACCAAGGCTAGGCTCGGTCAACTGAACACCATTTGGTCAGAATACACCCTCTCATGCTCCTTTCGTATAGGTTCTGGCAAGTCTGCCATGCTTGATCTTTCTTTCCCAGCTTCGTCAACACTAACAAGTGCCATCATTGGTTCTAGTGCCAAATAATCACCCTCCATTGTGGCTGGTTGATCTGGTTTGGCACAGAACATGGCTGATAACACGTAAGCCATGTTTATGTGGAAGTTGCTGGGTCCAGGTACTTCTTCTTCATTCATTCCTCCAATATGATACACACATTAATCCATCCATGCTTATGCATCTTTTGTCAACATCAATTCTGGCACCTCTTCTTCTCTGGCTACACCAAAGTCATGTAACTCCCTTGGGATTTCATACAGAGTATCTACCAACAAAGGTGAAGGTATTCCCCTTTCAGGTGAAATGGTACCAAAACATATAGGTTATGGATTCCAGCTTGGTGTAGGCATCATCACTACACTCTCTTAAGCTCTTCTCAAGATTCTGTATTTCCCTAGATGGGGGTTCTGAGGCACATGATCTCCTTCAACCTTAGCTTTACTATTGGTTCTCTTTATTTCTTTCTTACTCCTCCACTAAAGTTGATTCTTTCCCCCTTGGGCAACCTTCTCAAACTTGACATTTTCAGAGGCTTCTAATTTGGCAGGGATTTTTAGTGAGTTCATGTGAGCTTTGTGTTGCCTCTGAACTTTTCTTGTCATGGATGCCCCCATCTTTTTAACAGGTCTTCCATCATTCCCAACTACATACCATTTTCGGCCGAGTTGGGTTGAATCTTTCTTAGTGACTGGAGGAATCAGGTTCATTGTTATTTCTTTCCACCATTGCCTCATACTACCATTATAACTAGGCTGGGGAGGTTTTACATACACCCACCTTGGAATCTTCGCTTCTTTATCTTCCACCTCTTCAGAGGCTTCATAATTTTTGAATATTTCAGACAAGCCCTTGGGCTTTGAGTCTTGATAGGAGCATATTTATACGACTTAGTTGGCTTGTTCTTGTGCATTTATGTTGTTATTCTTTAGTTATTTTAGTCTTTTAAGCCATTTTCGTGTGTTTTCAGGTTCTAAGGGCAAAGTATGCAAGAAAGTGCATTTTGGAGCCTTTTGGAGCAAAATTGGGCTTGGAATGGATATCACATGCTTGGAGCAAAAGGAATGGACGAAATTGAAGATTTGAAGATGTTAGGATTCCTAATTGAAGAAAGATTCCTAATTGAAGAAGGATTCCTAATTGGAGATGGATTCCTACTCAAACAAGGATTCATACTTGAAGCAGGAAAGTTAAGCCAAGGTTTCCTATTTTGGTTTGACCTTTCCTAATCCTAAATATTCCTAAGTTCCAGCAACATTGAAGGCTTCCTATGCATTTTAGGACACAAAGTGAACTTCCCTTGCACCAAATCAGTCCTTGCCGCACCATCCCTTTATTTCCCATCCTTGCCGTGCAAGGAATCCTTTTCTTGCCTAAAATCTGGACCTAAATCAGCAAGGAAATCCTTTTTCCTTGCCTTGCAAGGTATTTCCTTACCCTTTCCACCCTTGCCGCACCTACTTGCCCAATTCCCTTAGGATTCTGACTTTAATTCCTATTTCCCTTAATGTTTTGGTTTAATTTCTGTTTCCTAAATTGTTTCCTAGTTTTATGACCCTAAAGTTTTTAAATAAAACTTCCTTGGCCGCACAAAAGAAATTCATTCACTCACCCATTCACGCCAGAATTCATCCCTACACATTTGCCGCAACTCTCTTTCATCCAAAACACATTCCTGACCCCAAAACACATCCCATACACTTCACTCACCTTTGTGCCGCAGCAAGGAGGAAGAAGGAAGGACTCTTGGATGTTTAAGCTTGATTGTTGGAGCATTCTAGGTGTAATTCGTTCTATGTTTACAATGTATAATTTCTTTTCCTTTCGTTTTGCTGTGAACATGAGGAACTAAGCTCTTTTGGCTAGGGGGCTATTCAAAGCCATGAATATGCTTGCAATATGAATTGATTACCTTCAGTTGTGATTTCATAAATTGTGAATTCAATTTGCTTAACTGTTTGATTGATAACTTATTCTTGTATGTTGATTGAGAGTGCACGCTTAGTTTTCATGCATGAATTTGATGCTAGAATATAAGGGAGTTTCACCTAATCGTTATGAACTTATATTCATGTGTAGTGGAGGTTGCCAGTCACGATCGTGTTAAGTGAATTCTTGGCAGGAGTATCATGCTTTTCATAGTTACGAATGCCTCGTCAATGCTTATAGTTCTCACAAAGCTTAATGATCTCTGATTGTATCTTTATTGTGCTGTTCACGTAGGGGACTTTTAGAGAATGTGTTGAGTTGTTGTATGCGTTATCCCGTCCAATTCAATAACTTAAGGAGCACTTGAAGGTTAATTTAAGCATACCTATTTAATCTGGGGTGTTGAGTTTCATGGTTTATCGAAAAAAACAACTGAAAATTGGTTTGTATGGAAGTGTTTCATGTGTGGAGAAGAACCCTCTAGCTAGCCCATCATCCATAGTTTTACCCAAATTCGTGCAGATTTCATTAGTTCTTTAATTTACTTGTTTTGTTTTCAAATTCGTCAAAACCCAATCCCGATTTACTTTGTTGAGTCATATTAGTTAGAATTTGATTTAGTTTGTGTATTTAAGTGTTTAGAGTCAAGCAAAAACCTATTTTCGTCCAAATTCACTCTCAGTGGCAGATTTGAGTCTTTTAGGTTGTTTTGTGCTGTTTTGAGTCTTTTGAGTTTTTTAGTGTTTTAGAGTTTAGTTTTGCATTCTTTGAGTCTAGTTTAGTGTTTTAAACTTTGTTTTTACATTTTTGAGTCAGTTTCAAGTGTTTAGCAATCCCTTCTAATCCCCGGTCTAGAACGATCCCTACTTGTACATATACTACAATTGTCAAAAAAGGGTTTAATTTGTGTGCTTGTTTTACATCGCATCAAATTTTTGGCGCCGTTGTCGGGGATTAGCAACTTTGCTAATCCCTTGGATTTTTCTTTCTGTTTATTTTTTAATTTGTTTAAGTTTCTGACTTTGTTTTGTTTTCTTGTTTTTAGGTACTAGTTTATGACTCGAAGCTCTCAACTTGTTCGTAAGAATATTTTGGACTTTGACGACGATTTTGAGAGGACTTTGAGAAAGAATAAGAATCAACAAGAGCCCCAACCATCTCAACCTGCACCAAATCTTGAAGAAGACGAAGTACAAGTGGAGGAGGAGGCCACGGCTCAGATTTTAGAGGAAGCACTAGCCATGGCAGCGGACGATCGAACAATCAAGGAGCTTTCTGCCTCGGGATTGGACAATGCCGCACCTCTATGCATCCAATACCCCACGGCTGCTCAAGGCAAGACTGAGGAGTTTGAGTTGAAGTTAAGCTTGCTGCACCACATTCCAAAGTACCATGGGCTGTCCATGAAGGATCCAAACAAGCACTTGAAAGAGTTCGAAGTGGTGTGTTCAAGCATGACCCCTGTCAATGTCGATGAAAGCATATTGAAGATGAAAGCTTTTCCTTTTTCTCTCTTGGAAAAAGCTAAAGATTGGTTGTACGAACTAGGCCCCGGAACTGTCACATCTTGGGAGAGCATGAAACGGGCGTTCTTGGAGAAGTTTTTCCCAACTTCTCGAGTCATTCTTCTACGCAAAAGGATTAGTGGCATTCAGCAAAATGAAGGTGAATCGTTTCCCATTTATTATGAACGTTTTAAAACTCTTGTTGCTTCTTGTCCACAACATCAAATGAAGGAGGAGCTTCTTCTTCAATATTTCTACGAAAGGCTTCTACCCATTGAACGTCAAATGCTAGATGCCTCAGCGGAAGGAGCTTTGGTGGACAAGACACCCACGGCTGCCAAGACTTTGATTGCTAACCGAGCTTTGAACGCTCAATAATATGAAGGTGTTGGACAAAGAAGCACCCCACGGCAACAACAAGTGAATGAGGTAAGTGCTATTTCCGAACTTCAAAATCAAATGGCTAACCTTACCACTCTTCTTTCTCAGGTTGTAGAAGGACCAAAAGTACCAAGTGTGTGTGGCGTGTGTTCTATCCAAGGACACCCCTCTGATAAGTGCTCGCAACTGATTGAGAATGGTGGATGGGAATCTGCCAATGCAGTGGGTTTTGGGAATCAACAACCACGAAGTGATCCTTTCTCTCACACATACAATCCTGGTTGGAGAGATCATCCAAATTTCAAATGGAGGGAGCCTCAACAACCACAACAACAAGGAGGATTTAGGCAGCAACCCCCGGGTTTCTATTCAAAACCATACGCACCTACACACCCCCAAGCACAACCTGCCCAAACTAAATCAGGTTTGTCCGTTGATAATGATCAGATTTTTCAATTACTAACTTCTATGGCGCAGGGTATACAAACTAGAGACAAAAAGGTGGATGAGTTGGAGAAACAAGTGGGGCAGATTTCAGAGTTCCTAGGGCAATTCAGGGAACAAGGCAAACTCCCTAGCTCAACCATTATGAATCCAAAGGGAGAATTTGAATCCGCCAAGGCCATTTTGTTGAGAAGTGGAAAAGAAGTTGGAACGGACCCCCAAGCATCAAAATCTGCCCAAATGGAGGACGAGAAGCTGCACCAAGAAGAGGATGTCCAACACACACCTATGGCAAGGAAGGAAACAATCTTGCCGTGCACTCCTAGCATTCCTAAATCGGCCACCACAGGTAAGTTGGGTTCAAATTGTGTTAATTCTAACCTTATTCCATCCGATGCACCCTTTCCTCGCAGATTCATGCAAACAAAGAAGAAGGAAAGCGAAAAGGACATTTTGGACACATTTAGGAAGGTGCAAGTCAACATTCCACTTCTAGATGCAATTAAACAAGTAGCCAAGTATGCTAAGTTTCTGAAGGAGTTGTGCACTACAAGGAAGAGGGCTTCGAACAAAGAGGTGGTAAGAGTAAGTGAGAATGTCTCAGCCGTTTTGCAACGCAAATTACCTTATAAATGCAAAGATCCCGGCAGTTTTATAATTCCTTGTGTTATAGGCAATACTCATTTTGAATCTGCCATGTTAGACTTAGGTGCATCCATAAATGTCATGCCATATTCAATTTATGCATCTATGAACTTGGGAGAATTGAAAAATGATGGAGTAATTATTCAATTGGCCGATAGATCTAATGCGTATCCAAAAGGTGTTTTGGAGGATGTTTTATTGCAGGTGAATCACCTAGTCTTTCCGGCGGACTTCTATGTGCTTGAAATGGAAGATTCGGACCGTTCCCCTCCATTACCACTTTTACTTGGCCGACCATTCATGAAGACTGCCCGAACAAAGATAGACGTATTCAAAGGAACATTAACCATGGAATTTGATGGGGAAGTGATTGATTTCAATATTTATGATGCTATGAGATATCCCCATGATAATCACTCTTGTTTCTCTATTGATATACTTGACTCTTGTGCGCAAGAATTCTTTGACAATTTGAGTGAGGATACACTTGAAAAGACCCTCACACAAGGCATTGGACTCAAAAACGAAGGGTTGGCACTTAGGCATACCCACGACAACAACAAGGACAACCTTGCCGTGCCTATTCAAGAGGAATTGGTGGAAATGGTTGCTGCCCTCGAGTCAAATCCAGAACATATTGGTGATTCTCCTAAACAAATTTTACTTCCCCTTTCAACTAACAAGTTGTTTCCGTCCATAATCTAGCCATCTTCCCTAGAGCTTAAACCATTGCCTAGTCATTTGAAGTATGTGTTTCTGGGAGAACAAGAGATGGTGCCCATCATCATCTCTTCTTCACTCACCGCTCAAGAGCAGGACAAGTTGGTGAGAGTGCTTTAGGAATACAAAACTGCCATTGGGTGGAGATTGGCCGATATCAAGGGAATTAGCCCAACTACTTGTATGCATCGTATACTTTTGGAGGAGGGGTTTAAAACATCTCGAGAGGCTCAACGCTGACTCAACCCTCCAATGATGGAAGTTGTGAAAAAGGAGATAATCAAGCTACTTAATTGTGGAGTGATCTATCCAATCTCCGATAGTCGTTGGGTTTCACCTGTGCAATGCGTTCCAAAGAAATCTGGCGTGACAGTGGTGAAGAATGACAAAAATGAGCTTGTGCCTACTCGAATCCAAACAGGTTGGAGGGTTTGTATCGATTATAGGAAGCTCAACGCCACCACAAGGAATGATCATTTCCCTTTGCCGTTCATTGATCAAATGCTTGAAAGGTTAGCAGGTTATGCATTCTATTGTTTTCTTGATGGTTATTCTGGTTATAATCAAATTGTCATAGCACCTGAGGACCAAGAAAAAACAACTTTCACATGTCCCTTTGGTACATTTGCTTATCGTCGCATGCCATTTGGTTTAAGCAATGCACCTGCCACATTTCAAAGATGCATAATGAGCATATTTTTAGATTATGTTGAGAAAATTATTGAAGTTTTTATGGATGATTTCAGCGTTTTTGGTGATTCATTTGATGGTTGTTTGCATAATCTTAATTTGATCTTAAAACGTTGCGTTGAAACTAACCTTGTTCTCAATTGGGAAAAGTGTCATTTTATGGTTAAACAAGGCATAGTTTTAGGTCATATCATCTCTGAAAACGGTATTGAGGTTGATAAGTCAAAGATAGATCTTGTACGTCACTTACCCTCTTCTACTTCGGTTAGAGAGGTTCGTTCTTTTCTTGGACATGCAGGTTTCTATCGACGATTCATCAAAGATTTCTCAAAGGTTTCCCAACCTCTTTGCCGACTCTTTCAAAAAGATGTGGCGTTTGACTTCAATGAGGAGTGCACGGCATCCTTCACACAACTCAAGAAGTTGCTGACCACGGCCCCAATTATTGTTCCACTTGATTGGAGCCTTCCTTTCGAGCTCATGTGTGACGCATCCGATTATGCTTTAGGGGCTGTTTTAGGACAAAGGAAGGACAAGAAGCCGCATGTCATCTACTATGCCTCCCGGACGTTGAATGATGCCCAATTGAACTATTCTACAACGGAAAAAGAACTTATTGCCGTTGTCTTTGCTTTAGATAAATTTCGATCATATTTAATTGGTACTAAAGTAATTGTTTTCACTGATCATGCAGCTTTGAAATATTTGCTCACAAAGAAGGAAGCCAAGCCAAGGTTAATTCGATGGATGTTGCTTCTTCAAGAGTTCGACATTGAAATTCGAGACAAAAAGGGAAGTGAAAACGTGGTGGCTGACCACCTAAGCCGTATGGTGCATGAAGAAGACTCTCTCCCTATTTCAGAGACATTTCCGGATGAGCAATTGTTATCCATTGAGGTAAGTGAACCATGGTACGCAGATTTGGTGAATTACTTGGTAACTAAACGTTTTCCCATCACTTTCACTAAACCCCAACGTGACAAACTCAAGAATGATGCACGATTTTATGTGTGGGATGATCCATATTTGTGGAAGTATTGTCCGGATCAGATTGTTTGACGATGTGTGCACAATTTTGAGTTTAATTCCATTTTGACCTTTTGTCACTATTATGCATGTGGGGGACATTTTGGCACCCAAGGAACAGCCCTCAAGGTGTTAGAATGTGGTTTTTATTGGCCTACATTGTTCAAAGATGCTCGAATGTTTTGTTTAACATGTGATAGATGTCAAAGAACAGGTAGCATAGGTGCCAAGGATCAAATGCCGCAGACCCCTATCTTCAATGTTGAAATTTTTGATGTTTGGGGTATTGATTTCATGGGTCCCTTTCCTTCTTCATATGGTTTCACTTATATCTTGCTTGCGGTTGATTATGTTTCCAAATGGGTAGAAGCAAAGGCTACCCGGACTAACGATTCTATAGTGGTTGCAGATTTCATCAAAACTAACATTTTCTCTAAATTTGGGATGCCACGGGTCTTCATCAGTGATGGAGGGTCGCATTTTTGCAATCGCACCATTGAGGCACTGTTTAAGAAATACAATGTCAAGCATAAGGTTTCGACACCTTATCATCCTCAAACAAGTGGCCAAGCCGAAGTTTCAAATAGAGAAATCAAGCAAATCTTAGAGAAGACTGTTGGGCCAACCCAGAAGGATTGGAGCTTGCATTTAGACGATGCATTGTGGGCGTATCGAACTGCCTACAAAACACCCCTCGGGATGTCTCCATTTCGGCTAATTTATGGCAAGCCGTGTCATCTACCTGTGGAACTAGAGCACAAGGCGCATTGGGCCGTGAAAACATTCAATTTGGACTTAGATGCTGCTGGAATGCATAGGAAGCTCCAATGGAATGAACTTGAGGAGCTAAGGAACGAAGCATATGAGAATGCCCGGATGTACAAGGAGAAAACAAAGGCGTTTCATGACAAGATGATTCGGGGCAAAACATTCTCCATTGGGCAGAAAGTGTTGCTTTTCAATTCCCGTTTACGTTTATTCCCTGGTAAGTTACGTTCTAAGTGGATTGGACCTTTTGTTGTTACTAATGTTTTTCCATATGGTGCAGTCCAAATCCGAAGCTTGAAAACTGGGCAAGAAATCAAGGTGAATGGGCATCATTTGAAGCCCTATTATGAGAACTTTGTTGAGCAGGTTGTGGAGGAAATCCCCCTCCAAGCCGTGGGCTCCAATGGGGAGTGACTGAGTTTTTTGTCCGGCTGTAAGACGTTAAAGCAAGCGCTACTTGGGAGGCAACCCATGTATTCAACAAAGGAAGACCTAGGAATCACTCCATTTCCAGATTTGCGTTCCTAAACCCTTCTCTTTGTTGTTGTTTCTTTTCTGCCATGTTGAGTGTGTTTCTTTGTTGTTTGTGTGTTTTCTGAGTTTATGCTTGAAACATTGAGGACAATGTTTGATTTAAGTGGGGGGGTAAACAAGTGTTTTTGCATAAAATTCGTGGGATTTTATCACCCATTACTTCAAAAATTGTTCCTTGTTGTTTTTAAGTGTTTTTAAGCTGTTTTGGTGTGTTTTGACATAAAATTCCGAAAATCTCATAAAAATTTGAAAAATTGTTTTGAAAAACCCAAAAAGAGTTGTTTTTGAGTTGTTTTGGTGTGTTTGTGTCTTAGGTACCTTCCAACACAATGATGAGGATTTGGTTTTTAATTACATGGCTGTTAAAGAGAGTTATAAACATGGATGAATGTTTGATTTACTCTTTGGTTTATGCTTGGTTGTGGTTATAATTTATGAATTCACATGCAATCATAAAGGAAAAATCAGTTTTTGTAACATGCTTGAAGGAAGGAACTCAAATTAACGCTACAACCTTGAGAGACTTGAGCCTAAAACGTTTATTTGGAGAGTTGATAATCTGTGCATTCTTGTTTTCTAAAGTCGTTGCATGATCTCATTATTCTTTGTTTGGTTGCTACTTAGAAGGCGTTGCATCATTTAGTTCCAAATACTAGAACTCATGCCCGTTCCATTCAAAGCATGACATTGATTTGCATAACACATATCAAGATGAAGTTGTTTAGTTGCCACCAGAGCCAAATAGCCAAACCCCCTTCTATCATTTGTTTTGTAGGTTTAAACCCCGTTGAGCCTTGTTTAGCCTATTTTCTTTGTGAACCATATCATCCCTACCTAGCCTAGATTAGGACCATCCATACCCTTGTTCTTAAAGCATAGTGAAGCATGACTTAAAATGAATTCCTTTTTATTGTCCTTTTGCAGAAAAACAAGTGTGGGGGAAGGGATTTGTGTGTATGTGTGCCAACAAAAAGAAATAAGGCACGGGTAGAAAAGAAAAGAAAATTTCGTGGGAAAAGGAAAAGAAAAAGAAAAAGTTATGAAAAGAGTGAAAAAGAGTTGAAAATTATGAGAAAGAGAGTTCTAGAGTGTTGATTGTTGAAGGAAGGGTCCAAAACATCAAATCTGGCCCTAGAATGTGTATATCTTCCCTTTGTGTTTAAAGTTGATTTCTGCATTCAAAAATGAATTCTAAGTGTCAATTTCATTACTTTGCTTGCTATGGCTTTAAGAACCATTGTTTTCCATATCCTTTCTTTCTTAACCATTTCCCTTGGCCCCGTTTCAACCCTTGAACTTCAATCTTGAGTGTTATGTGATTCAATATGTGGAGTTTGGAATTGGTATGAGCATATGGTGTCACTGGTTCTCGCATCTAAGTAGTAGCATTCCATTCATGAGATCATATCTAAACATGCTTATTAACTCCAGAAATTGCTTTCTTTGCTATAACATATGTGAGTACTAGTTTTCATGTTTACATCAATCTTCTCACATATACCTAGTGTAGGGTGTGTAGTCAGAAAAACTGAGTGAAAATTGAGTGCACATCTAGTAAGGTATTGAGGGAATTCTCTAAGGCATGTTACTACATACAAAACATCGTTTTAATTGGTTAAATGTGAACTAGTAAGTGGTGACTGTGATTAAGTATGTGCTCAAGTGTTAAGTTGACTAAAATCTGTGGGAATGAAGATTTTTGACATGTCATGTGCATTGGAAATCCCTGAGGCAAATGTTGGAAGGTTTAGTTTGTGTTTTGCTTGTTTTGTTTTGTTTTGTTTTGTTTTGTTGTTTCGTTTTGCTCGAGGACTAGCAAAAGCTAAGTGTGGGGGAATTTGATAGGAGCATATTTATGCGACTTAGTTGGCTTGTTCTTGTGCATTTATGTTGTTATTCTTTAGTTATTTTAGTCTTTTAAGCCATTTTCGTGTGTTTTCAGGTTCTAAGGGCAAAGTATGCAAGAAAGTGCATTTTGGAGCCTTTTGGAGCAAAATTGGGCTTGGAATGGATATCACATGCTTGGAGCAAAAGGAATGGACGAAATTGAAGATTTGAAGATGTTAGGATTCCTAATTGAAGAAGGATTCCTAATTGGAGATGGATTCCTACTTAAACAAGGATTCCTACTTGAAGTAGGAAAGTTAAGCCAAGGTTTCCTATTTTGGTTTGACATTTCCTAATCCTAAATATTCCTAAGTGCCAGCAACATTGAAGGCCTCCTATGCATTTTAGGACACAAAGTGAACTTCCCTCCCTTTATTTCCCATCCTTGTCGTGCAAGGAATCCTTTTCTTGCCTAAAATCTAGACCTAAATCAGCAAGGAAATCCTTTTTCCTTGCCTTGCAAGGTTTTTCTTTACCCTTTCCACCCTTGCCGCACTTACTTGCCCAATTCCTTTAGGATTCTGACTTTAGTTTCTATTTCCCTTAAGGTTTTGGTTTAATTTCTGTTTCCTAAATTGTTTCCTAGTTTTATTACCCTAAAGTCTTTAAATAAAACTTCCTTGGCCCGCACAAAAGAAATTCATTCACTCACCCATTCTTCCATTCACGCCAGAATTCATCCCTATACCTTTGCCGCAACTCTCTTTCATCCAAAACACATTCCTGACCCCAAAACACATCCCATACACTTCACTCAATTTTGTACCGCAACAAGGAGGAAGAAGGAAGGACTCTTAGATGTTCAAGCTTGATTGTTGGAGCATTCTAGGTGTAATTCGTTCTATGTTTACAATGTTTAATTTCTTTTCCTTTCGTTTTGCTGTGAACATGAGGAACTAAGCCCTTTTGGCTAGGGGGATATTCAAAGCCATGAATATGCTTGCAGTATGAATTGATTACCTTCAGTTGTGATTTCATAAATTGTGAATTCAATTTGCTTAACTGTTTGATTGATAACTTATTCTTGTGTGTTGATTGAGAGTGCACGCTTAGTTTTCATGCATCAATTTGATGCTAGAATATAAGGGAGTTTCACCTAATCGTTATGAACTTATATTCATGTGTAATGGAGGTTGCTGGTCACGATCGTGTTAAGTGAATTCTTGGCAGGAGTATCATGTTTTTCATAGTTACGAATGCCTCGTCAATGCTTATAGTTCTCACAAAGCTTAATGATCTCTGATTGTATCTTTATTGTGCTGTTCACGTTGGGGACTTTTAGAGAATGTGTTGAGTTGTTGTATGCGTTATCACATCCAATTCAATAACTTAAGGAGAACTTGAAGGTTAATTTAAGCGTACCTAATTAATCTGCGGTGTTGAGTTTGATGGTTTATCCAAAAAAACAACTGAAAATTGGTCTGTATGCAAGTGTGTCATGTATGGAGAAGAACCCTCTAGGTAGCCCATCTTCCATAGTTTTACCCAAATTCGTGCAGATTTCATTCGTTCTTTAATTTACTTGTTTTATTTTCAAATTCATCAAAACCCAAACCCCCATTTACTTTGTTGAGTCATATTAGTTAGAATCTGATTTAGTTTGTGTTTTTAAGTGTTTAGTGTTAAGCAAAAACCTATTTTCGTCCAAATTCACTCTCAATGGCAGATTTGAGTCTTTTAGCTTGTTTTGTGCTGTTTTGAGTATTTTGAGTTGTTTTAGTGTTTTAGAGTTTAGTTTTGCATTCTTTGAGTCTAGTTTAGTGTTTTAAACTTTGTTTTTACGTTTTTGAGTCAGTTTCAAGTGTTTAGCAATCCCTCATAATCCCCGGTCTAGAACGATCCCTACTTATACATATACTACAATTGTCAAAAAAGGGTTTAATTTGTGTGCTTATTTTACATCGCATCAAGTCTTCTCCTAATCTTTGGAACACCTTCTTGGAGGTTTCTTTCTTAGTTGCCTGAAGAATACTTCTGCGGGCCTCTAGCTCTTCTATTTCTCTTCTTCTAGATAACTCTAGGTCAATAATGGCGCCTGATCCTGGCACTTCTAGTTCACATTCACACTGGCACTTACTGCACAACACCAAACCTCTAACCACAGCTGCTTGGGGTCTATCGGGCAACTTTCTAACTCATTCCGTGGGCCTGACAGCTTACCTTGTTTCTCCTCTCACTTCCCGGGTAGCCTTTGCTTTTCCTTTCTCAACCTGGTTAAGGTTAATCATGTTGGTCAAGGCTTCTGGGAATAGATATGTATCAATCATTATATTTGGTTGGGGTTTTTCTAGCAACAACTTCCCTTTCATTATAAGGTCTTGGACCCAATATCTAAACTACACAAATGTAGTTATAGAGTGATTAAAGGTGTAGTGAAGCTTGTAGTACTTATTCCTTCTTAACTTTTCTGGTTTAGGCATCTTTTTTGTGCTGTCAGGCACAATCACTCTAGCCTTCACTAACTATTCATAAATGTCAGCAGCCTTGGTCAAATCGAATGAAAAAGTCTGGTATTTTAGGGACTTCATAGACACAAAGCCTCCATCATTCATTATAATCTTTTGATCTTTGATAGCCTAGACCAATCCATTCACTATCAAAGGTTTGAAAGGAGTGGTCATCTCGGCTGCACATAACTCAATAGCTTCTCCCATATTGTTGTCATTCTCTCTCGACTCTAATACTTCAAACTCCAACTGGTGTATTGAGGCTTTGATTTTATAGAATGGAGGCACTTTGGATGAGTGCTTCACCTGCTGTTCCTCGGTTAACAACTTTTCATACTTGGTAGCTGCAATTACTAACTCTTGAAGCTCATTAAACTGCACATCATAAAACCTTTTCCTCAAAGTTAGCCTTAGAGCTTTCTGGGCAATGGCTATGAGCTGAGCATTTGTTGATCGGGAACTGACACCTTATCCTTGTACTCCTAAACCTCATCATGAAGTCTTCTGTAAACTCATGTTCATACTATTTCACTTCCACTAAATCATTGATAGTCATCTCAAGCTCCACCCTATAAAACTGCTCATGGAAAGCCATCTCCATTTGCCCCAAATTGGCAATGGAATTAGGGGGTAAAAAAGAGTACCACTGAGATGCCAAGCTAATCAACAAATTCCCAAACAACCTCAACTTGTAGTTAGGGATTGTTTTCAAATGCTACACAGTAGTTGGAGAACTTGAAAATGTGGTCTCTGGAAGACACATTACAATCCTCCCCACTCCAGGTTGGGAACACGGACATCTTGAAGTTAAAGGGAAAAGGATTTTGCTCATCAATGTACTCGGGGTATGGCTTCTGATATGTTATTCTGAATAAGCAAGATTTACAAAAACAAATACTTCTGTTCGGGCAAGATTTTCCCTCGCACAGCTCCCTGAGAAGGTGGCACTTTGTTGGTTGTTAGGCGAGTTCTTATTGCTTGGTGCACTACAAGAAGAGTTTGTAGTTCGTTTGAAATGTGCCTTTGTAGGGCCTTTGGTTTAGGCCTTGAGGCTCACAATCAATACTAGCAACGATTTGAGCGTGCCACTGTTATCTTAGTATAACAGATTGTCCAATAAGTGTGAGTTAAGTTGATTACTTGCGCCCCAAGTTTCTTCAACTTCTTGTTTATTAAAGGATCGTCACAGATGGGTTAAGTCTGTATTAAGTTCTTTTCTTACCTTGTAAACAAGGACTTTTAGTTCATAATCTTGTATGTCCAAAACAAAGGGAGTTCAAGCCCCTTTCAACCACTTCCTCAATCATAGTTTGCTTTTAATGAAACCAGGTTTATAACTTAACCAGATTCGAATGCAAATGGGACTCTTAAGTAGAAAATAGTTTAAAATAACTTGAATACTTGCTGGAAAGTACATTAAGCGACATATCTACTAATGAAAGTACAAACAAAGAGACTCGGGCAAGATTTCACATTGTCGGGCAAGGTTGAACTTTTTGAAACTACTTCTCTTTGGGTTTACAAAAGATTGTATGTTGAAATGGATGGAAAGTAAATAGGTTTTACATGAGGGAATCGATACTACAACACTGAAGAAAGGTAGCAGAGCTTTTACACTAGACAAAAAGATGGTTTTTTTAAGGAACTATAGCTAAAAGGACTGAATCTGGGCAAGTTTCAGCTGTCTGGGTACGAATTGGCTTGAGAGGAGAGTTTGTATGTCTTTTGATTGGTTGGTTGAGTGTCCTTGTCTCTGGTGTCTCTTTCTTATTTTATAGGCAATTTGGCCCGACCTTTCTTGCCATGCCTTAATTACTCGGAAAGCAGGGAGTCATTGCTTTATTTACTTGTCTTGCCCTTGAAAAGCTGAAAATATGCTTTTGGCTGGTGGTGAGTCGGTCTCTGTCACCCATCACTTCAATCATGGCTACATGGCCTATGCTATGGTTGGAATAGCTTCACTTTGCTTCAGGCCTATCGACTGGTCTTCGGGCAAGTTCCCATTTTCTTTGGCATCCTTGGGCCTTTTTATCACAAAGCCCAATGTTTAAATATTAACCTAAACAACTTCTTTCCTTGATACTCAGGTTTTCTAACTCACGAGTCACAACCAAGGTTGAATTATTTGAAGCTATGACTGACGCGTACAGTATTCGGGTACAACATTACATGCTTTCATTCATGACCAAGCTCTATCGAAGCTCAAATGTTTCAATTCATGTAGTGTTAGCTCATTCACCTAAATTAATTTAGTTCATGTTAGTATTCAATAAGTACTTGGCTAGTCGTAATGCATGTATATCTTTTGAACTAAGGGGTTCTGTTCTAGGACTACCTATATAAACCCCTTTCCCTCACTGTAATTGGCATCCAGGATTCAAATTGTATTTTCTCTACAATTTGACTCAATATCATTAGAAATATGTTGCTGAGGCGAAAGTCAATATCCTCAAAGTTGCCTTAGCAGATAATGTTAAAAGGAAAGAAAATCCCACGACCTGATTGTGAGCGAGTCTAGCATCTTATGATTGGTCAACTCTTGGGCTAGAGCAATTGTAGATGTAAATATAATTAACTTGATTGTAGCTTCTGTTTACTTGAAAGTGGTTGTAGGTTCTGTATAAATTATTCCCTTGTCTGTCAATATTCATATCAATGAAGTATACAGTTTCATATTTGTCATGGCATTAGAGCACTACAGATACTGGTGGCTCTATCACGCTTCTAACCTAACAAGCTTCCATAAACAACATAACCAACACACGGCAGAACCAACCAAAGTGAGAGATTGGCTATTAAACCTAAGTGTCGTGTCTCTTGGATTGAAGAAGCACAACTAAGGGATATGTCCCTTGATTATAGAATCCGAAGGTTATGCCTTTTTGGTAAGAGGCATATATATGAAAAGGCAGCAGGCTTGCATCCATTCGGTGGAAATGAAAGGATGCTGGAAAGATCCATTTGATCTTCACACACTTTCAGTTGAAAGATGTGACTTTTATATACACACTTTGAAATAAGTTCAATGGGTACCATATAATCTATATATAGCCCACGTTGGCCGCATATTCTAATATACATTTAAAAACAATAGTTTCTTATCCTCTTTCTCTCCATCTAAATCATACAGTTTCCTTTTAGAAGATTTTAAGGGAATTTCAGTTCTTGCTAAACTAAAATTCCAAACTTTGTTGTAACCTGGAAGTGATTTGCTTTAGACCCCTTAGCTTACTCATATTAGAGTGAGGACAAATATCACTTTAAGGAAAACGTATTAACGTGCTTCAAAGTCATTTTTCTGTCAAATTCTCAACTTTATCCTAACAATCTTAAAGTGATATTCGCAATGGAGAAGATGTCTGAAACTATGGCTTTGTCTGCAATGAACGACGATGATTTCTAAAAACTCGACAAGTTTGATGGAACCATTTTCATGCGTTGGAAGGACAAGATACGCTGGATGCTGACGGCCTTGAAAATTGCCTATGTTCTTGATCCAAATCTGTAGCTAATTCTTGAACCTAATGATGCAAAAAATGAACAAATTATTGTTTACAGAAAGAAGCATGAAGACGATGAATTGATGTGCCGAAGACATGTCCTGAATACTTTGTCGGATCGGCTCTACGATTTTGATAGGAGCATATTTATACGACTTAGTTATCTTTTGTTCATGCATTTACGTTGTTAGTTCTTAGTTAATTTTGTATTTTAAGCTATTTTCGTGTGTTTGTAGGTTCTAAGTGTCAAGATGGCAAAAATAAGCAATTTGGAGTATTCTAGAGCATTTTTGGGCCAAGATTGGGTAGTGCAAGCATGGAGACAAGTTGATGGACGAAATTTAAGATACAAAGGCTTGAAATCAGCTATAAAGAAGGGGAATTATACAAAACATTATCCAAACTACCTTATCTTATCCAAACCTTATATTATCTTATCCTAATCTTATCCTACCTTGTTTTCAGCTACAAAAGATATTTAATTTCAGTTTAGGAGACTTAAAACCTGATTTCTAGAAGTTCTATCCCTTGTCCTACAAAAGTGGCGCCCCAAACCTTCTAGAAACCTCAAAATCTGGCCAAAAACACATTCTTTCTAGAACCCTAAAAATCTGGCGACTCCCTCCTTTCTAGAAGGCTTTTTCCTTGCCTTGCAAGGCATTCCTTGCCTTATCCTATCAGCCGTGCATCCCTTATCCCTTTCCCTCTTGGATTCTGATTTGTTAGGCCTTTTTCCTTGTGGATTTGGGTTCTACAAATCCTTTTCAGAAATCAATTGGTCCACAATCCTTTTTCCTAATGGATTCACAAATTCTGCCGCACCTAGGGCCCTAATTCCTTGCTTATGCTGAGTCCAAGCCCTAATCTGATTACCCTAGGGTTTGTGGTGCGTTTATATACAAGTTTAGAGGGTTGCCGCAGGTTTGACCACCCCATATACACTCCATAATTCGTTCTACACCACCACCCCTTCAGAAATTCATACTTTGCCGCAGATGAGAGAAGACAAGGCCTTGCCGTGGCTTCCATTGGAGAGGAAGGGTTGTGCCGCAGCCTACCTGCAACCATTGAAGTTCTTAGAGTTCTTTCTTCTCTTGTTTTTGTTTTCATGTTTAATTTAATTTGCTTTTCAATTATGTTGAACATGTGGAACTAATTTCGTTTTAGTTAGAGGTGGATTCAAAGCCATGGACATATGTTTAGTATGAATTGATTACCTCCAGTTATTGTTTCATAAATTGTGAATGTGGTTTACTTATCCGTTTTATTAAGAACTTGTTCTTGTGTGTTGATTAAGGATGCATACTTAGTTTACATGCATGAATTTGATGCTAGGATATAAGGGAATTTCACCTAATCGTTATGAACTTATATTCACAAGTAGTAAAGGTTGCTAGTCACAATCATGTTAAGTAAATCCAAGGCAGAATTAACATGCAGTTCATAGTTATGAATGCCTTGTCAATGTTTATGATTTCCATGGAACTTAATGATCTTTGATATGTGTCTCTATCATGCGTATTCCATAGTTAGGGAACTTGATAAGAATAATTTGGTTGTGATGCGTTATCCATTCTGTAACAGCCCGTCCCGGAATTTACGTACGGAGGACGTGAAATGACGAAAATGCCCCTAGGCATTTAATTGAGGTATGGGTGTATTGTACTTGGGATATTTTGATGGTTGTTTTTGAACCACACACTCACATAATCTCTCTCTCTCTTCCCTCACTCCCGTGTGTGTCTCTCCCCCTCAGAAACTCGACTCTCTCTCTCTCTTCCCTCACGTACGGACCACGCCCAAGGACGCCAAAATCTTCACGGATCGAAGCAGAAAAAGGTTCCATTGTGTTCCTGAGGTCCATACGAACCCATCGACACCAGTTTCAGGTAAGAACTTGTACGTTTTCACGTCGAAAACCCGTGGTCCGATTTGGGTACTATTTATCAACTTTTTATTGGCTTTGTTTTAGGACAATCCAAGCTCACAGGGAGCTTTGTGAGACCCTCACGAACCTCGGAGTGTATCGTTGGCTCGAGTTGGACGTCGAAAAACCCCAGTTCGAAGGTGGCCGATTTTTGACATTTTGCTCCGTCGTGATTCGAAGGTTTTTCAAGGTTTTGGAAGGTATAGCCCTCTTCCTCTCTTAATTTAGAGCACGTAGGAATAAAAATGAGACGAAATGGTGAAGAAATGGCCGAGATATGGCGAGTTGCAGGTTTCCGGCGACCGGTGGCCGGCGCCGGCGACCCGAGGAAGAAGACGACACGCGCCAGCGCGTGCCATGCGCGTGGGGGCGCGTTTCACAGTGCCTTTTCAGGCGCTTGGGGGCGCGTGAGCTACGGTTAAATTATTTTAAAAATATCACGACGCTCGTGACGTCGTGTAGGTCTCGTTGGTATATTCATATGCCAAAATTGAGCTACGTATAAGAAGTTATTTGTAATTGTCGTTTATGCGCATTAATTAACGTTATTTCAGTTACTTCTCATATAGGCGAGACCTATCTAGAGGACGAGCGTAGCCAGGCTAGGCACGGAGGTTACGACCCGTCTACATACCTGTGAGTGGGCAGTTATTTTTCCGTATATACCTATATAAATGAGTTTTGCCCAGAAAATCAGTTTAAATGAAATGTGTTATGAAATGCGATATGAAATGCCATGCAAAGTATCTATTTGTTTAATTATGCATTATTGATTGTTTATATTAATGTCGGTGCTGAGGACGTACAGGTAAGTGGCAGGTAAGCTTAATTGCTAGTTATTGTGAACGAATGATGAAATGTGATGTGATGTGATATGATTAGAGCTCATAGACCTGCACACTGATATTAGTGCTCACGCCCAGAGAGGGGCTCAGTCTTTCACGTGTTGTTCACCTCCCGCACCGCATGCTCGCCTTGGATCCAAGTTAGGTGCTCAGTCCTGTCGAATAGGCCACTATAGGTGGGTTCGACTCGTAGGTGACCCGCGATTTATCGCTCAGTCTTCACGTGATTGTAGCACTAGAGCATATTAGTTTATTATCAGTGATATTGTGCAGACCACAAGAGGTGGTATTGATGTGTGTGCAGGATATATATATATATATGATTTGATTATGATGATGATGAGATATATGAATTGATGAGTATGATATGAGCTATATACAGCCAAGGGCTGAGATGATATTTGATGATTCAATCACATTCACATAGATGCTTTGGCATTCAGTTGATACTTTGGCATGGCATATGCATACGTTTATATATACTTGTTTTACAGCGGTTTTTGAGAAAGATATATATATGAGTATATACATTATTTCTGGGAAAATTATACAGGTTTTACGGCGAGGGGCTATTACTTTTGAAAGGAAAGGTTTTGAAAAGAATTGTTGCTGACCCACTCAATTTTGTTTTGCGCCCCTCCAGGTTTGAGATAGCAGAGCTTTGGTGGCCACGAGGAATCCAACGGTGTTCTGACAGAATTCACAATTGTATTTTTAAGCTTCCGAACTGTGTAAATGGTTATGTCACTCTCACGTGACGGCCAGCACACCTTCTTTCGGGACGAGGTGTGTCAGTTGGTATCAGAGCTTAGGTTGCAGTCCTGTGTATCTTGAGAATTTCCTAGTGTCTTCTGTCAGAACTATACCGCCTCGTAGGGAGCCACATCGTTCAGTTGAGTCTAGTTTTCCCTGATATAGCTCAGTTGGGGGAAGCTATTGCTATTGTGATTCAATCTATTATTCAAGTACTTTTTTTAAGACTGGTTATAAGTTGAAGGTGAATAACTTTATGGAAATGAAAGACATGAGGGAGCAGAGTGATGGTTTAATCATTTGGAAAAGACGTTTCAGATTATGCAAAGTCACGGGAATCTTTCTTTTGCAAGGTAGGTCGAGGTGACTACCTGGTTTCTGAGTATTAAATTTGCATCCTGGTGGAGATAGGAGTTTTATAAGACGTCACCGAAGGAAACAGCTGTTTGAGAGTTGTTTAAAGAATTGTTTAAGGAAAGGTTTAGTCCTCCGACATAAATGGATAGTAAGAAACGAGAGTTTACAAAATTGAGACAAGAAAAGATGACGGCAAATGAGTATTATAGGAAGTTTACGGACAAGTATCGTTACCATTTGGATGTTGTTGTTAATCCAGTCGAGGTGTTATGTCGTTTTAAGCTGGATAATAAGAGGAAGTGGTGTTCTTTAACGACCACTATCCATTGTGCTTCTTACCAGGAGTTTTATGAGATGTTGAGAATTGAGGACTCTGAGATTATGCTCAGCGAGAGTAAAGAGGAATAAGAAAAGAATGGGAATCAGAGGAAATACGATAAAGGTAAAGATCTGTCATCTCAAGGACCTCGAAGACTCAGAGCTTCAAGAGAAGTGAAGCTAGTTCTAGTTCTCCCAGTGAAGGTTTTAGTGCCACTGGTCAGAGGAGAGGTGGTAGATTTACTAAGGTCCTAGATTTCAGAGGCAGGGTGACTCTGGTAGAGGAAATGTGCCTTTGTGCTGTAGGTACTATAGCAGAGACTTTGGAGAGTATAAGCGGGAAGCAGTGGATGCTTTACATGTGGATAAATGAAACACCGAGCTGCAAATTGTCCCTATAATTGGTTGATGCCCAGCAGTCTTCTTTGCCACCACCCACACCGATCCAGCAGGTTTCTGGATCTAGTAGTTATGGTCAGATGGGCCGTGGTGTGCAGGGTTAAAGTCGTACAGGTCATACTAGCTGACTCCGGCTGATATATTTCTTGTTATTGATGATGATGTCGAGAGAGTAATGAATGAACACGATCGAGGCGTGTATACGTATTTCCCCTATAAGAAACAAGATGGTAATATTGCATCCTTGGGAATTGTTGCTTACTTATCGAGACAATAGTGAGTTATCGTTATTGCGGGCTGCAGACCGTAATATCCATAACTTATTGTTGGATTCGTTAAGCGAGTAAACAAGTAGGTCATCCTACGTTAGTATGGTGTTATTCAGAGTGTCCAGTGATGGTGGAAGATGTTGTTATGCCAGTGAATCTTATCCCATTGAATTTTGTGGATTTCGATGAGATTATAGGCACATACTGGTTGCATTATAATCGTGCCAAGATAGATTGCTACGGGAAATCAGTTACTTTCCATCGACCTGGATGACCAGAGGTTACTTTTGGGGTTATGCAAAGTGGAGTGAGGTATTCCGTTATTTCTGCTGTGAGAGCAAAGAGATCGTTATCGAAGGCTGCCAAGGATATTTAGTTCATGCGGTACTAAGAGATGTTGCTCTGAGTAGTGTGGAAGAGGTCAAGGTGGTTAGACATTTTCCCTGAGAATTTACCTGGATTGCCGCCAGGCAAAGATGTGGAGTCGTCCTCTATTGATTTGTTTCCAGGTACGGACCTTATATTAGAGATTGGTTCATGATGAGTTAAGGGAATTGAAAAGTCAGTTGCAAGAATTGGTTGATAGAGGTTTCATTCAACCTAGTATGTCGTCGTAGAGAGCCCAGTTTATTTATGAGGAAGAATGTGGACATTAAGGCTATATATTGACTATGGAAAATTGAATCGGGTAACGATTGAGAATCGTTGTCCATTATCGCGTATTAATGATTGTTGATCAGCCTAGAGGTGCCTGTGTATTTTCAAAGATTGATTTAAGGTTTGGTTATTAACCAATTGAAGATTTTAGTGAGGATGTCCCTAAGATAACTTCCAGGACTCGTTATGGTCTTTATGAGTTTTTGGTAATGCCATTCGGATTGACGGATGCGCTTGCTGCTTTCCTGAGTTTGGTGAATGAAATATTCCGAGAATATCTCGTCAGGTTTGTGTTTGTTTTCATTGACAATATTCTGGTATACTTTAAGACTAGAGCAGAGCATGCTAGACATCTTAAATTGGTATTACAAAGATTGAGGGATCGTCGATGTATTCTAAATTTAGCGAATGCCAATTTTGGATGAATCAAGTGGCATTTCTGGGACATGTTATATCTACTTAAAGTATTCGAGTGGAATCTAAAGGTAGCAGAAGTTGAGAAATTGGAACAATCACGAACTGTAGCTAAGATTAAGAGTTTTCTTAGCTCAGCAGGCTATTATGGACGGTTTGTGAAAGATTTTTCAGTCATTACCTTGCCATTGACGAGATAGACGAGAAAAGAGGTTAAGTTTGAGTGGGATGAAAATGGTGAGCAAAGTTTTCAACAGTTGAAGTATTTCCTCACTCATGCACTTGTGTTAGCACTCTCAGATGATAACGGGAATTATGAAGTTTATAAGGATGTTTCCTTGAATGGTTTGGGATGTGTATTGATGCAAATGGTAGGGTGATTGCCTATGTTTCACGGCAATTGGAACCTCATGAGATGAATTGCCCTACTTGTGATTTGGAATTTGCGACTATCATCCTTGCTTTGAAGTTATGGAGACATTATACTATTGTGAGAAGTGTAAGATTTGTATGGATCATAAGAGTCCCCAATATCTGTTTACTCAGAGAGATCTTAATCTTAGGCAACAAAGGTGGATTGAGTTGCTTAGTGATTATGATTGCACAACCAGGGTGATTGTGCAAATGTTTGGGTTGATGTACTTAATATGAAGACTCTCGTGAGAATAAATGCTTTGTATGCTTGTTATGTTCCTCTTCTTATGGAATTGAGATCTACTGGAGTAAAGTTGGAAATAGAAGAACAAGAAGAAGCCTTGCTTGCTAGTATCTAAGTTAGGCTTATTTTAATTAATCGTATACTCGAAGCCCAGAGGATTGATGAAGAAACCAGGAATTAATTGAGGCAAGGAATATCGAGAAAAAGAAAGACCTCAGAGTTAGAGAATCAGATGGCATGCTTATGCAAGTGAACGAGATGTATGTGCCTAATGATGTGGAATTAAAGAAAGCAATTTTTGGATGAAGTACACTGTTCAGCTTCTACGATGCATCCCGGAAGTACTAAGATATGTCATACCATCCGATCATGTACTATTGGCCGGGTATGAAAAGAGAAATTTTGAGTATGTAAGTAAATGTACCATATGTCAGCAAGTTAAAACGGAAAGAAGAAAGCCTTTTTGGATGGATGCAGTCACTTCTCGTTCCTCAGTGGAAATAAGGAAATATTAATATGGATTTTGTGTACAAGCTTCCTCGTACACGAAATGGTTATGATGGCATTTAGGCGATAATTAATCGGCTTACTAAGTCAACTCATTTTATTCCAGTGAGGGATAAGTATTTTTTTTAAACCGATTAATTGGATTGTTTATCTCGAGGATTGTTAAGTACCACTGAAGTTCCAGAAAGTATTGTATTGGATTGTGATCCCAGATTTACTTCTAAGTTTTGGATAACGTGTGAGAAGGCTTTGGATATAAGATTTCTTTACAGTACAACATATCATTTCCAAACAGACGGACAGTCAGAGATGACCATTTAGACTTTGGAGTATATGCTGAGATCTTCAGTATTGCAGTTTGGTGACGCTTGGATTAAGCGATTGGATTTGATGGAAATTGCCTACAGCAACCATTTTCATTCGAGTATTGGTATGGCGTTATTTGAGGCACTATATGGGAAAGCTTGTCGTACATCTTTGTGTTAGTCAGAGATTAGCGAAAGAATTTTGCGGGCCCTGAGATTATGGATGAGTCTACTCAAAATGTTCAAGTGATTAAGTCTAACCTGAAAGTGGCACAAGATCGACAAAAGAGCTTAGCAGTCAGACATGCTACTGATAGAGTGTACAAGGTCGGTGATTGGGTATTTTTGAAGTTATCGCCTTGGAGAGGTGTTGTTCGATTTGGAAAGAAAGGAAAGTTGAGTCCTAGGTACATCGGGCCGTACCAGATCATCGAGCGAGTCGGTGAAGTTGCTTATAGACTTGAGTTACCGTTAGAGCTGTCTAAGGTACATAACGTATTTCACGTGTCGATGCTTCGACACTATGTCTCAGATCCTTCACATGTGATACCTCATCAACCTTTGGAGATTAGTTCAGATTTGACTTATGATGAGGAGCCAGTAACTATATTGGATTGGAAAGAAAAGGTTTTGAGGAATAAGACAGTGCAGTTGGTTAAAGTTTTGTGGAAGAACCATTTAGTGGAAGAAGTTACTTGGGAGACGGAGGATCGGATGAGAGAGATGTACCCGAGGTTGTTTTATGAGTACTAGTGGACGGATTTGGTTTTGGTTATGTAAATTTCGGGGACGAAATTTTTATAAGGTGGGTAGACTGTAACAGCCCGTCCCGAAATTTACGTACGGAGGACGTGAAATGACGAAAATGCCCCTAGGCATTTAATTGAGGTATGGGTGTATTGTACTTGGGATATTTTGATGGTTGTTTTTGAACCACACACTCACATAATCTCTCTCTCTCTTCCCTCACTCCCGTGTGTGTCTCTCCCCCTCAGAAACTCGACTCTCTCTTTCTCTTCCCTCACGTACGGACCACGCCCAAGGATGCCAAAATCTTCACGGATCGAAGCAGAAAAAGGTTCCATTGTGTTCCTGAGGTCCATACGAACCCATCGACACCAGTTTCAGGTAAGAACTTGTACGTTTTCACGTCGAAAACCCGTGGTCCGATTTGGGTACTATTTATCAACTTTTTATTGGCTTTGTTTTAGGACAATCCAAGCTCACAGGGAGCTTTGTGAGACCCTCACGAACCTCGGAGTGTATCGTTGGCTCGAGTTGGACGTCGGAAAACCCCAGTTCGAAGGTGGCCGATTTTTGACATTTTGCTCCGTCGTGATTCGAAGGTTTTTCAAGGTTTTGGAAGGTATAGCCCTCTTCCTCTCTTAATTTAGAGCACGTAGGAAGAAAAATGAGACGAAATGGTGAAGAAATGGCCGAGATATGGCGAGTTGCAGGTTTCCGGCGACCGGTGGCCGGCGCCGGCGACCCGAGGAAGAAGACGACACGCGCCAGCGCGTGCCATGCGCGTGGGGGCGCGTTTCACAGTGCCTTTTCAGGCGCGTGGGGGCGCGTGAGCTACAGTTAAATTATTTTAAAAATATCACGACGCTCGTGACGTCGTGTAGGTCTCGTTGGTATATTCATATGCCAAAATTGAGCTACGTATGAGAAGTTATTTGTAATTGTCGTTTATGCGCATTAATTAACGTTATTTCAGTTACTTCTCATATAGGCGAGACCTATCTAGAGGACGAGCGTAGCCAGGCTAGGCACGGAGGTTACGACCCGTCTACATACCTGTGAGTGGGCAGTTATTTTTCCGTATATACCTATATAAATGAGTTTTGCCCAGAAAATCAGTTTAAATGAAATGTGTTATGAAATGCGATATGAAATGCCATGCAAAGTATCTATTTGTTTAATTATGCATTATTGATTGTTTATATTAATGTCGGTGCTGAGGACGTACAGGTAAGTGGCAGGTAAGCTTAATTGCTAGTTATTGTGAACGAATGATGAAATGTGATGTGATGTGATATGATTAGAGCTCATAGACCTGCACACTGATATTAGTGCTCACGCCCAGAGAAGGGCTCAGTCTTTCACGTGTTGTTCACCTCCCGCACCGCATGCTCGCCTTGGATCCAAGTTAGGTGCTCAGTCCTGTCGAATAGGCCACTATAGGTGGGTTCGACTCGTAGGTGACCCGCGATTTATCGCTCAGTCTTCACGTGATTATAGCACTAGAGCATATTAGTTTATTATCAGTGATATTGTGCAGACCACAAGAGGTGGTATTGATGTGTGTGCAGGATATATATATATGATTTGATTATGATGATGATGAGATATATGAATTGATGAGTATGATATGAGCTATATACAGCCAAGGGCTGAGATGATATTTGATGATTCAATCACATTCACATAGATGCTTTGGCATTCAGTTGATACTTTGGCATGGCATATGCATACGTTTATATATACTTGTTTTACAGCGGTTTTTGAGAAAGATATATATATGAGTATATACATTATTTCTGGGAAAATTATACAGGTTTTACGGCGAGGGGCTATTACTTTTGAAAGGAAAGGTTTTGAAAAGAATTGTTGCTGACCCACTCAATTTTGTTTTGCACCCCTCCAGGTTTGAGATAGCAGAGCTTTGGTGGCCACGAGGAATCCAACGGTGTTCCGAAAGAATTCACAATTGTATTTTTAAGCTTCCGAACTGTGTAAATGGTTATGTCACTCTCACGTGACGGCCAGCACACCTTCTTTCGGGACGGGGTGTGTCAATTCAATTCAATGAACTTAGGGAAATCTGAGAATTGATTAGTGCAATACAATTAATTCGGAGCATTGTCATTCATGGTTTATCGAAAGAATAACTGGAAATCAATTCGTATGCATATGTTCATGTGTGGAGAAGAACCCTCTAACTAGTTTTTCACCCCTGAATTCACCTTCACCTCTCTTTAATTTACTTTGTTTGCTGGAATCTTCTTAGTTTTGATAAATTCGTCTAAAAACCCCCTCAATTCTTATTTGTGTTTTAGTTTTGTTAAATTCGTCCAAATCTGTCTCCTTTTAGTATTTTGAGTCTTACTAGTCTAAAATTCATCCAATTCACTTCCTAGTACCTGTTTTGAGTCTGTTTAAATTAGTTTTGCTGTTTTGAGTCAATTTGGTCAGTTTTGAGTTGTCTAGAATCTAGTTTAGTGTTTTAGAGATTAACTTGTGCAGATTAGCATCCCTTCTAATCCCCGGCCTAAAACGATCCCTACTTTCATATACTACGTCGATAGGGTTTTGATTTGAGTGTCAAGTAATTTTCACACCAAATTTTGGCGCCGTTGCCGGGGATTAGCAAATTTGCGAATCTCCCTATTTTCTGCCGTGTATCTTAGTTTATTTTTGTTTTTGCTTTGCTTTGTTTTCTGAGTTCTTTTGTTTTCTTTGTTGTAGGTACTAGTGTATAACTCGAAGTTCTCAACCCGTTCACGCACATATCTTGGATTTTAACGGCGATTTTGAACGAGATTTGAGAAGGAAGAGGAAGCACCCAGAACCTGATCTACTTAGTTCGAGTTCTAATTCTGAATCTGAAGTTGAAATTGAAGAGGATTCAGAAGAGGAGCAAGACATGGCTGCAGATAATCGAACGATTAAAGAACTTTCAGCCTCGGGATTGGACATTGCAACCCCTCTATGCATTCAATATCCTAGGGCAGCAAAGGGCAAGACTGATGAATTCGAATTGAAGTCTAGCTTGTTGCACCACATTCCCAAATTCCACGGGTTGTCCATGGAAGATCCAAAAAAGCACTTGAAGGAATTTGAAGTGGTTTGTTCCAGCATGACCCCTGTCAATGTCGATGGAAGTATATTGAAGATGAAAGCCTTTCCATTCTCTCTTTTGGAAAAGGCTAAGGATTGGCTCTACGAACTAGCACCTGGAATCGTTACTTCTTGGGAAAGCATCAAGTGCGCATTCTTAGATAAATTTTTCCCAACTTCAAGAGTCATTCTCTTGAGGAAAAGGATTAGTGGCATTCAACAAAACCAAGGAGAATCGTTTCCAGCCTATTATGAGCGTTTCAAGGCACTTGTTGCTTCTTATCCACAACACCAAATGAAAGAAGAGCTTCTCCTTCAATATTTCTATGAAGGACTTCTTCCAATTGAGAGACAAATGCTCTATGCTTCAGCGGGGGGAGCTTTGGTTGACAAAACTCCAGTGGCTGCCAAGACTCTAATTGCAAATCGAGCCTTGAATGCGCAACAATATGAAGGAGTTGGACAGAGAGAAGGGCCACGGCAACATGTGAATGAGGTAAGTGCAATTTCAGAATTGCAATCTCAAATGGCTAATCTTACTCTTCTTTTGTCACAGGTTGTTGATGGAACCAAGGTGCAAGGTGCAGCAGTTTGTGGAGTGTGTTCTATGCAGGGACATCTCAACGGTCAATGCCCTCAGTTGATTGAGAATGGGGGGTGGGAAACTGCCCATGCCGTGGGATTTCAAGGCCAAAACCAGCAAAGAAATGACCCATACTCAAATACATACAATTCGGGCTGGAGAGATCATCCAAACTTCAAGTTGAGGGACTCCCAACAAGAACAGCAACAAAGCGGATTTAGACAGCCCCTAGGATGTTTCCAAGACCATATGCAGCCACACAACCTCAACCAACTTCAGCCCAAACCAATTCAGGTTCATCGTTAGATAATGATAAAATTCTTCAAGTACTAACCTCTTTGACGCAGGAAGTGCAAAGCATAAAAAATCAAGCTAAAGAGGTGGACGAATTGAAGAAACAAATGGTGCAAATGGCTGAATTCATGGGCCAATTCAGAGAACAAGGCAGATTGCCTAGTTCAACCTTTGTTAATCCTAAAGGAGGATTTGAAACCGCTAAAGCAATCATGTTGAGAAGTGGTAAGCAGGTTGGAACTGATCCAAAACTATCTAACTCAAGTCAAGACGAGGACAAGAAGCTGCAAAGGGAGGAGAAAGGACCAGCCAAACTCACGACAAGGGATGCACAACCCTTGCCGTCGCCATTTCCTACTTCTAAACCGTCCCCAACTATCAAGGTAGGTTCCAATTCGAATTCTTCTAGTTCTACTCCACTGATTGTGCCCTTTCCTAGCAGGTTTAGGCAATCAAAGAAAGAAGATGCTGAAAAGGACATTCTAGAGACATTTCGGAAAGTTCAAGTCAATATCCCACTCCTTGATGCAATAAAGCAAGTCCCAAGGTATGCTAAGTTTTTGAAAGAGCTTTGTACAATAAGGAGAAGGATTTCCAACAAAGAAGTGGTTCAAGTAAGTGAGAATGTTTCTGCGGTGTTGCAAAGGAAATTACCCCCTAAATGCAAAGATCCGGGTAGTTTTACAATTCCTTGTGTTATTGGAAACACTAAGTTTGAACATGCCATGTTAGACTTAGGAGCTTCAATTAATGTCATGCCATACTCTGTTTATGCATCTATGAACCTAGGCGAGCTTAAAAACGATGGTGTTATAATTCAATTAGCCGATCGTTCTAATGCATATCCAAAAGGAGTTTTGGAAGATGTTTTGGTGCAGGTTGGCAATTTGATCTTTCTAGCGGACTTTTACGTGCTTGACATGGAGGATTCACCCCATTCTACCCCATTGCCGATCCTCCTTGGGAGACCTTTCATGAAAACAGCCCGCACCAAGATCGATGTGTTCAAAGGGACTTTAACAATGGAATTTGATGGGGAAGTTATTGATTTCAATCTTTCATAAACTATCAAATTTCCTAAAGAAGATCATTTTTTTTCTATCGATATATTCGATGATTCGGCGCAGGATTATCTTGATTCCATGGAGAGGGATCCCCTTGAAACAACAATTGCACAAGGAATTGGGCAAAAACCCAATATTGCCGTGCCTAGAAGTGAAGAAGAGGCCGAGATGGTTGCTGCCCTTGAGTCACTACCTCAGCACCGTGGTAAGCCTTCAAAACCAATTTCAATTCCTATTTCTACTAATAAGTTGTTACCCTCAGTAATTCAGGCACCCATACTTGAGCTTAACCCATTGCCGGATCATTTAAAGTACATCTTTTTGGGAGATAACGAGATGTTGCCCGTCATTGTCTCCTCATCACTTACGGCAATGGAGGAGGAAAAGTTGATTCGAGTGTTGAAAGAGCATAAAACAGCCATCGGATGGACCTTGGCCGACATCAAGGGAATTAGCCCAACAACATGCATGCATCGTATACTTCTAGAGGAGGGGGCTAAACCAACTCGAGAAGCTCAACGCCAACTCAACCCTCCAATGATGGAAGTTGTGAAGAAGGAGATTATCAAGCTTCTTGATTGTGGAGTGATTTATCCAATCTCGGATAGCCGTTGGGTTTCACCGATTCAATGCGTTCCAAAGAAATCTGGGGTCACTGTGGTGAAGAATGCAGAAAATGAACTTGTGCCCACACGTGTCCAAACAGGTTGGAGAGTGTGCATCGACTATAGGAAGCTTACTGCCACCACGAGGAAGGACCACTTCCCTTTGTCGTTCATTGATCAAATGCTTGAAAGGTTAGCCGGTCATTCTTTTTATTGTTTTCTTGATGGTTATTCTGGATATAATCAGATTGTCATAGCTCCGGATGACCAAGAAAAGACCACTTTCACGTGCCCCTTTGGTACATTTGCTTATCGTCGCATGTCATTCGGTTTGTGCAATGCACCTGCCACCTTTCAAAAATGCATGGTAAGTATTTTTTCAGATTTTGTAGAGAAGATTATTGAGGTATTCATGGATGATTTTAGTGTTTTTGGTGATTCGTTTGATGGGTGCTTAGATAATCTCACTTTGATTCTAGAACGTTGCATTGAAACTAACCTTGTTTTGAATTGGGAAAAATGTCACTTTATGGTCAAACAAGGCATAGTTTTAGGTCATATCATTTCAGAAAGGGGAATCGAGGTTGATAAATCGAAAATAGATCTTGTGCGTTACTTACCCTCTCCTACTTCTGTTAGAGAGGTTCGTTCTTTTTTGGGACATGCAGGATTCTATAGACGATTCATCAAGGATTTTTCAAAGATTTCCAACCCCCTTTGCCGTCTCCTCCAGAAAGATGTGGCTTTTGTGTTTGATGAGGAATGTGAGAAGGCGTTCAAACACCTCAAAGAGATGCTAACTTCGGCCCCTATCATAGTTCCACCAGATTGGAGCCTTCCTTTTGAGTTTATGTGTGATGCTTCAGATTATGCATTAGGAGCTGTCTTGGGACAAAGAAAGGACAAGAAACCCTATGTCATCTATTATGCATCCCGGACCTTGAATGATGCGCAATTGAACTACTCCACCACTGAAAAAGAACTTCTTGCTGTTGTGTTTGCTTTAGATAAGTTTCGTTCTTATTTACTTGGTACTAAAGTTATTATTTACACTGACCATGCAGCTTTGAAGTATTTGTTCACCAAGAAAGAGGCCAAACTAAGACTCATTCGCTGGATGCTTCTTCTCCAAGAGTTCGATATTGAAATCCGGGCTAAGAAAGGGAGTGAAAACGTGGTGGCTGACCACTTGAGCCATATGGTGCATGAGGAGGATGCCGTGCCTATCCAAGAGACATTCCCAGATGAGTAGCTGTTGTCCATCAAGGTAAGTGAGCCATGGTATGCTGATGTAGGGAATTATTTGGTGTTTAAACACATTCCAAGAGAGCTAAACAAGCACCAACGTGATAAACTTCAAAAGGATGCACGTTTTTATGTTTGGGATGACCCATACTTGTGGAAATATTGCCCTGATCAGATTCTTCGTAGGTGTGTACATGATTCTGAGTTTAATTCAATTTTAACTTTCTGTCACACTTATGCATTTGGAGGTCACTTTGGTTCTCAAAGAACAGCACATAAAGTTTTAGAATGTGGATTTTATTGGCCTACTATCTTTCGAGATGCTAGAACTTTTTGTATGACTTGTGATCGTTGTCAAAGAACGGGTAATATAAGTGCAAGAAACCAAATGCCGCAGCATCCTATATATTCTGTCGAAATCTTTGATGTTTGGGGTATTGATTTCATGGGGCCCTTTCCTTCTTCACATGGTTTCCTTTATATTTTGCTTGCTGTGGATTATGTGTCGAAATGGGTGGAAGCAAAAGCCACCCGTACTAATGATTCTAAAGTGGTTGCAGATTTCGTTAAAACTAACATATTTGCAAGGTTTGGAATGCCAAGAGTACTAATAAGTGATGGGGGTTCCCATTTCTGCAATCGAACCATTGAGGCGTTGCTCAAGAAGTACAATGTCATGCATAAGGTTTCAACACCTTATCATCCTCAAACAAGTAGGCAAGCCGAGGTTTTTAATAGGGAAATCAAGCAGATTTTGGAGAAGACAGTTGGACCAACTCGGAAAGATTGGAGCTTGCGTTTGAATGATGCATTATGGGCGTATCGTACCGCCTACAAAACACCAATAGGGATGTCCCCATTTCGGCTCATTTATGGGAAACCATGTCACCTTCTCGTTGAGTTAGAGCATCGGGCACATTGGGCTATTAAGACATTCAATATGGACATTGATGCTGCTGGAATTCATAGGAAGCTTCAATTGAATGAGCTTGAAGAGATAAGGAATGAAGCTTATGAGAACGCTCACATTTACAAGGCGAAAACAAAGGCTGCCCATGACAAGATGATTCGTGGCAAGACGTTCTCTGTGGGGCAGAAAGTGTTACTTTTCAATTCTCGCCTTCGGTTGTTTCCGGGTAAGTTACGTTCTAAGTGGATTGGTCCTTTTGTTGTTACTAATGCTTTTTCTCATGGTGCAGTCCAAATTCAAAGTTTGAAGACGGAACAAGAGTTTAAAGTGAATGGACATCGGTTGAAGCTATATTACGAGACTTTTGAGGAGCAGGTTGTGGATGATGTACCCCTCCATGTCGTTGGCCCTATTGCAGCATAAATGGAGGTACCGTCCGGCTGGAAGACGTTAAAGCAAACGCTTCTTGGGAGGCAACCCATGTGTTCAAACTAGAGAACGATGGAATTCTAGCTCCAAAACCATATTTGCGTTCCTCTACTCTCTCTCTTTATTGCTTTTGTTTTGCCATATCTGTTATGTGTGTTCGTTGTGTTCTTTGCTTGCTTTTGTGTGTGTTTATGTTTGAAACATTGAGGACAATGTTTGATTTAAGTGTGGGGGGGAGGGGGTAACAAAGTGTTTCTGTATGAAATTCGTGGGCTTTTATCACCTATCACTTTGAATGTTGTTTTCACTGTTTTTAAGTGTTTTTAGTGTGTTTTGAAGCATGTTAGTGTGTCCAAACATAAAAATCCGAAAATCTCATAAAAATTGGACAAAATTGTTTTGAAAAACCCAAAAAGAGTTGTTTTTGTGTGTTTGTGTCTTAGGGTACCTTCCAACACAATGATGAGGATTCGGTTTTTAATTGCATGACTATTGAGGAAAGTTATAAATATGGATGGAAGTTTGAATTGCTCTCTGGTTTATGCTTGATTATGGTTATAATTCATGAATTCATGTTCAATCAAAAAGAAGAAAAAAATCAGTTTTTGTAACATGCTTGAAGGAAGGAACTCAAACTAACGCTACATCCCTGAGAGACTTGAGCTTAAAACATTCTTTGGAGAGTTAAAAATCTGTGCATTTATTGTTTTCTAAAGTCGTTGCATGATCTCATCATTCTTTGCTTGGTTGCTACTTAGAAGGCGTTTCATCATTTAGTTCCAAATACTAGAACTCATACCTGTTTCATTCAAAGCATGAAATTGATTAGCATAACACATAATCAAGATGAAGTTGTGTAGTGAACCAGTGCCAAAAAGCCTTAACCCTATGTCATGTGTTTTGTAGGTTTAACTCTTTTGAGCCTTGTTTAGCCATTTTCTTTGTTTAACCACATGTTCCCTACCTAGCTTAGATTAGGACCATCCTTACCCTTGTTTTTAAGGCGTAGTGAAGCATGACCTAGAGTGAATTCCCTTTGTTCGTTATTTGGCAGCAAACAAGTGTGGGGGAAGTTGTACGTTCATGTGTGCCAAGCTATCAAAGAGGCACGGGTAGAAAAGGAAAAAAAAAAGAGAGAAGAAAAAAAATTCGTGGAAAAAGAAGAAGAAGAAGAAAAAGTTGTGAAAAATGTGAAAAGAGTTGAAAAATAAGTGAGAATAAGCTCACAAGTGTTGGTTGTTGAAGAAAGGGTCCAAAAAGTTGAATTCGGCCCTAAGTATGTGTGATCTTCCCTTTATGTATCAAAGTTCGTGGCTGCGTTTCAAAAGGGAGTTCTAAGTGTCATATTCATTACTTTGCTCGCTATTGCTTTAAGAACGGTTGTTTTCCTTACCTTTCTTTGTTAGCCAATACCCCTAGCCCCGTTACAACCCTATACTTCAATCTTCAGTGTTGTGTGTTTCAATATGTGGAGTTTGGGATTGGTATGAGCATATGATGTCCCTGGTTCTCGCATCTAAGTAGTAGCATTCCATTCATGAGATCATATCTAAACATGCTTATTAACTCCAGAAATTGCTTTCTTTGCTATAAACATATGTGAGTGTTCGTTTTCATGTTTACATCAATCTTCTCACATATACCTTGTGAGGAATTGAGTGAATTCTCTAAGGCATGTTACTACATTCAAAACATTGTTTTAATTGGTTAAATGCGAGCTAATGAATGGTGACTATGATTAAGTATGTACTAAAGGGTGGGGATGACTAAAATCTATGGTTATGATCATCTTGAATATGTCATGTGTGTTAGAAATCCCTGAGGTGAACGTTGGAAGGTTTAGTTTGTTTGGTGTTTGGTTTGTTTAGAAATCCCTGAGGTGAACGTTGGAAGGTTTAGTTTGTTTGGTGTTTCGTTTGTTTGTTTTGTTTCGTTTTGCTTGAGGACTAGCAAAAGCTAAGTGTGGGGGAATTTGATAGGAGCATATTTATGCGACTTAGTTAGCTTGTGTTCATGCATTTACGTTGTTAGTTCTTAGTTAATTTTGTATTTTAAGCTATTTTCGTGTGTTTGTAGGTTCTAAGTGTCAAGATGGCAAAAAGAAGCAATTTGGAGTATTCTAGAGCATTTTTGGGCCAAGATTGGGTAGTGCAAGCATAGAGGCAAGTTGATGGACGAAATTGAAGATACAAAGGCTTGAAATCAGTTATAAAGAAGGGGAATTATCCAAAACATTATCCAAACTACCTTATCTTATCCAAACCTTATCTTATCTTATCCTAATCTTATCCTACCTTGTTTTCAGCTACAAAAGAGATTTAATTTCAGTTTAGGAGACTTAAAACCTGATTTCTAGAAGTTCTATCCCTTGTCCTACAAAAGTGGCGCCCCAAACCTTCTAGAAACCCCAAAATCTGCCCAAAAACACATTCTTTCTAGAACCTTAAAAATCTGGCGCCTCCCTCCTTTCTAGAAGGCTTTTTCCTTGCCTTGCAAGGCATTCCTTGCCTTATCCTCTCAGCCGTGCATCCCTTATCCCTTTCCCTCTTGGATTCTGATTTGTTAGGCCTTTTTCCTTGTGGATTTGGGTTCTACAAATCCTTTTCAGAAATCAATTGAGCCATAATCCTTTTTCCTAATGGATTCACAAATTCTGCCGCACCTAGGGCCCTAATTCCTTGCTTATGCTGAGTCCAAGCCCTAATCTAATTACCCTAGGGTTTGTGGTGCCTATATAAACAAGTTTAGAGGGTTGCTGCAGGTTTGACCACCCTATATACACTCCATAATTCATTCTACACCACCATCCCTTCAGAAATTCATACTTTGCCGCAGAGGAGAGAAGACAAGGCCTTGCCGTGGCTTCCATTGGAGAGGAAGGGTTGTGCCGCAGCCTACCTGCAACCATTGGAGTTCTTAGAGTTCGTTCTTCTCTTGTTTCTGTTTCCATGTTTAATTTAATTTGCTTTTCAATTATGTTGAACATGTGGAACTAATTTCGTTTTAGTTAGAGGTGGATTCAAAGCCATGGACATATGTTTAGTATGAATTGATTACCTCCAGTTATTGTTTCATAAATTGTGAATGTGGTTTACTTATCTGTTTTATTAAGAACTTGTTCTTGTGTGTTGATTAAGGATGCATACTTAGTTTACATGCATGAATTTGATGCTAGGATATAAGGGAATTTCACCTAATCGTTATGAACTTATATTCACAAGTAGTAAAGGTTGCTAGTCACAATCATGTTAAGTAAATCCAAGGCAGAATTAACATGCAGTTCATAGTTATGAATGCCTTGTCAATGTTTATGATTTCCATGGAACTTAATGATCTTTGATATGTGTCTCTATCATGCGTATTCCATATTTAGGGAACTTGATAAGAATAATTTGGTTGTGATGTGTTATCCATTCAATTCAATGAACTTAGGGAAATCTGAGAATTGATTAGTGCAATACAATTAATTCGGAGCATTGTCATTCATGGTTTATCGAAAGAATAACTGGAAATCAATTCGTATGCATATGTTCATGTGTGGAGAAGAACCCTCTAACTAGTTTTTCACCCCTGAATTCACCATCACCTCTCTTTAATTTACTTTGTTTGCTGGAATCTTCTTAGTTTTGATAAATTCTTCTAAAAACCCCCTCAGTTCTTATTTGTGTTTTAGTTTTGTTAAATTCGTCCAAATCTGTCTCCTTTTTTGTTTTGAGTCTTACTAGTCTAAAATTCATCCAATTCACTTCCTAGTACCTGTTTTGAGTCTGTTTTAATTAGTTTTGCTGTTTTGAGCCAATTTGGTCAGTTTTGAGTTGTCTAGAGTCTAGTTTAGTGTTTTAGAGTTTAACTTGTGTAGATTAGCATCCTTTCTAATCCCTGGCCTAAAACGATCCCTACTTTCATATACTATGTCGATAGGGTTTTAATTTAAGTGTCAAGTAATTTTCACACCAGATTAATTTTCTACAACTCAATCTCCAAGGGAAATCTGGAATGCTCTTGAAGAAATGTATACATCGGAGAAAAAAGGTACTGATAAATTTATCATGTTTAAGTTCTATGAATTCACTATGGTTGATGGCAAATCCATTGTGGACCAAGTTCAAGATTTATTACTTTTGGTCACAAAGCTTCGTGAAGTCAAAATAATTGTTCCGGATGCATTACAAGTAGGGGCTATCATGTCTAAATTACCCCTAGTTGGAACAATTATAGAAGTAAGCTTTTGCATATGGTAGAAGATATAAGTGTCTAAGATCTCTTGAAGGGTTTCCAAATTGAAGAGGAAACTCGGAAATGAGAAAAATATTTTTCCTCACAACACTTCACTAAGATTAATTATGTTGAAGGGAGCAAAAGTAAGTTCAAAAAGAAATTGAAAGCGAATAACCTAGGAAAGTCCAAAAAGACATGTTTTGGCACCAACAGTGGCAAGAAAAATGCAACTCGCCACCATTGTGGAAAGAAATGCCACTTTATTCGTGATTGCAGGTTCAAGAAAAATGAGGACGCCAAATTAAACAAAGCAAATATGGTAAAGGAAACTCATACAGAAGATATAATTGCTATGGTGTCTGAAATGCAAATTGGCATGATCACTGAATTGAACATGGCTATAGTAGTTAAATCTTCTTACTAGTGGCTTGATTCTAGTGCTACCATACATGTTTGCAATGATAGAGCACAATTCAAGATCTACAAAGCCGAAGAGGATGGTCAAGAAGTACTATTGGGCAATCACAACGGTGCTAAGGTTCTTGGAAAAGGGACTGTTGAACTACAATTCACTTTTGGAAAAACAATGACTTTGACAAATGTTTTTCATGCCCCAGACATTAAGAAAAATCTTTATCTGCAAATCTACTGTGTAAAAATGGCATTAAAGTGGTGTTGGAGGCCAAAAAATTTATATTGTCAAAGAATGGTGTATTTGTTGGCAATGGTCATTCATTTGATGGAATGTTCAAACTCAATATCAATAAGGTGAATTCTTTTGTTTATATTGTTGACTCTTCTTCTACTTTATGGCATTTGTTGGAAATGTGCCCTAAAGCTAATCATATGATAATACTTTACGGACATTTCACATGTTAAACTAATCTAGTTTAATATAAAGGGCAAAGATTATTGTTTAAAGCCTTCTCATATAAATGTTATATGCTTAAACGATAAGTCCAAGGAATATGTAATTGGGAGAATGAGATCTAAAGAAGTTAGATTCATGAGACCATTCTTTTTCGTATACATATCCTAAACGTTCCTGATCATAGGATTGTCAATTGGGCATTGACAGTCCGTTAAGATCAGTATGTGCTATGTCTTCTCTTAGGGAGAATGACTGGTCTCGAGTCATTGGTGTGACTGACACCAAGACAAGCATGTAGGTGCTCAATAGAGAATGAGTCCACTAAACTCGATCAACAAGGAGTTCTCATACTCATGTCATATGAGAACTTATGGTTGTGATAATGCAAAGTAGTCCTTTTACCTGAGGTATCATAATTGTCTTGTGGTTAGGTGATGCGATATAAACAACACACAAATTAAACCCTCTTGTTGTCAAATCTTAGTATAAATGCAAGTAGGGATCGTTCTAAACCGGGGATTAGGAGGGCTTGCTAAAACCTCTAAACTGACTCAAAAACATAAAAACAAAGTTAAAAACACTTACCAAGACTCACAAGACTCAAAACAAACTTAAAAGACTCAAAACAGCTTAAAACAACCAAAAAGACTCAAAACAGACACTAGGAACTGGTTTGGACGAATTCCAGACTAGTAAGACTCAAAACACTAATTTAGACAGATTTAAACACACTTCTAACTAATCTAACACAACAAAGTAAAGGGGGATTGGGTTTTGGACGAAATTAAGCTAAAAACAAAACAGAAACTAAAACTAAACAGATTTGCACGAAATTGGTGAATTGGATGGATGATGGGCTAGCTAGGAGGTTCTTCTCCACACATGACATACTTGCAAACAAAACGATTTCCAGTTGCTTTTCAATAGACCATGAATTCTCAACGCCCTAGATTAACCATGAATTGCACTAATTAACCCTCAGATTTTCCTAATTTTATTGAATTGGATGATTGCATACAACAACCCAAAGCATTCTTCACAAGTTCCCTACATGAATTGCATAATAGAGATACAAGCAAAGATCATTAAGTTCTCTGAAAATTATAAGCATTGACAAGGCACTCGTAACTATGAATTGCATGATACTTATGCCAGGAATTTACTTAACACGATTGTGACTAGCAACCTTCACTACTTATGAATATAAGTTCATAACGATTAGGTGAAACTCCCTTATATCCTAGCATCAGATTTATGCATGAAAATTAAGCGTGCACTCTCAACCAACACGCACAAATCAGTTTTAATTCAACAGATACGTAAATTGAATTCACAACTTATGAATCACAACTGGATGTAATCAAATCATATTGCAAGCATATTCATGGCTTTGAATAGCCCCCTAGCCAAAAGGGCTTAGTTCCTCATGTTCACAGCAAAACAAAGAGAAATTAAATTAAACATTGAAAACAAAGATAGATTACACCTAGAAACGTTCCAGCAATCCAACGTCTTGAATGGCTAGGCACGGCTTCAAGTTAATCCTCTCCTTCTTCCTTTGTAGTGTTGCGGCACAAGGGGTTAAGGTGTGTAGAATGGGTGGTGATGGGTGGTAGAGGATGGATAGGTAGATAGGTGGATGGAATGGTTGCAGAGAATATGTTCAGAGAGAGAGAGAGAGACTAAATGGTGCGGATGGCTTTATTTATAGGGCTAGGGTTGAAAGGCAATCAGAAAATAATAGGAAAGGTTCAATACTTAGCTATTTTGTCTCACAATTTAATAGGTAAGAAAGAATCAGAAAATCAAAGAGAAATAGGAATGTGAAATTCGGCAGAATTGTATAGGAGAAAAAAAGAATGTGTTTAAAGGTCAGAAAATAGGAAAGAGAGGCCTCCCCTTGTGCAGCAAGGCTAGGTACTAAAGGGGAAGGTGTTTTCATGACAGAAAATAGGAAAGGCACTCTCCCTTGCACGGCAAGGAAGAGGAAAAGTCAAGGGAGGTGCGGCAAAGGGTAGGAAGGTGCAAGGAAGGTTCAATTTGTGTCCTAAAATGCATAGGAGGTCTTCATTGTTGCTGGAACTTAAGGACATTTAGGATTAGGAAAGGTCAAACCAAAATAGGAAACCTTGGCTTAACTTTCCTACTTCAAGTAGGAATCCTTGTTTGAATAGGAATCCATCTCCAATTAAGAATCCTTCTTTGATTAGGAATCCTTTGTTGATTTGGAATCCTTCGTTGTTTAGGAATCGTAACATCTTCAATTCTTCAATTTCGTCCATTCCTTTAGCTCCAAGCATGTGCTAACCATTCAATGCCCAAAACTGCTCCAAAAAGCTCCAAAATGCACTTTCTTGCATACTTTGCACATTAGACCTACAAACACACGAAAATAGCTTAAAATACTAAAATAACTAGGAACTAACAACGTAAATGCAAGGAAACAAGCTAACTAAGTGATGTAAATATGCTCCTATCAAATACCCCCACACTTAGCTTTTGCTAATCCTCGAGCAAAACAAAAGAAACAAAACTCAATCTAAACCTTCCAACATTTATCTTAGGGATTTCTAATGCACATGACATGTCAAAAATCATCATTCCCACAGATTTTAGTCATCTTCACACTTGAGCACATACTTAATCACAGTCACCACTTACTAGTTCACATTTAACCAATTAAACGATGTTTTGAATGTAGTAACATGCCTTAGAGAATTCACTCAATTCCTTACTAGATATGCACTCAATTTTCACACAGATTTTCTAACTACACTCCCTACACTAGGTATATGTGAGAAGATTGATGTAAACATGAAAACTAATACTCACATATGTTGCAACAAAGAAAGCACTTTTCTGGAGTTATTAATGCATATATGAATATGATCTCATGAACGGAATGCTACTACTTAGATGCGAGAACCAGTGATGCCATATGCTCATACCAATTCCAAACTCCACATATTGGAACACACAACACTCAAGATAGAAGTTAAGGGTTGAAACGGGGCTAAGGGTGTTGGGTAAGAAAGAAAGGATATGGAAAACAAAGGTTCTTAAAGAAATAGTAAGCAAGGTAATGAAATTGACACTTAGAATTCACTTTTGAATGCAGAAATCAACTTTAAACAAAGGGAATGATTCACACATTCTAGGGCCATATTTCAATGTTTTGGACCCTTTTTTCAACAACAACACTTTAGAACTCTTTTTCTTATCATTTTCAACTCTTTTTCATTCTTTTCACAACTTTTCTTTTTTTTCCTTTCCAGTTTCCACGAATTTTTTCTTTTCTTTTCTATCCGTGTCTTATTAAGGACTTTGGCACACACACACAAATCGCTTCCCCCACACTTGTTTTTCTGCAAAAGGACAATCAAAAGGAATTCATTTTAATTCATGCTTCACTATCCTTTAAGAACAAAGGTATGGATAATCCTAAACTAGGCTTGGTAAGGATGATGTGGTTAACAAAGAACATAGGCTAAACAAGGCTCAGCGGGGTTAAACCTACAAAACATATGACAAAGGGGTTCTGCTTTTTGGCTGTGGTGGTTCACTAATTAACTTCATCTTGATCGTGTGTTATGCAAATCAATGTCATGCTTTGAATGGAACGGGCATGAGTTCTAGTATTTGGAACTAAATGATGAAACGCCTTCTAAGTAGCAACCAAGCAAAGAATAATGAGATCATGCAACGACTTTAGAAAACAAAGAATCACAGATTAATAACTCTCCAAAAGAACGTTTTAGGCTCAAGTCTCTCAAGGATGTAGCGTTAGTTTGAGTTTCTTTAACAAGCATAAACCAAAGAGTAAATCAAACTTTCATCCATGTTCGTAACTTTCTTTAACAGTCATGTAATTAAAAACCAAATCCTCATCATTGTGTTGGAAGGTACCTAAGACATAAACAAATAAAAACAACTCTTTTTGGGTTTTTTAAAACAATTTTTCAAATTTTTATGAGATTTTCAGAATTTTATGCCAAAACATACTAAAACACTCCAAAACAGCTTAAAAACACTTAAAAACAGCAAGGAACAACTTTTCAAGTAATGGGTGGTAGAATCCCACGAATTTCATGCAAAACACTTGTTTACCCCCCCCACACTTAAATCAAACATTCTCCTCAATGTTTCAAGCACAAACTCACACAAAAACAAACAAACTAACAAACAATGAATAAACACACTAAGCATGGCAGAAAAGAAACAACAACAAAGAGAAGGCAATTTGGAAGTGGAGTGATTCCTAGGTCCTCCTTTGTTGAATGCATGGGTTGCCTCCCAAGAAGCGCTTGCTTTTTCGTCGTGCAGCCGGACGATACCTCCAATTAAGCTTCATTGGAGGCCACGGCATGTAGGTGATCTTTGAATGGGAGGTGATACTTGAAATGATCCAGCAATGGTTTAAATTCTAGTGTGGGTGCCTGAATCATTAAAATCAGCCAGTTAGTAGAAAACAAAATCGAATTTGGAGAAGATGGCTTACTTGCTTGCTCGGACACAAACTCAATTACAAACACCACATCTTTGAATGTTTCAGGAACTTTGCACTTGGCCAGATTGAATGTGATGGTTGTGACTTGTCCCGTGTCATAAAAGTCAACTTCTTTGGGCTTTGTTGTCTCATGAACATCCTCTTTGATGCATTCTTCATATGCTCCAGCCACTTCTTGCTCTTGAATCATTCTTCTTGATGTACAATTCTCTTCAAACAGTTCAACACATTCTGGAATTTGATTTGGTGTACCCAGAATTGGAATATCACTTTGCACCTTTGGGAAGGCTTCCACAATGTCTTTTTCACTTTCATCATTCGTTGGAATTAAGAACCTGCGAGGAAAAGGTGCATTTGGTGGAATAATGTTAGAATGAATTGAGTTTGGAACAATATTACCAGAGTTGGACGGCCTAGGGACTCTAGGAGGCTGCGGCAAGGGTTGTTCTTCCCTTGCCGTGGGTGTGGCCTTCTCCTCCTCTTCTAGCAACAACAATTCGTCCACGTTCAAGCTGTGTTTGGATAGTTCTTGGTCAGCTTCAACTGCTATAGCACTTCCCAAAGTGATAGCTTTGGCGATTTCAAAATCTTCCTTTGAATTTACAATAGTTGAGTTGGAGAGTGCACTTTGTTCTTGAATTTGTCCCATGAATTCTACAATCTCTCCCATTTGATTCTTCAATTCACCCCACTTCTTGTCCTGATCGCTCATCACTTGGGCTTGATTTTGCTGCCCCTGTGCCAAAGTGGTTAGTAATTGAATAATTTGATCATTATCTATGGACAAACCTGAATGTAGTTGGGACGATTGTGGTGGAGGCTATGATGGTGCATATGGCCATTGATAGAACTCCTTAGATGGCTGCAAATATTCTTCTTGTCGTGAGCCCTGCGTCAAAAAAGTTAGTACATCAAGAATTTCATCATAATTCATTGACATACTTGTGGGGGAGGCTGTGGTGGCTGCATAGGTCTTGAATAAAACTCCTCATATGGCTGCCAATAGCCTTCTGGTTGAACTTGTTGAGATTCCCACCACATAGAGTTTGAATGATCACTCAAATCTGAATTGTAAGTGTTGGAAAACATGTTGTCCCTTGATTGATCATAGCCTTGATAACCCCAAGCATCTTCATTCACAACGAATTGAGCACGTTGATGAGTTTGAGCAGTGTACATTGTGGTTGTTTCGGCAATCTGGGACAATTGAGAAGTAAGATTCGCCAATTGAGCTTGAATGTTAGCAAAATCCACGTCTTGCTTCTGCAATACCTGAAATCAAAGAAGTAAAACTAAATCAAATATCAAAAGTAAAAGACAAAAACAAAAACAAAGGGGATTAGCTAAAGAAAACAAGAAAACAAGAAAACAACACAAAGTCAGAAACTAAAACAAAAACAAAATAAACGAAAAGAAAAGAACCAAGGGATTAGCAAAGTTGCTAATCCCCGGCAACGGCGCCAAAAATTTGATGCGATGTAAAACAGCACACAAATTAAACCCTCTTGTTCTCAAATCGTAGTATAAATGCAAGTAGGGATCGTTCTAAACCGGGGATTAGGAGGGCTTGCTAAAACCTCTAAACTGACTCAAAAACATAAAAACAAAGTTAAAAACACTTAACAAGACTCACAAGACTCAAAACAAACTTAAAAGACTCAAAACAGCTTAAAACAACTAAAAAGACTCAAAACAGACACTAGGAACTGGTTTGGACGAATTCCAGACTAGTAAGACTCAAAACACTAATTTAGACAGATTTAAACACACTTCTAACTAATCTAACACAACAAAGTAAAGGGGGATTGGGTTTTGGACGAAATTAAGCTAAAAACAAAACAGAAACTAAAACTAAACAGATTTGCACGAAATTGGTGAATTGGATGGATGATGGGCTAGCTAGGAGGTTCTTCTCCACACATGACATACTTGCAAACAAAACGATTTCCAGTTGCTTTTCAATAAACCATGAATTCTCAACGCCCCAGATTAACCGTGAATTGCACTAGTTAACCCTCAGATTTTCCTAATTTTATTGAATTGGATGATTGCATACAACAACCCAAAGCATTCTTCACAAGTTCCCTACATGAATTGCATAATTGAGATACAAGCAAAGATCATTAAGTTTTCTGAAAATCATAAGCATTGACAAGGCACTCGTAACTATGAATTGCATGATACTTATGCCAGGAATTTACTTAACACGATTGTGACTAGCAACCTTCACTACTTATGAATATAAGTTCATAACGATTAGGTGAAACTCCCTTATATCCTAGCATCAGATTTATGCATGAAAATTAAGCGTGCACTCTCAACCAACACACACAAATCAGTTTTAGTTCAACAGATAAGTAAATTGAATTCACAACTTATGAATCACAACTGGATGTAATCAAATCATATTGCAAGCATATTTATGGCTTTGAATAGCCCCTAGCCAAAAGGGCTTAGTTCCTCATGTTCACAGCAAAACAAAGAGAAATTAAATTAAACATTGAAAACAAAGATAGATTACACCTAGAAACGTTCCAGCAATCCAACGTCTTGAATGGCTAGGCACGGCTTCAAGTTAATCATCTCCTTCTTCCTTTATAGTGCTGCGGCACAAGGGGTTAAGGTGTGTAGAATGGGTGGTGATGGGTGGTAGAGGATGGATAGGTAGATAGGTGGATGGAATGGATGCAGAGAATCTGTTCAGAGAGAGAGAGAGACTAAATGGTGCGGATGGCTTTATTTATCGGGCTTGGGTTGAAAGGCAATCAGAAAATAATAGGAAAGGTTCAATACTTAGCTATTTTGTCTCACAATTTAATAGGTAAGAAAGAATCAGAAAATCAAAGAGAAATAGGAATGTGAAATTCGGCAGAATTGTATAGGAGAAAAAGGGAATGTGTTTAAAGGTCAGAAAATAGGAAAGAGAGGCCTCCCCTTGTGCAGCCAGGCTAGGTACTAAAGGGGAAGGTGTTTTGATGACAGAAAATAGAAAAGGCACTCTCCCTTGCACGGCAAGGAAGAGGAAAAGTCAAGGGAGGTGCGGCAAAGGGTAGGAAGGTGCAAGGAAGGTTCAATTTGTGTCCTAAAATGCATAGGAGGTCTTCATTGTTGCTGGAACTTAAGGACATTTAGGATTAGGAAAGGTCAAACCAAAATAGGAAACCTTGGCTTAACTTTCCTACTTCAAGTAGGAATCCTTGTTTGAGTAGGAATCCATCTCCAATTAGGAATCCTTCTTTGATTAGGAATCCTTTGTTGATTAGGAATCCTTCGTTGCTTAGGAATCCTAACATCTTCAATTCTTCAATTTCGTCCATTCCTTTAGCTCCAAGCATGTGCTAACCATCCAATGCCCAAAACTACTCCAAAAAGCTCCAAATTGCACTTTCTTGCATACTTTGCACATTAGACCTAACAGCGTAAATGCAAGGAAACAAGCTAACTAAGTGATGTAAATATGCTCCTATCATTAGGTGCTTGATCTTTGACTATGTCAAAGTCACTCCGTCAAAGAGTGTCCACGACATAGTTGGCGTTAAGCCACTTAGCCATGGAGGCAAGTGAAAGCAGAACAAGGGATCTCTAACCTTCAAACCGTTTAAGGGAGAATACTCTATGATATGATTAAGAATCTCTGGCTAGAGTATGAATGGAATCTAGGAAGTCGTCACAAATCACATTCAAGGTAATCATATAAGTAAAGGAATCACATTGGATTGTAGACATGAATAAACTATCAAACCATATAATATGGTCAAAAGTATTGTATTAGAGAAAGACCATATTGCATTGTAATCCTAAACTGAATAGGTTCTCCACCTCTTCTGATTAGCTTGGGTAGCCATGATATACTGCTAGATGTCACTCATGGTTTGCGGAAACCCTCAAGGTGTATAATCACTAAGGGGAGAATTGAAAGTGTGCTTTAATTCACAATCGATTTGAAGAGTTCTAATCACCCACTGCCTTGCTAAAAGGAACCTAATGGATCGTACACCGTGTAAGGTAGAGATTGAAGAAACAATGGCGATGAGTAAGGATAATTAAATGGTTTAATTATTTGTAGCTAGGATTAATTAATATGTTAATTAATCAAACGAATAAGTTTGTTCTAACTTTTGAGTAATTATTCGACCTCAAGGCCCATTGGGCTTAGAACCGTCAAGCCCATTAACTTAAGTTGTACGACAACTTAATGACTAAATACTCAAAAGGGTCCAAACAGCCCAAAGCCTTTAGAAGGCCGGCCATATTGTAAATGAATGGGTTTTGGTTCTTTTTGTCACTTAAGTGAATTGACTATATAAAGGACTTTATAGCCAAAAGTTCATTAAGGGTTTTCTAGAGAGAAAAAGATGAGAACACAAAGCTCTCTATTCTCTTAGGAGGCCGGCCACCCTAGAGGAAAATAGCTAGCAATCTTTCTTCCTCTAGGTCACTCATCTCTTTCTCATTGCTCTCCTTGGTATGGAGACTTAGAGGTTCCCTATTTTGGGAACTTGGAGAATCCATTCCTTCATCCACATTCAACAAAGGTATAATATTTCTCAACTCACTTTGTTTTTTAGTTGAGTCTTAGTTCACCACAACTACTAGGCCTTGAATTTCATGGGTAAAGTTTTGTTTTTGAGTGCATACAAGCATGATTCCGCCTTTTAATTGTTAATTGCATGCAAAGATGTTGCTGAAATGAACTTGTTTTCACAAATATTTCCTTCAAGTGGTATCAGAGCCTAGGTCTAGTAGTTGGTGAATCCTTTCGGGTTTTGTAGTTCATAGTCTTTGATATGAATGTTGTAATTGTTACAAGCTTTATTCTTGCTTCTTTGAATATAAATTTTGCTTGAAAATTTGCCATCTCAAATGTTGTAGATGTAGTTCATATGAGCATGAATTTTGGAGCTAAAATTTGGTGCCTTGTTTATGGGGAAATTCGGCCAAATCCAAAGGATGGATTTTTGGGTTCATGTTTGTCTTGTTAAAAGTGTTTTAAAGTGACTTTAGGAACCCCTAAGTACCCTAGGATATTAACCCTCTTTTGAGTAGTGAAGATTTGAGTTTGTCTTTTTATAGGTCTCACATCCCTAAAAGATACAAATTAGGCCCTAGAGGCATAAAAAGTATTTTTGTGGGATATGCCCAGAACTCTAAAGCATACAGATTGCTTAATGTGAACTCAAACGTCATTGTTGAGTCAAGAGTTGTAGAATTATTTGAGGACAAATTCTACAATGACCCTGGTCCTAGTTCAATTGAAGAACATAATCAACAATTAGTGTTGAAAGAAAATCCCAGTTCAGTTCCCGGCATAAAAAAGAGAAAGGAACCGGAAGAGGTTCTAGAACGTAGGAAAAGTCAAAGGGCCAGAAAAGAAAATAATTTAGGTCCGGGTTTTATATCTTCAGAAACCATTTTATTTTTGGTGGAAGGAAATAGAGAAAATGTTATACATAAAATACCCTTCATTTTAAATGTAGAAGGAGATCCTATAACATTAAAAGAACTAACGACTTCTAGAGATGCTGCTTTCTGGAAAGAAGTTGTAGATGATGAGATGAACTCATTGTTATCCAACCAAACGTGGACTTTGGTTGACTTACCACATGGATCTAAACCAATTGGTTCTAAGTGGGTGTTCAGAAGGAAATATAATACTTATGGTTCTCTACAAACCTTCAAAGTCAGATTGGTAGTCAAAGGTTTTAAACAAAAAAATGAAGTTGACTACTTTGACACCTATGCACCAGTTGCAAGAATCACCTCCATTAGAGTGTTGTTTGCTTTAGCATCCGTATATAATCTATATATACATCAAATGAATTGATAGGAGCATATTTATGCAACTTAGTTAGCTTGTTTCCTTGCATTTACGTTGTTAGTTCTTAGTTATTTTAGTACTTTAAGCTATTTTCGTGTGTTTGTAGGTCTAAAGTGCAAAGTAAGCAAGGAAGTGCATTTTGGTGCATTTTGGAGCAGTTTTGGGCATTGGATGGTTAGCTTATGCTTGGATCTAAGTGGATGGATGAAATTGAAGATCACATGAGCTTAGGATCAAATGAAGAATGAAGAATTCAAAATTGGAAGCCAAGGTTTCTAAAGTTGGAAGTTTCTATTTGTGAAAGTTTCCATTTGTGGAGGTTTTCATTTTTGGGGTTTCCAAAAAATGTAGGTTGCCTAATTAGTCATTCTAGAAGCCCAAAACCGTGCCTAACACATTCCCCTTTTGTTTCAATCTTTGCGGCACAAGGGAGAGGTTTTCTTGCCTATTTTCCCAAAAATACTTCCCCTTTCGCTTACAAATCAATACCACACCTTCTTTCCCTTTCTCTCTTAATTTTGGACCTTTAAAACACATTCCTTTTCTCTCCTACATATTCTGCCAAATTTCACATTCTTATTCTCTTTGATTTTCTGATTCTTTCTTACCTATTAAATTGTGGAACCAAAATAGCTAAGTATTGAACCTTTCCTATTATTTTCTGAGTACCCTAGCCCTTTAAATAAAGCTTGTTGCACCATTTAAATCTCTACACAAATTCTGCCGAAAATCCACCATCCACCCTTCACCATAACGCACCTATATCCATTCATCACCATAAACAACCCTTCAAACCATCTCCAACACCTTGTGCCGCAGTAAAGAGAAGAAGGAAGACCCTTGGAGTGCTTGCCATTCAAGATTGGATTGCTGGAACATTCTTAGGTGTTTTCATTCTTTTGTTTTCAACGTCTAAGTTTATGTATCTTTGTTTTGCGATTATGAGGAACTAAAGTTCTTTTGGCTAGAGGAGAATTTCGAAACCATGATCATATTTGCAATATGAATTGATTACCTTCAGTTGTGATTTCATAAATTGTGAATTCAATTTGCTTAACTGTTTGATTCAAAACTTATTCTTGTATGTTGATTGAGGTGGCCAACTTAGTTTGCATGCATGAATTTGATGCTAGAATATAAGGGAATTTCACCTAATCATTATGAACTTATATTCATGTGTAGTGGAGGTTGCTAGTCACAACCATGTTAAGTAAATTCCTGGCATAAGTATCATGCAATTCATAGTTACGAGTGCCTTGTCAATGCTTATGATTTTCATAGAACTTAATGATCTTTGCTCGTATATCTATTATGCAATTCATGTAGGGAACTTGTGGAGAATGCTTTGGGTTGTTGTATGCAATCATCCAATTCAATGAAATTAGGAAAATCTGAGGGTTAATTAGTGCAGTTCACGGTTAATCTGGGGCGTTGAGAATTCATGGTTATTTGAAAAGCAATTGGAAGTCGATTTGTATGCAAGTGTGTCACGTGTGGGGAAAGACCCTCTAGATGTGTGGAGAAAGACCCTCTAGATAGTCCATTAATTTCGTGCAAATCTGTCTAGTTCTAGTTTCTGTTTTGTTTTACTTTATTTTCGTCCAAAATCCAATCCCCCTTTACTTTGTTGTGTCAATTAGGTTAGAATCTGTCCAATTTGTGTTTTTAAGTGTTTTGAGTCAAGTTCAAGTTAATTTTCGTCCAAATAACTTCCTAGTGTCAGTTTTGAGTCTAATTCATTGTTTTGTGCTGTTTTGAGTCTTTCTAGTTAGTTTTGAGTCTTTTCAGTTTGTATTGAGTCTATAGAGTCTAGTTAAGTGTTTTTAAGTTTCCTTTTGTGTTTTTGTGTTTTAAAGTCAATTTAGTTTAGATTGGCAACCCCTCCTAATCCTCGATCCAGAACGATCCCTACTTATACATGTACTACAATTGTCAAAAGAGGGTTTAATTTGTGTGCTTAACTTTTATCACATAAAATTTTTGGCGCCGTTGGTAGGGATTAGCAACTTTGCTAATCCCTTGTTTCTTTTTCGTGTATTTTTTCTTAGTTTCTGACTTTGTCTTGTTTTCTTGTTTCTTTAGCTAATCCCCCTTTGTTTTCTTTTTCGTGTCTTTTGTTTTAGTTGGGGACTTTGTTTCTGTTTGTGTCCTTTACTTTTGATAATTGATTTAGTTTTAATTCTTTGATTTCCGGTACATAGAGAAGTAAGACATGGCACTTGCTACCATTCAAGCTCAATTAGCAAATCTTACTGCTCAATTGTCCCAAATTGCCGAAACAACCACAATGCACACTGCTCAAACTCATCAATGTGCTCAATTCACAGCAAACGGAGGTGCTTGGGGTTATCAAAGCCATAACCAATCAAGGGACAACATGTTTTCCAACGCTTACAATTCAAATTGGAGAGATTATTCAGATTATATATAGGAGGAACCTCAACAATTTCAACAAGGTGGATACCGGCAGCAAGAGGAGGAGTTCTATTGAAGACCTATGCAGCCACCACAGCCTCCCCCACAACAACTCCTATCGAATTCATGTATGCCCATGAGTTATAATGAAATTCTTGAATGACTAATCTCTTTGACGTAGGGCTCACAAAAAGAAGAACAATTGCAGCCATCTGAGGTGTTTTATCAATGGCCATATGCACCATTACAGCCTCCATCACAATCTGCCCAAACAAACTCAGGTATGTCTTTGTGTAATGATAACATTATTCAATTAATCACCTCTTTGACACAGGGAGTAGAAAATCAAAACAAGGAGATGAAAGACCGAGTCAAAAAAGTGGACGAATTGGAGAAGCAAGTTAGGCAGATTATGAAGTTCATGTTGCAGATTCAAGAGCAAAGTGAACTCTCAAACTCAACTATTGCAAATTCGAAGGAAGATTTTGAAATCCATGATGCTATCACTTTGGGAAGTGCTATGGAGGTTGGAGCTGACCTAAAAACGTCCAAACATAGCCTAGAAGTGGATGAGGAGCTGCTGATTGAAGAGGAGAAAGAAGACATACACACGGCAAGGATAGAACAACCCTTGCCGCAGCCCTCTAAGCCCTCTAAACCACCCACCACAAGTAAGGACGTCCCAAATTCATTTAATTCTAATGTTATTCCTCCAAATGTCCCTTTTCCTCGCAAGTTTTTGATTCCCAAGAAAGAAGAGAGTGAAAAAGACATCATGGAAACCCTTCCAAAGGTGCAAAGTACTATCTCAATTCTTGGTACACCAAATCAAGTTCCAGATTGTATTGAAGTGTTCAAAGAACTTTGTACATCAAGAAGAAGGATTCAAGAGAAGGAAGTGGCTGGAGAATACCAAGAATTCATCAAATAGGACATATATGAGACAACTAAGCCCAAAGAAGTTGAGTTTGATGACACGGGACAAGTCACAACCATCATAGTCAATCTGGCCAAGTCCAACATTCCTAAAACATTCAAAGATGTGGTGTTTGTAATTGAGTTTGTGTCGGAGCAAGCAAGTAAGCCATTTATTTCAATTTCAATTTTGTTTTCTACTAACTTGCTGATTTTAATGATTCAGGCACCCACACTAGAATTTAAACCATTGTCGGATCATTTCAAGTATCACCGTCTATTCCAAGATCAATCCATGCATTCGAAGAAGGGAAACCTAGGAATCGCCCCACAATCAGATTTGCGTTCCTAAACCCTTCTCTTTACTGCATTTATCTTGCCATGATTAGTTAGTTGTTTGTTTGTTTGTTTCTGTGAGTTTATGCTTGAAACATTGAAGACAATGTTTGATTTAAGTGTTGGGGGGGGGGGGTAACAAAGTGTTTTTGATGCAAATTCGTGAGATTTTATCACCCATTACTTCTAAGGTTGTTTGTCACTGTTTTTAAGCTATTTTGGAGTGTTTTTGTGTGCTTTGATGTAAAAATACGAAAATTTGAAAACAAATCTGTTTTAAAAGTGTTTTTAGCGTTGTTTTTGTGTGTTTGTGTCTTAGGGTACCTTCCAACACAATGATGAGGATTTGGTTTTTAATTGCGTGACTGTTAAAGAGAGTTATAAACATGGATGAAAGTTTGATTTACTCTTTGGTTTATGCTTGGTTGTGGTCATAATTTATGAATTCACATGTAATCAAAAGGATAAAATCAGTTTTTGTAACATGCTTGAAGGAAGAAACTCAAATTAACGCTACAACCTTGAGAGACTTGAGCCTAAAACGTTTTTTTTTGGAGATTTATTAATCTGTGATTCTTGTTTTCTAAAGTCGTTGCATGATCTCATTATTCTTTGCTTGGTTGCTACTTAGAAGGCGTTTCATCATTTAGTTCCAAATACTAGAACTCATGCCTGTTCCATTCAAAGCATGACATTGATTTGCATAACACATATCAAGATGAAGTTGTGTAGTTACCACCACAGCCAAAAAGCCGAACCCCTTTGTCATATGTTTTGTAGGTTTAACCCCGTTGAGCCTTGTTTAGCCTATGTTCTTTGTTAACCACATTATCCTTACCTAGCCTAGTTTAGGATTATCCATACCCTTGTTCTTAAAGGATAGTGAAGCATGACTTAGAATGAATTCCTTTTGATCTACATTATGCAGTAAATCAAGTGTGGGGGAAGGGATTTGTGTGTGTTTGTGTGCCAAGAAAAGAAAAAATTCGTGGAAAAAGAAAAAGAAAAAGTTGTGAAAAGAATGAAAAAGAGTTGAAAAATAAGTGAGAATGAGCTCACAAGTGTTGATTGTTGAAGGAAGGGTCCAACACATCAAAATTCGGCCCTAGAGTGTGTAAATCTTCCCTTTTGTGTTTAAAGTTGATTTTTGCATTCAAAATTGAATTCTAAGTGTCAATTTCTTTACTTTGCTTACTATTCCTTTAAGAACCTTTGTTTTCCATATCCTTTCTTACCCAACACCCTTAGCCCCGTTTCAACCCTTTAACTTCGATCTTGGGTGCTGTGTGTTTCAATATGTGGAGTTTGGAATTGGTATGAGCATATGGCATCACTGGTTCTCGCATCTAAGTAGTAGCATTCCATTCATGAGATCATATTCAAATATGCATTAATAAACTCCAGAAAAGTGCTTTCTTTGTTGCAACATATGTAAGTATTAGTTTTCATGTTTACATCAATCTTCTCACATATACCTAGTACAGGGAGTGTAGTCAGAAAATCTGAGTGAAAATAGAGTGCATATCCAGTAAGGAATTGAGGGAATTCTCTAAGGCATGTTACTACATTCAAAACATCGTTTTAATTGGTTAATTGCGAGCTAGTGAATGGTGATTGTGATTAACTATGAGTTCAAGTGTAAGGATGACCAAAATCTGTGTAAGTGATGATTTTTAATATGTCATGTGCATTGGAAATCCCTAAGGCAAATGTTGGAAGGTTTAGATTGTGTTTTGTTTCTTTCGTTTGTTTTGTTTTGCTCGAGGACTAGCAAAAGCTAAGTTTGGGGGAATTTGATAGGAGCATATTTATGCAACTTAGTTAGCTTGTTTCCTTGCATTTACGCTGTTAGTTCTTAGTTATTTTAGTATTTTAAGCTATTTTCGTGTGTTTGTAGGTCTAAAGTGCAAAGTAAGCAAGGAAGTGCATTTTGGTGCATTTTGGAGCAGTTTTGGGCATTGGATGGTTAGCTTATGCTTGGAGCTAAGTGGATGGACGAAATTGAAGATCAAATGAGCTTAGGATCAAATGAAGAATGAAGAGTTCAAAATTGGAAGCCAAGGTTTCTAAAGTTGGAAGTTTCTATTTGTGAAAGTTTCCATTTGTGGAGGTTTCCATTTTTGGGGTTTCCAAAACATGTAGGTTGCCTAATTACTCATTCTAGAAGCCCAAAACCGTGCCTAACACATTCCCCTTTTGTTTCAATCCTTGTTGCACAAGGGAGAGGTTTTCTTGCCTATTTTCTGCCCAAAAATACTTCCTCTTTCTCTTACAAATCAATGCCACACATTCTTTCCCTTTCTCTCTTAATTTCTGACCTTTAAAACACATTCATTTTCTCTCCTACATATTCTGTTGAATTTCACATTCTTATTCTCTTTGATTTTCTGATTCTTTCTTACCTATTAAATTGTGGAACCAAAATAGCTAAGTATTGAACCTTTCCTATTATTTTCTGAGTACCTTAGCCCTTTAAATAAAGCTTGTTGCACCATTTAAATCTCTACACAATTTTTGCCGAAAATCCACCATCCACCCTTCACCATAACTCACCTATATCCATTCATCACCATAAACAACCCTTCAAACCATCTCTAACACCTTGTGCCGCAGCAAAGAGAATAAGGAAGACCCTTGGAGTGCTTGCCATTCAAGATTGGATTTCTGGAACATTCTTAGGTGTTTTCATTCTTTTGTTTTCAATGTCTAAGTTTATGTATCTTTGTTTTGCGATTATGAGGAACTAAAGTTCTTTTGGCTAGAGGAGAATTTCGAAACCATGATCATATTTGCAATATGAATTGATTACCTTCAGTTGTGATTTCATAAATTGTGAATTCAATTTGCTTAACTGTTTGATTCAAAACTTATTCTTGTATGTTGATTGAGGTGGCCAACTTAGTTTGCATGCATGAATTTGATGCTAGAATATCGGGGAATTTCACCTAATCATTATGAACGTATATTCATGTGTGGTGGAGGTTGCTAGTCACAACCGTGTTAAGTAAATTCCTGGCATAAGTATCATGCAATTCATAGTTACGAGTGCCTTGTCAATGCTTATGATTTTCATAGAACTTAATGATCTTTGCTCGTATCTCTATTATGCAATTCATGTAGGGAACTTGTGGAGAATGCTTTGGGTTGTTGTATGCAATCATCCAATTCAGCGAAATTAGGAAAATCTGAGGGTTAATTAGTGCAATTTACGGTTAATCTGGGGCGTTGAGAATTCATGGTTATTTGAAAAGCAATTGGAAATCGATTTGTATGCAAGTGTGTCATGTGTGGAGAAAGACCCTCTAGCTTGTCCCTCATCCATCAAAAACATCTAATTTCGTGCAAATCTGTCTAGTTCTATTTTCTGTTTTGTTTTACTTTATTTTCGTCCAAAATCCAATCCCCCTTTACTTTGTTGTGTTAATTAGGTTAGAATCTATCCAATTTGTGTTTTTAAGTGTTTTGAGTCAAATTCAAGTTAATTTTCGTCCAAATAACTTCCTAGAGTCAGATTTGAGTCTAATTCATTGTTTTGTGCTGTTTTGAGTCTTTCTAGTTAGTTTTGAGTCTTTTCAGTTTGTATTGAGTCTATAGAGTCTAGTTAAGTGTTTTTAAGTTTCTTTTTGTGTTTTTGTGTTTTAAAGTCAGTTTAGTTTATATTAGCAATCCCTCCTAATCCCCGGTCCGGAACGATCCCTACTTATACATGTAGTACAATTGTCAAAAGAGGGTTTAATTTGTGTGCTGTTTTACAATGCATCATGAACGTGAAAACAACCTTTTTAAATGGGGATTTGAATGAAGAGGTATATATGAAGTAGCCAGAAGGATTTGTTCTTCATGGTAATGAAAAGAAGGTTTGTAAATTGGTGAAATCACTATACGGTCTAAAACAAGCGCCAGAACAATGGCATGAAAAATTTGACTTAGTCATTTTGTCAAATGGCTTTAGACATAACAATGCCGATAAGTGTATTTATTCAAAATTCGCTAATGAATACACTGTTGTCATATGTTTATATGTAGATGATTTAGTAATATTTGGGACCAATATGAAAGCTATATCTAAAACTAAGTATCTAAATTCAATGAAAGATTTAAATGAAGTGGATACTATCTTAGGGATAAAAGTAAAGAGACATGATGGGGCTTTTGCATTGTGCTAGTCACACTATATTGAAAAAAATATTGTAGAAGCATAATCATTTGAAAATAAAAGAAGCACCCCTTATGACTTTAAGATCAACATGCTACTAAATTATGGCAGATCAATTGCACAACTTGAGTATGCTAGTGCAATTGGAGGATTGATGTATGCTTCGCATAGCACAAGGCAAGATATAGCATTTGCTGTTTGTAAACTTTCGAGATACACTAGCAACCTTAGCACTTTACATTGGAAAGCAATTTGTAGAGTTTTTGGTTATCTTAAAAAGACTACTAATTTGGGTCTATTTTATTCAAGATTTCCAGCTCTACTAGAAGGGTACTCAGATGCTAGTTGGATTACTAGTGTAAGCAATAATAAATCCACAACAGGATGAATATTCACTATTGGGGGAGGTGCTGTTTCTTGGGTATCAAAGAAACAAACTGTTATATCACACTCCACCATGGAATATGAGTTTATAACATTAGCAGCCGCATGCAAAGAGGTAGAATGGTTGAGAGATTTATTGTTCGACATAGAGTTGTGGCCAAAACCAATGCCATCTATTTATGTGTATTGCGATAGTGAAGCTAAATTGTCTAGAGTCTATAACAAAGTATACAATGGCAAATCTAGACATATTATCTTTAGACATGAATTTGTCAAACAATTAATAACATAAGGAGTTGTAAACATAACTTATGTAAGGTCAAATAAAAATTT